>OX381686.1:13007500-13607500 GCA_947462355.1 Caradrina kadenii | reverse complement strand
TTTTAGTGTGAGGCAAAGTTTATTTAGAAAAAAAATCTGGTGATAAGGTCTTGGGAACATAAGTAGCATATAATTCAAATTAACTAATAACTATTCTAAATTCTATTGACTATTGAGTAGATGTTTAAAAATCATTGACCTACATTTTTCAAGCAACCAGACTAAATTCGATGCAATCGTTCACGATTTGCAAACGTCTGAAAAACCGTTCCTCGGCATGCCAACCAATCAACCATCTAACATTTAAGATTAAAACAAGAGCTTCATAAAGATTAATTTTCCAGAATACCTCCTCGGCGAGACGATCCTGGTAGCTCCAGTAGTCACAGAGAACGCCAGGAGTCGCGATATCTACCTCCCAAAAGGCACCTGGTATGAGCAAGGTGACACGAGCAAGGTCGTCGAAGGTCCTACGACGTTAACTAACTATCCTGCACCCCTCAACGTGCTGCCATTCTTCGTTCTTAAAAGCAGCTCAGTAGCTCCCGTATATTCTGTTCTGCTGGTACTTGTGGCAGTACTTGTAAATATTCTTCATTAGTGTCTTGTTAATAGGGAATATACATGAATTTTATAAATCGCATTTATTAACAAAATATAAAAATAGTTAATACATTTTGTAGAAACAAATCTTCGATGGCTTATATGTTTCTTAATCTTATGGTTATTCGAAAAATAATTTAACTCAACTGTTTATAACATTAATGTAGATTGTTTTTTTTTTCAAATAAAAATATAACATGCATATTCCCTATTATATTTTACAAATGTAACATAGCGCATTAGACCTCCGGGGGTCGCACAATAAAAGGTGAATTGTGTGTCATTAGTGAAAACTCAAAAAACGATTGTCAAAGTTGTCAGTGTCAAAATTTCAGTTCAGTGATGACACTGACAGCTCTTTTAACCGCGGTTTTGGAAAGAATGATAATTTACTGTTTTAAATAACCGGCCAAAGTAAATTCTGTGTGGTGAATCATGATTACGATTTTGAGTAATAATTCTTTTACATTTTTTAAGAACGTTCGCATCCTAACACCTTTAATTTACATACCTACGTTTTCGACAACTTGACGACATTTGTTTGACGCGGTTATGAGAGTGCACCTAGATTTTAAGAATTTTTAATTACCAGAATTTGTCTTTTAATCGAGTTCAGTTCAATTGAGAAGTGTCACTTTTAATCATTAAGCTATGAATAAATTATCATTTTTATAAATTGTCTTTTTTCATTTCTTGACCTTTCACAAATAAATCAGGAACAACCACTTGTAAGGCTTACAAATATTTAGTTCCGTACGGGAATCGAACACCGCACCTGCAACACGCACTGCAGCAGCCAAGTGAGTGAGCGACTTTTATTTACTATGAACACAAGACTTTATTTATTTAGTCTGTATGAGAAGTGTTCTTTCTCTGTATTTAGACAATATTTTTAATGCCATCACGCCTGTATTCCCCGAAGGGTTAGCCAGAGGTGTAACAATGTACACCCACAGTTCGCCGGTATGGTTGGGTCCCATGTAATAGGGGGCGAGCCTATTGCCATTAACCGGGCACAAATCCTAACTCCGAGCTGCTACTGAGAATTTCATAGAAAACCCCAATAATGCTTTGCTCGACCCGGGAATCGAACCCAAGAGCTCTAGCGTAGCAGTCGCGCTTAGGACCACTAGGCTACCGAGGCAGTTTTATTTTTTAATTATTATTTAATTGTCGTGATGGCCCAGTGGTTAAAGTTGTGACTTTTTCTATATAATTTATATACTTTCTAAGTTTATCTTGGGCGTCACTCACATCATTAAAGACAAACATCGTGAGGAAACCAGAATTTGAAATTTATTTAGAAATCACCAATCCACCTTGATCAAGCGTGGGTGTGATCAATGCCCGTGCCTTCTCTATATCAAAAGAAGACTTTGCCCTGCAATAAGGCAATAATAGATTTATCTACACTTATATTTAAGGAGGTAAAGTTTGTGGGTTTTTAAGGTTATAGGGGTAATCTCTGGATCTACAGAACTGATTATGAAAATCCTTTTACCCATAGAAAGCGGCGTTATTTGTGGGTGTGATAGGCCATATAACATCACGCTTTGACACATGGGAGCGGAGCAGTAACCAAAGACGTTACTTAACACGGGTGAAAATATCCACGCGGACTAAATGGCGGGCAGAAGCTGGTATTATTTATTTTTATAACTTTTCTGCAGCTACTTTAATATTTATCAGGAGCCGATTTAAAATGGCTTCTAATTAAATGGTATTGTTGTCTCGTTCCACGTTCTCAATGTGTCAAAGAACAACGGTTTCCGTTGAGATACATCTTTATGCATTTTATGATAATTTGCAAGCGTTTAACTGTAAATTTATCGTTCATCACGCATTTATAGAGGGAGGTAATTGTCGTATCTACTTATGAAGAGGACGGTGATATTCTTGATAGATTAATAGGTATTAAGTTTACATTGTATTTAAGCTCCACGTTTAAGTTTAGCAAATATTATATTTACTTATTTTTTTAAATAACGAAATTTGTACCGTAGAATCTCCTATATAATAGGTGCGTTTACGAAGATATAGACAAACATACACAAACAAGTAGACCTTGAACAAGAACCTGTAGGTGATATAAATATTGGTTCAGTGCGGGAATCAAACCCGCAACGCGCAGAGCAGAGGCCAATCGCTCAGCCGCTGCGCCAAACATGTCTTGAAATTGTTAAACCTTGTTGCTGACATTACTGTATTTGTCATTTACATTCACGTTTTTAAATATTTTAATTGATTGCTTATCTTTCAAATAATCGGGATTCTGACACAAAACCCGGACAACCACTTTTTGAAAAATGTTTTTTACGACTCTCAAACGCATCTTAAATTAGGACAAATCATATCCGGGAAGTCCAGGATGAATGGCAGCCCTGCAATGGGAACACCGGCATGAAATTACGTAACCCAGTATTCTGACCAAACACCAGGATCCACCACAAGGACATGTCTCAACAAGATCTTAAACGGATCTCACAAGCTATCAGATCTTGAAAACTTAGAAACATGCAAATGTGATGGAAATGAGCGAAGATTACTGATTGTTATTGTTGAGCGCTAATGGCGTGGTGGACAATGCGACACTGCGATAATGATGTGTGCCTTAATAACGGACTGGCTTGAGTCACTGGACCAGTCGTCCTGCGTCCTGCTGACGAGATGGGTGTCTACTTGTATTGTAAGTACAACTTTATTCTGAAAACTTAAATAAAAGCCTTTAACGTATTATTAAAAGCATGATTCTCATAATTTTGATGATCATTATAATTTGCAAAGTTCGATCTGGATATCGAAGAATCTACCTGCATCGCGAATTAGTGTTTATACGCGAAACCCATTTTTAAAGTCCCGGAGTGAGCTTTTTCAGGTCTTTCTACTTGATGTTTAAATGCATTGGATTGGCCTAATTAACAAGCTAGACTGATAATAGAGTAATTTAGACCTTATTTTGGCAATTGATGCCCTCAAATTTAGACTACAAGTCCTATGGATGGTCCAAAGGTCATAAACAGTGTTTTTTTTTTTTTGGTGGGTGGGAAATCTTTCAAAAACCCACCCATGTTCCTCCTTGTGCGTTGGCCTTGACTAGAGCCAAAGTGATTTTTTAAGCAGTTCGACCACGTGCGGGTATGTCGCAAAATTCGCTGTTAAATGTTGTTTCCTATCTATAAACTACCTGCCAAATTTCAGCTTCATAAATTACGAAGTTTCTGAGATGCTGTGATTAGTCATTGTCCGAATGAGTGACCTGACCTGTACCTTTTATTGATTTCGCCATGCCTACCACGTGCTCCAATTTTTTACATAGGTAGGTACTTCGTGTAAATTAAAATGATTTACTTCCAAGAGGCAAACGTATTATTTTAATGACACGGGTAAGGCTTGATCGCTCTATAGAAATAGAAAAACATAATTATATTGTCACAGCAATTACAAACTGACAATGGAACAAAAAAAATGGAGTCATTACAGGAGCCTCCCACGCTACTATACTTTAGTACTAGAAACATATTATTAAAATCGGTGGATAAACATGTTTTATATATTTTAACACCACTTTTCCCTTAATGACTAAGCGCCGCTATGCACGGGGATCTGCAGTTGTTATTCCCTGATATTAACATTACCAGAGTTGATCTACGAGGCGGGGGTGCGAAATTGGTAGGGAGCGACAAAATTGAAGGCAGTTAGTAGCTTCAAAGAAGTACTTTATAGTAATTTTGTAATTAATTATTATTTTATAAGTATTCATTATAAATAAGAGCTTTTTTGTCAATTTTAAGATTTTTTTTTATCTAATTTAATGGCTACCAAAAATACTTGTTTTTTAGTTGATTATGTTTTTTGTGTGTTGTTCATGGGGGTAAGCAGAAACAACTTAAAGCTACCTGCTACGATCCTTGCATACTCCTTTCGCCTCGTCCACGTTCATATATCTGGTAATACAAGCATGCCGGTTACGAATACTGCGCACCTAACTTTTCTGAAGACCCTCGCCAATAAGGGTTGGGTACGTCGTTCTAAGGCGTCCCCTCCCGGCGTTACCATTCACATCTGCCATATAAATTCCTTTTGTTAGTCGCCTTTCACTCATCCTCTCAACATGACCGAACTATCTAAGCATACTCTTTTTAACCTTTGTCACTACGTCCTCTTTTAATCCGCAACGTTCTCGTATAATCTCATTCCTCGCTCTATCGTTGTTTGACATCGATGTATGACAGTATTTCAGAATACCCTCTATCAAAGAATATAGTTAAGGGTCGAAATGAAAACCGTAATTTTTTTAAGTCTGTTAATATTTGCAACTTCTATGAATTATTATACTTACATATTTACTGAACTGCCTCGTTGGCCTAGTGGTCCTAAGCGCGACTGCTACGCTAGAGGTCTTGGGTTCGATTCCCAGGTCGAGCAAAAAGTGTTATTGGGTTTTCTATGAAATTCTCAGTAACAGCTCGGAGTTAGGATTTGTGCCCGGTTAATGGCAATAGGCTCGCCCCCTATTACATGGGACCTAAACATACCGGCGAACTGTGGGTGTACATTGTTACATCTCTGCCTAACCCTTCAGGGAATACAGGCGTGATGGTATGTTATATTTACTTATTCATTAAAAGGTGAACATTAAGAAAATATTTCACACTGACTGATTTAAATATAAATACAGGCAGGCACTAAAAGAAGTGCATGAGCTGATATTATACATTGTTGCAGTTCTGTTCACCGCGCTGGCGGCTGCGCACGCTGTCGACATCTGCATCCTGGACGCGCCCAACGTAAAAGCAGAGCTGGAGAACAACCCCTTGGGAGGATACAATATCATATTGGAAAGAAGTGAGTGAAAGTTTCTTATTACACTAGCTTATGTTTATCACAAGCATTGAGCTTCTTTTATAAACACCAAGTTCCTATAGAGTTTCTTGCCCATTCTTCTGCATGCCAAAATAATCGTTTGAAAGCGGCATTAGTTTTCTCTTTTTGGTGTTCAAAATTAACTTGGTCTAATTGAAATAAAAATTATTTGACTAAGACTTTGATTAGTGATAAGCATTTCTTCCTTTCTCCAGAGGGTCTTTCGGAAGTGATAGCCGTTGTCGGACGCCGCACTGGCGCCATCAAGGACGTGGTGCAGGATGGCGACGTGGTCATCCAGTTCGCGAACGACACTACCGTCAGGATCAGCAGTGAGGAGATCGTGGGGGACAGGAACGGGTACATCATCACCTTCACGTGGGAGGCACCCAAGGGGGTCGGGTTGGAGGACTGCGTCAACCTTGGTGAGATGATTTTTATTTAAGCCTATTAGATTTTTCTAGTTTTAAAAACCCACCTAAACTATTTATTTGAGGGTAGCAGAATTCATGATTTATCGCAAGGAATTGACGGATTAAGAACTTACAAATAAATTACATAAAAGATAACTGTAGTCACTCTAAGATCCAAAGGTAACAGAATATCCATGCGCTGAAATTGTGGTTTTGTCGCATTAATTATGTTATAAAATTCTTGTTATAATCTACGAGTATTTACATCTTGTATTTGTTTAAATAATAGCAATGGAGTAAAAAGAAGATTTGTTTAACGTACATGAAGCTAGAAATTCATACCAATATGTTTTATCGTAGGTTCTAACCACTGGTACGGCGGGCCCCAGCAGAAACGACAGTACTGGCCAATAGAACGTCTGGTCCTACCAAACTATTCCTACGTCACAAAAGAGGCAGACAACTGTGGCGTGGCAGAGCCCTACTGGCTCAACTCAGAAGGCATATTTTACTACTTCGACAAAAAGGTTCCCCTTTTCGTGGACCAAAACGACTTGGAGAAGAACGCAGCATGCTTCATAGCACAAATAAAATCTCCATACTCCAGCAAACGAGACAAAACTGACCTGATTTATGCGATAGGGATCTTTGAAGACGTAAGAAAAGCCCACGAGTATGCCGTCGAAAAGTATTTGGAGAAGCCCACTGGGATCCCTGACGAGAGGATGATTACATACCCAGTTTGGTCAACGTGGGCCAGATATAAAAGAGATGTGAACCATAACACAGTGCTGCAATTCGCTGATGAAATTACAAATAATGGGTTTCCTAACAGTCAGCTAGAAATAGATGATCTGTGGGAAACTTGCTACGGTTCTCAGACGGTGGATCTCCGAAGATTCCCGAACATGAGAAATACGATGGACATTTTGAGGGCAAAAGGTTATAGAGTGACGATATGGACGCATCCGTTTATTAACAAAGGATGCGAGCCTTGGTATACAGAGGCTAAAAGTAAAGGGTGAGTAATTTGAACAAAAAAATATAGTAGTAATGCCTGCCTAGTATTGTCCTACTGCAGGGCAAGAGCCTTTTCTCATACAGAGAAGGCACGAGCATTGATTAACGCGCTTGCTCAAGCCGTATTGGCTATTTCAGGCTTACATTAGTTATAAGTCCAGGTTTGCTGACGATGTTTTACTACACTGGTGTCAGTGATGTCCGAGATAGACTTAAGAAGTAAATGACATATAAGCTGGCAAAGTCACATTGGCACTTGCCCGGATTTGAAACTCCTCGTGTATGGAATCGGGCGGTTAAACAACTAGGCCATGACATTTTTATTTCAAGGAATAAGTTTAGTAAAGACACAAATAACCTGGAATAATGAACTACTTAGATGTAGGAACTTCAAACAAGCAACATTATAGATTTTTCAATCTCTTCTTTGTTCTAGCTACCTGGTATCTTCTGAATATGGTTCAGTAGAAACGAGCTGGTGGAACGACAACGAGACGACCACGTCATACATCGACTTTACCAAGCCTGCTGCGAGGCAGTGGTACATGGACAGGCTACATATCCTCAAGAACACCTCTGGAGTAGACAGTTTCAAGTTCGACGCTGGGGAATCTAGCTGGTCTCCTCAAGTAAGCAAAATCTGACCTGTACTCCTTGCTACTAGTATTAAAATCGCGTGTTTAGAGATTTTATTGATTCTGCGTCGCGAAATCGCAGATCGCCCGTGTTAAAAGTAGCGTGAGTGCTTTGGTTCTTAGCTACGCATACTGATCAGATAATTATTTCTGGGAAACTACTATTACTTTTAGTGTAAAAACTCACTGTTTATGTAACTGCGTAATGTGCCGCACAAAAAAAATTATGCTTTAGGTAATACATAGGTAGGGTTAGACAGAACCTTTCAAACTTGTTTTCGTAAAAAAACGTTCGAATTTTGATCTTCAATATCACCAAAACCTAAGATTGTCAGGTATGATTCAGAACAATTAAGTGCAATTAAGTGTCTTTTTACACCCATTAGCCCTTAATAATAATCTATAGCAGAATGTTCCCAGTCTTAAGATTTTCAATGTTCTAGATCCCAGTTCTACAAGGCGACATCAGAGATCAACCTGGCGTGATATCAGCTGACTATGTGAGGACTGTCGCGCAATTCGGACCCCTTGTAGAAGTCAGAGTTGGATACCGGTATGTTTTGTTAAATGTTTTAAAACTTCCACTCTTTGAAGGTATTGCTTTTATATGTGCGAGTGATACAGTCAGTGTCCTGCATTATCTGATCCCTTATAGAAAGGGAGACCCCATTTAGAAGAAGAAGGGAAGAGAGGCCAAGCCATTCAGAACTAACAGTACAACAATTCTTGGCTGGCTGGCTGGAGGTCGACCACTGTGTTGCCTAATTTCTCACAGGTCACGGCAACTTTATATTTGGAAGGAAGTAGAAATTATGTTTCTTCCAACTCCTCCGCTAATCTTTTCTAATTAATTTCCTTGCGGGATCCAAGACAGTTGTATCGTTTCTCCGGGACTCGTCGAGCTTCTTTGCCTCGGCGCTCTTCTGGCGATCTCCACTGTTGATTCTAGCTTTCAGAAGTTGCAGTGGTTGGTAATAGTGTAGCGGGCTTGTCACATAAAAAGTACAACAATTCTTAAACTTGAAACTTTGACAATGCAGAGACGCATAAATTACAAGTAGTGGCTTAGTTTTAGGGGCAGTTCCTAATGAAGAAAATGAGTATTGATTTTCAATCTTGGTAATCTAACGTTATAGTCTTTTTTCGCGACGTTGTCTTGAAATTGTCTTCCTATAATTATTCATATTTTCCACAGGACCCAAGACCTTCCAGTTTTCATACGCATGATAGACAAGGACACTTATTGGACCTTTGAGAACGGTCTCCCGACCCTCATCACCACGTTACTGCAAATGAACATGAACGGATATCCGCTGGTTCTTCCCGACATGATTGGAGGGAACGGTTACAACGAGCCTCCGAGCAAGGAGTTGTTTATCAGGTGGCTGCAAGCTAACACCTTCATGCCGAGCATGCAGTTCTCGTATGTACCTTGGGAGTTTGATAACGAAGTAAGTAAAGTATCAACTGATTGCTTTTCCACGTGTGATTTTTGAGCCAGCATTTAAATTAATGTCAATTCACGAGTTCTCAACATTTGCTTAGGTACTAGTTTAATCAACACTTTCATAAAAAAAAACACTGTTATTTATTTGTCTTGAAAATTAAAGCAAGTCAATTTTGGGCGAAGCCGAGTGAGTTAAACGAGTGGGTTGGAATTCTTCACAACAAAACCGTATCGTTCAAACTGATCGAATTGATTGAAATTTTAAATTGTGCATCCGATGCAGATCGCTAAGTTAACGTAAAAAATATTATTTGTATTGAAAATTATGAGGCTATGCCCTGTTTATGTACCTTCTTATAGTAATTTTCCTTCGACAGACCGTGGCTATAAGCAAGAGGTACGTGGAGCTCCACGCTCAGTTCGCGCCGGCCATCATCGCGGCGTGCAAACGAGCGGTGACCGACGGCGCGCCGGTCAACCCGCCCGTCTGGTGGATAGCACCCAACGACACTGAGGCACATGATATTTCTGATGGTAAGTCTTGACTAGTCGCAATTTTCCTTAATTTTTTGCAGGATACATAGCTCGTAGAGCGGACGGCCGTTGGGGTCGTAAGTTTGGGGAAGGGGCCACGGAGTGGACCGACGACCTGGTAAAAATGGCTGGATACGGGCAGCGCAGGACCGGTCATTGTGGCTATCTTTAGGGTAGGCCTATGTCTAGCGGTGGACATCGTTCAACTGATATAATGGAGTGAAACTAGTCGTAATTTTCCTTTATTTTTTGTCTCTAACTGGGGATATGTTTACGCGTTACCAAGATCCAATGCCTACGACACAAAGATCTTGAAAATAAAACCCTTTTTGTTTATCACAAATAACATAAGGTGACAATCAATCGAACAAAAGTTAATCTTATAGTTACGATTTTTCCTTTTGACGTACGGTACCAAAACAGAAAAAGGACAGTTTCGTCAGTGTTAGCCGATCAGACAAACAGATTCTACTGTATCCTCATTTGAACCGTTCGCGTGACAGTTGTAATTACCGGTACAATGAACCGTCCGAGACATAATCTATACTATAAGAGGATCAACAATAAACTACATATTTGCTATAGATTTTTTTTCACACGATCTCAAGAAAATTGAACGTTTAGAGCACTTGACTTCGAAGCTACGTGCAATTTCCCTTTAAATAGTGATGATAATACCAACCTTTAATTATGGGCTGCGGGTTGTTCGAATGAGATACCGCGCCCCCGGAATGCAAAGGGCACAGGAAGGAACATGGATGGGTTTTAGTCAGTAAAAGTCTGACACTCCCTCCTGCCCCGCCCAGGGCGGGAGAAGTCATTGGATGATTTCCCATCATTTAAAAAAAAAAACCTTTAATTATTCCACTGTAAGGCAAAGACCACTTCTCATACAAATAAGGCGTGAGCATTAATCATCACGCTTGCTCAAAAGAAATCCTACTTAATATTTTAAATGTGCGTAAACCATTGAACAGATTTTGATGAACATTAACACATAGGTAGACCATTTACTGGATTAACATATAGGACATTTTTTATCCCGGTAATGTGTTCTCTTGAGATAATACTTAGTTACTTTTTATGCATGCGTAGCCGCGAGCAGAAGCTAGTAGTAATAAAAATTTACTTATATAGAATGAAAGATCAACAAAAGAGATAGGTAACCCAGATCGTCTAATATAGTTGAAGTTATTAAAACCGGTGGTCGTTTTTAAATGAAATTTAATTTAATTAATAATCTGTTCATTTTCTATTAATAAAAATAAATTGTATTAAAAAACATGTATAGGTTTTTAAAAAACTTTGAATTTATTAGGCGACTCTGGTTAATTATCTCTTTTGCTGACTGTACCTTTTCTATCCAGAATACCTCCTCGGCGAGAACATCCTAGTGGCTCCAGTGATAGAGCGCGGCGCCCGCTCGCGCGACGTGTACCTCCCCGCGGGCACCTGGCTGCAGCAGGGCGACCCCACCCGCCGCGTGCAGGGGGGCGACTGGCTCCGGGACTACCCCGCCCCCTTGGACACCTTGCCTTATTTTATTAAAGTTTAATCTCTACACTGTTAATTTTAGCATGGTTTACGTGGCACATCCAAAAATATAGTTACATATATTAATTTCCTTGAACAGCCAGAACCACTTACCGAAGCAAGTCTACGAAAAAAAATGAGAATAAGAATTGTGCGGTCGGGGGTCCCCCGACATCCGTATATATTGAAAAGAGAGAAGGTCGCCTGGAGGGGGACGATTAACGATTTATCCTTACGTAACGATTACTGGCAGTAGGTAACTCATTCCGCTAGCCGTGTTGAGAACTTCGTTTTAATATTAATTAAGTAACCAAATAGTATTCGTGTGGTAGGTACTGATTGACACAAATGATTAATATAATTTGATTAGGTACATAAAGTATATGTAAAAAATTCGCAAGGAAATATTAGTTGTATTTAGTTTAGTTCAATATTCTAGAAGATAACGTATTTTTGCACCATATTGTAGCCTACGTAAGTCCACCGAAAACCAGTACAAAACAAACCATAAATTATAGATACTTATATGATTTTTGTAAATAGTTTTTAAGCCTGAACACAAAATATAATAATGTAGTGATGTTAATTTTGAGCTTTTCTTTTATTTTACACCTGCTTCTGCCCCCCGACTTTGTCCGCCGCCTAACAACATAGGATAATTATTTACAACCCATGTTTGCAAACAATTTGATTTTTTGCCTTTATTTGGTCAACTTTGAACTTTATGACACTTGTATTAAAGTGTATTAATGAATGTCATGAAGAACTCTGCTTTTATATTTATTTTCGGGATTCACCTAACAAAACAAGAAAATTCTGAAGGGTATAGTTTTAAATAACACTCAATTTTATACTTAAAATAAATCTTTATTTCTATGTCAACATTATTTAATTAACAGTAATATCTTTAACTAGTCCGTCTCCTAATATCCTGAAGTCTTCCACCAATGCTTCAATGTTCACTTTGTATTTAGTCTCGCCTTTCGACGTGTATGGCTTGAGAGCATTTGCGTTTGTTAACTGAAAATAAAACAAATAATCAAGTAAGTAAGGTCACTTTTGTGTTAATCTCAAGCCGAGTTCCGCATACCACATTTTGCTATCGAAATTAAGCGTTTTACACGATTGTGAACTTTATTGCAATAACAATAGGGTTCATATTCGTAATAAATGCTTAGTTACTGAAAAAAATCACAAGTACAGTCTATGAATCTCTTTCTTATACATGGTCTCTTTGTGTGCTTAATATATCTCTGAACGATCAGACACAAGTCTACCTTTACATTAATTAATAATAATAAATAAGGGACGGGTTAAAATTCTTTTAAAAATTAATAACAGAATAAGTAATATTATGAACTTGTGAGACACATAGACATTGGAACCATTTGAACTCACAGCTTGATGCTTCAACCTTCCACTACTAAGTTATACAATAATGAGCAATTAAATATCAAAAATCATATTATAAAAACTAAGTTTCCACCACAAAAAATACAACCAAAAATCAACTTAGTTCCCATAACATTAAAGTTGAAATTCGCGTACATATTTACCATTTTCGCTTTTTTTAACTCCCGACGCAAAAACGAAGGGGTGTTATAAGTTTGACGTGTCTGTGTGTGTGTCTGTCTGTGGCATCGTAGCTCCCGAACGCATGAACCGATTTGGATTTAGTTTTTTTTGTTTGAAAGGTATATTAGTCGGGAGTGTTCTTAGCGTATGTTTGATGAAAATTGGTTCAGCGGTTTCAAAGTTATCAGCTCTTTTGTTAGCTGCGGTGGGGATTTTTATTTCTCTGTCGGGGGTACTTAAAAAAAATAATTTTATGTATTTTTGTTGTATAAAAAAGGTATCTCTTGAATCCTTAAGTCAATTAATGTCTCTACGCATCTATTTACTACAGGTTGTTATTTATAATAAATAGATATTATGTAAAACTATCTACACTACATACCTGAAACTCTCTGTCATGTTTGATGTCAGGTTTCCACAGCACGGCGATCACCTCGCCTCCGTACAGATCGTGGAAGAACAGCGCGAACTCGCCGTATGCGCTCTGAAATAATAATCCTAATGATTACCACACATTTGGAAAAATCGTTTTAAGTAAAGTGTTATTGACTGCCTCGGTAGCCTAGTGGTCCTAAGCGCGACTGCTACGCTAGAGGTCGAGGAAAAAGGGTTATTGGGTAATTCTCAGTAGCTACTCGGAGTTTAGATTTGTGCCCGGTTAATGGCAATAGAGTAGATCATGGGAACGTACCGGCGAACTGTGGGTGTACATTGGTACACCTACTCTGCCTAACCCTTCGGGGAATACAGGCGTGATGGCATGTACGTGTGTGTGTATTATTTATACAACCTGAGTGTTAGTTTACCATAAACTAGAAAAGGAGGCATGAATAGTAAAGCAAGACACACCCTAAAGCCATTACCGGTAACTCAAACTAAGCAACATTAGGTAACAATTATTGCTAGGAAACGCTTTTTACTAGTGGTGTGAATAATCCCTATTTCAATGTGACGCACGCAAGACACTGTTATTTGGAGTTTAGTTACAGCATTCAAAATTTGTTTCCGAGGGAAACATAAAAAGGGTGAAACTTTAAAATTCTATATCTCCATAAAGAAAAGTTCCCAGGTAGGTATGGTCAGGCAATTATAGGAATAACAAGGGACATACGACTTTCGGCTTGCCTTCTTACACCTTTTATTTATGTTCGGATAAGTCGATAAAATGATCAGCTGAATTTAATTCGCGATTTCAGGTTTTATGCATTTCTTTGGGTAAACAAAAAACATCATATCAATAAAAACCGTAAAAAAAAAGTCTTCATTTTCACCCTCAACTCATCCAAGTACTTCAGCACAGGATGGAACTCGACGACCGGTATGACGTCATCCGCCAGCTTGTCAGGCAGCCGCTGCAGGCGCGCCGCGCTATCCACGCGCTCCCACACGTGCGGGACCAGGCAGGCGTGCAGGTGGATGAGGACGTCGAACCCCGCGAGCGACGGGATGAACATGCCCTGAGAATTGTGGATACATACATACATACATATTATATAGACTCAGGCCTTTTTCCCATACATCTGGTCAAGTAAGCCGGTGACAAGTACAGCTTACCCGACCCGACCGTAGCGACCTAATAGTGGATAATGCTTATAAATATACTTATACCAGCCGTTTGTTGTCCCACTGCAGGGAAACAACCTCCTAACTCACAGAGAAGGCACGAACATTACACACATTTGCTCAACGCTGATTAACCTTCATAATGATTTCTTTCACTGATGTCAGTAATGTCCAAGATAAAGTTAGAAAGTACATATGGAATAGAAAAAGTCACCCTAGTGGTCAATTGGCGCATGCCCAGTTGCGACTAAGTCACAATCTATACCAAATTACTAATATTATAAAGCTGTACAGTTTATTTGTTTCTTTGAACGCGCTAATCTTAGGAACTACTGGTCCGATTTGCAAAAATCTTTTTACTTTAAATAGCCCGTTTATTGAGGAAGGTTATATAACATCAAGCTACGACTAACAGGAGCGAAACAGTAACCAAAAACGTAACTTGACGCAGGTATAACCGTGCGTGTTTCTAGTAAAATAATATCAGTATGATGATTCTCTTACCAGTATATTCTCTTTGTGCCCGACCATGAGAGCCTCGGCCATGTAGTAGAGCGCGCTAGCGGCCAGCCGCCGCGCCCGCGCCAGCGCCGGCGGAGAAGGCGCTGCACTGCTCCACACAGAGGGCGCGCGGCCGTCGTACGCGGTGACGACGCGCACGCTCGGGGAGGACTCCGGCTCCGAAGCGAACTTTTGCTCCAGTTGAGTTATTTCTTCGTCTTAATAAAAATAAGGAAGATGGATAATTTTATTTTTTTATTTTTTAGCCCCTGACGCAAAAACGACGGGGTGTTGTAAGTTTGACGTGTCTATGTGTGTGTCTCAGGCATCGTAGCTCCCGTACGCATGAACCGATTTTGATTTTGTGATTTATTTTTGAAAGGTGAATTAGTCGGGAGTGTTCTTAGTTATCTTTGGTGGAAATCGGTTCAGCGGTTTCAAAGTTATCAGCTGTTTTGTTAGCTGCGGTAGGGATATTTATTTTTATTTTTCTTTTCAATTTTTTTTTTAGTTATAAACGTTTATACAAAAAAGGCCCTTAAAAAACTTGAGATTTGGAATTCAGTAAAAATACAAAACAACAAACAGAATCAAAGACACTGACTTCAAAACCAGTTGTTTTTAACTTTTGTTTTCATAAATAATAAAGAAATCACTTACGTGACATATCGCCATTAAAGTCAAGCACAATCATTTCCCTCGCCCAATCAAATTCTACCAACAACTTCAGCACCCTCGCGAGTCCGATAGTGGGTGAGGCTGGCGGCTGCGTGGGCGCGGCGTGCATGTACACAGTGGCCACCAGCAACTCCGCCACCGTGTCGGGCACGTGAGGGGGGGCGAGGAGGTGTGCCGACAGCCAGCGCTTGAACAGGCACACTGTGGGGCCGAAGGAGGGGTGCTTCTGGTGTAAGCTGTGGGACAATATGACGGTGATGAATGATGCAGATATTCTACTTTGGAAATAATTTTTGTTTGTACAGGCTGACTTTTCATCATTCACCTGCCAATTTCAGGGGGTGCAAGTACTCATAAACATGAACAACTTTTATAATGGACTTTTGAAATATGAAAAAAAAACAGCTGTTCTCTACAAAAATGCAAAATGTATGGAACAACTGACTTTTCTTCATATATCAGGGTGGAATTTTCAGCAAAAGTTGTTCGTATTTATGAGTACTTTCACCTCTGAAAAACAGGTGATTGAAAAGTTGCCCTGTATAAATCCTCTCATTAGGTCGTAGCTATATATTATGTAGCTAATGTTGTGATAATGTTTATGATAATAGACTACATAATAATTTGTCAAATCGGACCAGCAGTGCCTGATATTGGCGCGTTAAAACGAACAAACAACTTCAGCTTAATAATATTAGTGTAGATTTAGTTTAGTGTGCGTGTTTTGTGTAGATTTAGTGTGATTGTAAGTGGATTCAAAAGGTATTTTTTTCTGAAATTTACATTTATATTATTTATTATTAGTCAACTCACCCGTGTAGCGCCCCCCTCAGCCGCGGCATCAGCACAGTGTCACACTGTAACCGAATACTCTCTTCACTCTCCCTATACTTCACTACGCCATTCTCCATCTCCCTCTTCAATAGCGTTATCTCTTTCGGATGAGCGATCTCAAGCCGAAATACTAAACCGTCCTTGAGTACATCGATATGTGTGGCATAGGCCTGTGTGGGTATAGAGTACTGTTTTGTTAGACGCTCAGCTATTTGAAGATGGAAGGCCGCTTTGAGGCATCTGAAGGCGTGAATGTCGCCGGGCCATTTACCGCTGTGACCTGGAAGTGCAAGTTAGGGTAGAGGAAACAATGTATTTTAAATCCCCATTTACTATCGATTTTACATCCATACCATCACGCCTGTATTCCCCGAAGGGTTAGACAGAGGTGTACCAATGTACACCCACAGTTCTCCGATATGTTTAGGTCCCATGTAATAGGGGGCGAGCCAACCAGGCACAAATCCTAACTCAGAGCTAATACTGAAAATGTCATAGAAGAACCCAATAACACTGCTCACCTTGGGAATCGAACCTAAGATCTGTAGCATAGCAGCCGCGCAGGACCACTAGACTAACGAAGTAGTTATAATTATATTTTACAGAATTTTGCCTGTGATTTTTCCACGTCAATTCTTATATCATATAGCCTATAACAATGAGGGGCAGTGTAGCTTCCTATTAGCGAAAGAATTAGTAGACGAGAGTGGTTCCAAAAAATGGCGCGTTGAAACAAAAAATCCTTTTAATTCGAATTAAATTTCAAATACCTATTTTCAAAACTATTCCAACGTGAATGATAAGTCAACCAACATGAGATAAGTATGTATTTTTCTTTATCACAGATCCAAATCATATTGTTTTACAAAGATTAACCAAGATGAGATTAAGTTCTAAAGTGTCAATAACTCACCTAATTCCAGTATAGCTTTGCATACTGGTGTATACTCCGGCACCGACGCGAGCCCGTCTCTCTGTATGTCCTTCACGAGACACGTGCTAGCGCGCTGCCAGGGGTTGCGCGGGGGGGCGCGGGGGAGCGCCGGCAGGGGGCAGCTGTAGCTGAAGATAGGAGACACGCCTGGAGGAAACATATTTTTAATAAAACTTTGGGTACAGTCAACCACACTTTGATGTTAGTAATTTGATGTTGCAGAGCCTTTTATGTAGCAGTACCTAGGGCCTGGATTAGAGTCATCCTTTATTTTTTCCGCTGATGCTACAGGCTGAATATTAGCAAAACAGAAAATGAAAATGAAATGAAAATGAAATGAAATGAAAATGAAATGAAAATGAAATGAAAATGAAATGAAAATGAAATGAAAATGAAATGAAAATGAAATGAAAATGAAATGAAAATGAAATGAAAATGAAATGAAAATGAAATGAAAATGAAATGAAAATGAAATGAAAATGAAATGAAAATGAAATGAAAATGAAATGAAAATGAAATGAAAATGAAATGAAAATGAAATGAAAATGAAATGAAAATGAAATGAAAATGAAATGAAAATGAAATGAAAATGAAATGAAAATGAAATGAAAATGAAATGAAAATGAAATGAAAATGAAATGAAAATGAAATGAAAATGAAATGAAAATGAAATGAAAATGAAATGAAAATGAAATGAAAATGAAATGAAAATGAAATGAAAATGAAATGAAAATGAAATGAAAATGAAATGAAAATGAAATGAAAATGAAATGAAAATGAAATGAAAATGAAATGAAAATGAAATGAAAATGAAATGAAAATGAAATGAAATGAAAATGAAATGAATACAAAACTGCAAAACTCACCATACACCGCACTAATGTCGAGCGGCAGCTGCACCAGCTGGCGCAGGTCGCGGCGCAGCGAGTCGAACGCTTGCAGCGCGGCGAGCGAGCTGTCGTCCGCGTACTGCACGCGCTCGCCCGCCCACTGCTTGCGAGCCAGCACGCTGTCCAGCTGGTCGCACACGTGGAACAGCTCTGATGGCTTTATGTCTGTGGAGGAGTAGGTTTTTTGAGTTTAGAAGCTAGAAATTCCTGAAACTTTCCATGTGACTATCAAGGGGGTTTGGTTCTCCCACTTATGGATCCCGTTGGATGGCAAACAAGCCGACGGCCCACCTGATGTTAAGTGGTCACCTCTACCTATAGACATCTGCAATACCAGAGGCCTTACAAATGCGTTGCCATCCAAGAGGTTTAATCGTATTCTATAGAAAAATCTGGGGCTGTTCATTGACATATGAATAATTATTATATTCCATGGCGTTTTCAAAGGCCTACCAAACAAGCTGGAAATTAAAAGACTTCACTTACCAAACTTCAACCTCATGAGGTAGTCGACGATTTGCTTAGTGACGGTACGCCTCTCAGTCATGCTCTCTCCCTCCCACACACACGTCTCTGTAATAGACCCGTCCTGGAACCGACGGAGTTCCGACTTGTCGCCCCAGAAAGCTCTGCAATGGAAAGATCATAATATAATATTTTCAATGGAGACTAGCCAAGTATGTAGTAGATATTTTAGTGCACAAGTATATGCAAGTACTGAGGCACTCCCTCTTCCCTTAAACTTATAGTCCGATGAGACAGCAAAAACAAAGGGGGTGCTCATGGTTCTAACAGCTCCATTTCTTTCACGCCTGAAAAAATATGCTCTTACAGGATTGTGAGGTGCGGAAGTAATTCTAATATCAGAACACTTTGATGCAGTGACCTGAACGTGTGTAACCACACAACCTCTAGCTGTTTCAGTCAAGGAATTAGCATTGTAAACTAGAGAAAAATAACTTACCGGAACTCTTCCGCTTCGGGCAAATTCGCAGGAGGTCCTTTTTCAACAACATTAATTGAATTTTCAGGGTTCCATACAAATCCAAAGGATAGTTTTTCTTCAAACCTGCAATGACAGCCCTTAAAATGATTTCAAAAAACACTTGAAAAGTATTTCAGACCATTACCATAGAAAAAAGAAAACTTTATAATGGAGCTATAGGCGTAGGCGTAGCTACAGGCGTTAGACGTAGGCGTATATTATACTCAGAAGTGTATTACATGCCCTAAAAGTATAAAATGTAGATGGTTTTTTGTTCAACGCGTTTAAAACAGGAGCGCGGCTTTCAAACAATGTAGTATTATGTTTTTGTAGACTACATAAAGGCTATCATAGAGATATTTATACAAATATATTACATTCATAAGTGGTATTTTGTGTAAGTGAGTTAATACACACCTACCATCACGCCTGTATTCCCCGAAGGGTTAGGCAGAGGAGTACCAATGTATACCCACAGTTCGCCGGTACGTTTAACCGGGCACAAATCCTAACTCCGAGCGGCTACTAGAAATTTCATAGCAAAATCAAATAACACTTTTTGCTCGACCTGGGAATCGAACCCAAGACCTCTAATGTAGCAGTCGCGCTTAGGACCACTAGGCTACCGAGGCAGTTACAAATACAAATACATTACATCTATCTCTATCTATCTGTTGATACTCCTCTACCTAACTCGTCGGGGAGTACAAGCATGATGGTATGGTTATGTCATCTAGAATATTACACTCACCCACTCCTAGCCTTGTCTAAACTCTTCTTGACCGGCCAAGAGAAGTCAGCCTCAACCATCTGCTGTACTAGATCCAGTCGGTTGCCCAACCCCTTAGTCAGGAGGGAGTGGATGACGTCAGTAACCAGTAACAGCTGTTCTACACCATAGTTAACTTGAGACTCCTTCGATGTTTTAGAAAGCACTGACTCTTTAATCTGTTTGAGATTTTTGAATCTGTAAATGAACAATGTTAAAATTATACATGGCATGGTATACAGGGATTTTCGCAAATGATTGGTCTGCAAAACTGGGAGCAATACATAAAATAAAAAGTCCAAAATAGGGAGTTTATAATCTCTAATATTAAAAGTGAAACAAATACAAAGGGTATGATTTTTGTTTGAATGCGTAACTCTTAAGAACTGATAAAACGATTCCGACATTTCTTTCGTTACAATCAAGCTACGTTATTTATGAGTGCTACAGGCTGTATTTCCTGATGAAAAATTAGGAATCCGCAATAAAATTCAATCAGACGACATCGCGGGAAAAGCTCGTTTTTAATTTTTTTTTTTGCCAATTGGGATACTTGTTTACCCTTCAGAAGTAAATCTAGACAGTGACATTAGAATCTCATCATTAAAATCTACTCGTGACTTTGAAGCCATTGTCTTTCAATTCCTGTACAATAATACCAGCTCAAAATCATATCTACAAAAGAGTCATCTCAGTAAACTTACCTCAAGATATGATCAAACTGCATCAAAGGCTTCACTGGTACCATGAACAGTGGTAAGAAGCTGTTAATCTTTCCATTGTCCAACATATCCACAGCTAACGCACACTCCCTCTTCAACGCAGCATAAGTGCCTCTACACATCTGCCAACATATGTTGTAATAGCCAGTCTTGTCTATGAACACAACAGGAAAGTGTTTGTGTAAGATTTCTAGGGATGGCGATATATCTTGGCCTTTATACAGGGAGATACCTTGTGTGTCTAGGTTTGAAGTTTCTGTAAATAGATTGGTATGATTAATTATCTTTTGGTTATTTCGTGCTGTTCGGACACAACAAATAATTTGCCATGCAAGTTAAAGCTTTATACTGTGTATGTTAAAATATGTTTCTTTAAAGCAAAGATAAAATGGTGACAGATGTGAGGCTGCAAAGTCGTAGTTAAAAGTGCGAGTGTTCAACGCAATTTCGGCAGAACTGTTATCGGAGCGTTGCTGTTATAGTGAGAGATGACCATTACAGTCATATGCAGATAAAGGAGCAATATACTTGCATAATACTCATTGAATAATCGATAAAGAACTAAATTATAACAGAATTGCAGTTGAAAATTGTGTGGTATGTCAGCAAAGAAGGAATAATACACATACCATCACGCCTGTATTCCCCGAAGGGTTAGGCAGAGGTGTAACAATGTACACCCACAGTTCGCCGGTATGTTTAGGTCCCATGTAATAGGGGGCGAGCCTATTGCCATTAACCGGGCACAAATCCTTACTCCGAGCGACTACTGAGAATTTCATAGAAAAACCCAATAACACTTTTTGCTCGACCTGGGAATCGAATCCAAGACCTCTAGCGTAGCAGTCGCTCTTAGGACCACTAGGCCACCGAGGCAGTTAACGCGGGAGTTAGTTAAGTTAGGAATAACACATCAGGGCTAAATAAAATAGTGTGTGACCATAAAGCAATATGAAAGAACTTACTAAGTGCTATCCAAATATTTCTCACAATTTGATAACTGCTCATAATATTGTTAACCCTCTTCGTCTGCACGAAATACGCAACCAACAGAGCAACAACATGTCCAGATACATTCAGATTCCTCTGACGTAACCAAATCTTTAGTAGTGTCACTGCTTGCTTTAAATTCTCA
The DNA here is from genome assembly GCA_947462355.1 of Caradrina kadenii. Lineage (NCBI taxonomy): Eukaryota > Metazoa > Arthropoda > Insecta > Lepidoptera > Noctuidae > Caradrina > Caradrina kadenii. Next base: position 13,585,926 of record OX381686.1, on the reverse strand, counting down.
CTTTTTTGCAGTATTTCATTCAAAAATTCTTGATTTGCTGACGCAGTTAAGTCTGATAACACACTGCTGTTGTAATAAGGTGTTGGTGGACCAACTTCGGTATTATTGTCAGAGTTCTCGTTAAACAACCACGCTTCTCTCAAGTTGTTACGTTCCGGGCTGAAGCGATGCAACTTGTAAGCGTCACTTTCACATCCCAAGTTAATACGGACTGATAATTGATTCCCTAGCTTCCCTGAAGGCTTGAACTCCAATATGGGCTTGGTTTCAGACCCGTTAACATATGAATATTGTAATTCTTCAACTGATTCATATTTTGACAAATGTGCAGCAATGTCTGCTAAATATGCTGCTCTTTTCTTATGATATCTATAGTTTACAGAGTCATTCTTTGTGTATGTTTCACTTGGAACTGTTATTTGTAAATCTACTTTCAGTTTCGAGTTGATTGCACATCCTAATGCATAAGACCCAACAATTTCAACGTCAGAGAATTTATGGAACTTAAAAATGCATTTTGTTTTACTTAATTGCTCACTGACAGGTAATTTTAGTTTCAGTTTCTTGGAAAGAGTTTGTTCAGATAAATCGTACTCTGCACCATCTTCTGGTATAGACAATAAATGTTTTTTTAACTCTGTAAAAAATTTAAGGAATCTTTTCTCAGTTTTCTCTTTTATTTTGACTTCTTCGATTATTTCATCCACTTGCAAGCGAAAGAGATTGGAGTTGAACAAGTTTTCTGTCTCTTGTAGTCTGTTTAGCTCATTCACTGTTGGCTGGCGGTATAAACTTTTAGTTCTTACACGTTTCGGCCCATCTTTATTTTCGTCTTCAGCAGACCGTTTTCCGTTCTCATTGAAAACCTGAGCCTCTCCATCTTCTTCAGTAATAGATATTTTTGTGTCCTACAACATAAATTCATAGTTTAAAGTACATTTTATTAATTAAAATTAGCGGAACTTACAACAGTGAATGAAGACACTTAAATAATCAAAATATAACAAATATACTTATTTATGAAACAATTATGTTTATGGTACTTACCCGCTTCACCATATTTAACAATTCACTAACAATACATATAAACACTCCAAATTATTATTTAGAAATAGGTTAGAAAAGCGTAAACAACGTGCGCTAGACATTGGATCCATCTGTCAGATTTGACACTGACTTGTAAAATTTTGATAGATATATTTTGACGTCTACGGTCCGTTATACGATCAAGGTTTTTTTATTAGTGTGTTGATGGAATCTCCATCTGCAGGTTTTCCTTAGTGCGACCGTCGCGTCGTCTAAAACCAAAAACCCTTGTATATAACATTTTGGCCTTAGTCCATATTGCACCTGGATATAAACCTCCTTTCTTTCTGGAGTCTCTAGTTCCTTTGGCACTATTCGGTCGAAACCTTACTATATCGATCGGCCAACTCTTACACAGACTAAGGGCCAGTCCATACAGCGCGTTAAATTTTTTTGTCGCATATGCGGCTACTAAAGCCTTCTGGTATTGCTCCTATTACTATGTCACCGCCGAAATCGACGCAAAATCACAAGACAGTATTGGATCTTTCCCTTAATTTCAATGAGTTGGGTTTGTGTGTGTCCTCCCTGTCAACGAACACAAACAACTAAGCGCTGCCGTTCCGGCATGGCATCGCAATGAATACGCCCCCGGCGTAGAATTTAAATCTTTTTGTATTTACCTTAGATCGTGTTCCTCTTCTTAGACCTATTTATATGCCGCGGGTTGTTCGAAAGAGATACCGCGCCCTCGGAACACAAAGGGCACAAGAAGGAACATGGATGGGTTTTAGTCAGTAAAAGTCCCTCCCGGCCTAACCAGGGCGGGGGAAGTCATTTGATGATTTCCCTTCCAAAAAAAACCTATTTACGTACGTACTCTTTCACCTAACACTTCGAGGAAAACAGGCGTGATGATATTTAAGTATAATGTATGTACTTATTTTTTTTAATAAAAGATCTAGTTTTTGGCCTATTTACAAAGCAAACTCACAGCACTTAAAGCTATTACTCGGTGAGAAATAACTTCAGCCCGATTAAGGAATCGAATCCATTATGTTAAAACTTCCTAAAATATGAGATACTGTAGCATAGACTGCCCTTTAAATGTCGAAACAATTTAAAAAGAGGCATGAAATAACTACTTTTCTCTTTGCCTTTCATTTATTTTTTTATCATGCCGTAAATACTAAAAGTGGAACTTTCAGCGTGAAGAGTAGCGTTAGTAGTCACAAAAAAGTTAGGATCTTTGTTTGAATAAAAGTCAAGAAAAAAATTTCAATGATTTAATTTTCAAAAATGGTTTTCGGTGTTTTTTAACCTTTTGATGGGATTTAAGGATGGTCGACGAAATAAATCGCCAAAATAAATATATTAATGTATGTTGGCATCTACTCTAAGGTACCCTCGCAAAGTTTAATTGATTGGATACTTCATAATAATAAAAAATATATTTACAATACCTATACGTTTGGTAACATTGCTCACAATTATAACGAAATAAATACTATGATTGCATAGCAATACTGTATGTAAAACTATTTGTTGAAATCGACTACTTATCTAAGAATACAGTAAGCTTTGGTGGCGCTTCTGATATTTTTTTTACTAAATACAATTCAATTGTATTTTAGGCTTTATGATAACGCCAATGCTTGTAGCAATTTTTTTGAAGAATCTATTCAAGGGCAAAGGAACTAAGTCCGTACGGCCTAATTAAGTTTAGAGATGATAGCGCTGGTGAATTCGCTGCACTTCCCTTTGCCCCCGAGATCGCCGGTTAGGGCTTTGCCCTCGGCGAGTACTGCGTGACAGGCGCTTTCGATGCGATCAGCATGATCATGGAGCTTCAGGTGTCGCAGCATCATGATGGCGGACAGAAGCAGGGCGGTGGGGTTGGCCAAGTCCTTTCCGGCGATATCAGGGGCTGTACCGTGCACCTGGAATCAGTTATTGAATTGTGTTAAAATTAAGGCATTTTAAAACCGCATAATAAAGTGTAAAATAATATTATTGTTACTAACTTTTGTGTTAATAAATCTTCACCAGCTGTAAAGCTTTATTAGAATGTTAAGCTCTTAGAATATCCATTTTACAATTCATATTTAAACATTGTACTCTGAACTTGTTAGAAATTGGTATTCTAATAGCATAAACATATCTAACCCAGGAATGGGGAGAAAACATTGAATAGGTAATAAATTACATTCCTTAATTCTGTTAATGCATTTATTCGGCTACTTATTTACATAAATTAACTAAACTATATAAGCTTAAAATAATACAATAATAAAATCATGGGTTCACAGCGTTTTGTGTACTTAGTCGTAAAATAATTATCTAAAATAAATCTATAAAATGCGGTAGAAATTCTACTTGAATGGAAAAAAAGTTTGTATCTAATGGGAAACATTTTTAAAGGCTAGTTTACACATATGAAGCGTTTAGTGTTACGTTCAAGTAACTTATAAAAGGCTAGTTCACACATATGAAGCGTTTAGTGTTACGTTCAAATAATTTATAAAACACTAGTGTAAACCAATCTTATGTTTTTTTCATGAAATGCTTGCTTTCAAAAAGCTTAAACATATTCTCATGGTTATAATTAAAAGTTATCTAATTATACATTTAATTTTACTCCAATAATAAGTATATAATTTTGTTTGTTTAATAAAAGTACTCCATTAAACTTATTTGTGATGTTGTATTGTCAGATTACATCTGACAATAGTGGGAAGATAAACAGTCTAAAAAGCGAAACACACACTATTAATATAGCCATTCTATAATTCTTCGCTGTGAACAAAATTATGGCAAAGTAAGAAGCTGCGTGGATTTTAACGGCATCTTATATAGAACAATAAACATTTTTTTAAACTAGCAATACTTTCACAAACCCTTTATTGTTTTTATTTCACTGAATATGGAAATTAAATCGGTCATCTTAACCTCACCATACCCCACATTGTAAATTAAACTATAATACTGAAAATAAAACAGCCGATTGTATCACAACTTCCCATGTTTTTGTAGTTATTATAATTCCCTATTTTAAACATATTGTCTGCACACATTGCATATTATTTCAAATGAAACGGAAATAAAGCTTGAATTTAATTAAACGACAATAGTACTTAAATTATGATACAAGTGAGCTAGCTTTGTCATTACAATCGAGGCTGAACTGCAGCCAAAGTCGATGGCGTAAGAGTGTAATGACAAAAAATGTTCACGCGTTTCATATGACGTTTTTCAACAAACTTGTAAGGAAAAAATCATTGATACCAAAAAAAAAAATACACAAATCCTTCTCTGTCAAGATGTCAACCATTGCGTCCCCAGGAGATTTTACAAGTGACCAACTGACCAGTAAAACCGAAGAAGCAAAAATTATTAGGCCACCAACTGTACAGGTATTTTTCTAAAGAACCATAAACAAAAAAGGCAACGTTAATAAATATAAATATAACTAGCAACCCATTCCGGCTACGCACATGTTAGGTTTTAAGTATAAAAATCCTACAGGCAGAAATTGATTTTTATTTAAATTCATATAAATATAGAAGGTTTGATGAAATGTAAAATGTTTAAATTGGAGCAGTTCAATCCCAAGCCAGAAGGCTCGTTTTCAAAAATAGAATAAAATAAAAAATATACACGGTACTTATTACTTACTTGCCAGTAATCATATTTAGTTACATGGGACTTATCTCTGGTAAGATGTGGGTGTACTTTGCGCATCATATACCTATTAACTACTCATATTGGTCATCAAACTGAGCCAAAGATATTGTTAGGAAAAGACTTTATATTTTGGTGTGATAATCACTGTTTATGTTGATTGCGCAAAACATTTTCCTTAACATTTCAAACTAATTCTCATTAAAAAAAACATAAGAAAAAGCTGGTACTATAAGTTTGGTTATTACTTTAAAAGTATGATTACAATATGGAAATAGCATGTAACTTTCTGCTTTGTAAGTGTCTATATGGTTCATAAATGTCTGCTTAATAAAAACAACTGGGATGGTAACTAATATAATTAACTAAATACAATCTAAGCGGTTAACTTACTATGGCCTAAATGTTTTTTGTTTTATAATTCATGTGGATATAAACATGATGAAAGGAACATCGTGACTCAAATTTTGACGATGGATTCAGTTCATCCTGCCGCTGGACAGTGGACTCTGGTGTGGACTGCCTCGTTAGCCTAGTGGTCCTAAGCGCGACTGCTACCGTAGAGGTCTTGGGTTCGATTCCCGGGTCGAGCAAAATGTATTAATAGGTTTTTCTGTGAAATTCTCAGTAGCAGCTCGGAGTTTGGATTTGTGCCCGGATAATGGCAATAGGCTCGCTCCCTATTACAAGGGACCTAAACATACCGGCGAACTGTGGGTGTACATGGTACACCTCTGCCTAACCCTTCGGGGAATACAAGGGTCCAGTCCCTCCAGAGTAGAACTTTTTTTCGTCGGTTTTTCTATGATAACAAGCGAAGTCTCACCGATGCGAGACTGGACGACTTTTATGCAGTCATATGGTATGCGATGATTCTGGGATAGTCCGAACAATTTTTAGGTAAACAAAACCGATGGGCCTTTTATTAGACATTGGGAAAGGAGATAAGAGCGCACAGACGTTATTAGTCAAAATTATTATTTGTTAACATTATTATTATACAATAGGTTGAGGTACTAGTAACGTAATTTGGATCTTTGGCCTGAATTATTATTAAAAAACAATCAGCTGTTTAATACAACTAAATACATGGCCAAAACATATAGAACAGCTGATTTTTTTCTCACGATGTCCCTTTCTTCGTGTATAGATATGTTGGTGGTGACTTGTGTGATTTTCTCATCAACACCTTATTTTGAAGTATGAAATGCAGGTATAGTAGTCGCCACGAGTCGTGAGCACAAATGTCAAGTTATTTTTAGGGTTCCTTTCTGGGTTTTTTGGGCCGCGGTCGCTGCACGTGATCGGTCCGATTGACGAACTAATCGCGTGCAGCGTCGGCGGCCGATATTATTATATCCTCAAAAATCATCAATAAACATAAAATAAATACGCAGATCTATGTTCTACAATAAACGGACATAAATACTGAAATAAATTAGTTTGTTTAACTAACTCTTTGGCAGTTACGCCTGGTTTGCGAGTTTTCTCACTGAGATACTGTAAAGATACTAGAATTAAGAACTTTAAATAGTTGTCGTTTAAGTTGATTTTTGAATGGTCATTTGCGATCCAAGTCGGAAATCGTTGCAAAGGAATTTGAACTTTATAATATTTGATATTAAGTTTACTGTTCTAAAACATGTTAAAGAATCGAATACCAATCAATTTACATACTTTTTATGAGCTGTCAAAACGCAATTTTCCCATACATATTGAATGGTAATAGTAAACTGTGACGTCATCTATTTGTCACAGCAGTTTTTACAATTAATTGAACATTAACCGGGGTTTCACGGCTAAAATATTGTGTTTTGTTGAGGTCTCGTGTCCTGGAATTATTGATGTCAACTAATCAATTAAAATAAAAAAATGAAACATTAAATTGAACTTCAGTTAAATAAATAAGTACACTAGTGGTACTAAAATAATGGCTTTGTCCCATTTACCTTGTCGGTGCAGCCAAGCATGTATGTGCTTATGTACCAGGCCGTGTACCGGGGAACCTTACAGTATCCTATGTTTTTAGTCAGTAATAGTCTGACAGACCCTTCTGCTGTAGGTGACCTCCATGAGCATTACCAGCACCGGAACACTAAAGTGTGCAGTAAGATTTTTATCCAACATTGAAGATGGATTAAATTCCATGTAAGGGTCAGTTTACCCAGAAGCGACGCTGCGCGAACATTACTCAAGACAACTACAACTTGTATATAACTTTATTAACTATACAAAAAGATACACATTTCATTGTGAGAATTCAGCGCTGCATGGTGTAACGCATTCTAAATAATATGTTAATATAATAAATAGTTTTATTTTGAGTAGCTCTATTAAAATGTGCGCGCAGGGTCGCGTCGCGTCTCGGTGTGAACTGACCCTAAGGATGCGTTTATACAGTGAACATTTAAGCGAGCAGTACCTTACAGGCCGCAAATAAAAGTAAACGAACTTTTGTTTACTTTTTTCTTCGGATACTTACTGCGCCAGTATCTCAGTCAGCCAACTCTACACTTACTAATAAGTAAGTCAACAATTTGATCTAATAATTGAACTAACTCCATCTCACAGTGTCAATCACTGCCACGTCATAATTTTGATACAGGACTAAATATAATTAAAAATAATATAAATACACGATTTAAAAAAAAGTCCATGAAAACTTCATACAAAGGATAAACTTCCTAAAACATAAATTATGATAAAACCATAAAATAAATCATAAGAAAGTATACTAAAAATAATTCTCAATCTTATTACCTTCAGGAAGAGTTGAATCTACATTGTATCTAGTCCTTAACAAAACGACGATAAATTCACCACATCACCTAATTAATTAATTAGGTGCGTCTAAATACTTAATTACAGCCTCTGTGAATTCAGAACATTTTCCTTGACCGCCTAGGTCCTGAGTTAGAACCTTGCCTTCTGCTAGGACTTTGAAGCAAGCGGCTTCTATTTTGCTCGCTAGGTCGGGTAACTTCAGATGGCGCAGCATCATGACTGCAGACAGCAGTAGCGCTGTTGGGTTCGCCAAATCCTTACCGGCGATGGCGGGCGCTGTACCGTGCACCTAGAAAACGTGATAATGGTATACCATGTTTTAATAACAGTAGACATGCAACTTCTGCGGCCGAGTGATGCCAACCGATATCCAGGACATGGAGACACGTCACATAACCGTTAACTACACATACCGCCCTTCAAACTAAGTAACATTCTCCTAAAAATATTTCTGGGAATCCATTTTTCTTGTTGGTATGAAACCTCACAGTATATTGTAGTGTGTAATGTAACCCACGCAAAACATTCTGCATTGACGGTTTTGGGGGCTGTGAAGTTATTTGAATATTATTAAGAACACAAACATTGTTTTCGTTACAAAAAAATGTGTTCTTATGGCTAACAAGCCGGCAGCCCATCTAATGTTCAGTGGTCACCGCTGCCTATAGACATATCTGGAATACCAGAGGCCTTGCAGATGCGTTGCCATCCCAGAGACATAGTTGAAATGTCTCATGTACTTGTTATTCGCAATGATGAGACGGATGTGTAACTTTAGGCTTCGTTAAGTGTCTTTTTACACCGGTTAAGTTAATCCTTCTGCAATGAGTACGTCATGGCATCAATCGACCATAATCTAGTCGCACCGTGGGGTTAGGTTTTCAAAAAATGCGTTAGTAGAAGACATTTCAAAATAAGCACTATAACAATAAGTATAGTGTTCATTTTGAAATGTTTTGGGAGAAAGAAGGCGTTACAAGTGGCGTACATTCAGCTAATGTAAGGCAAGAATTAAATATCTTCATCGATAAGCTGCATTCAAAACCAGCTCCTGTGACAACCATGTTTGAATTTGAATTTAATTTTCCGGTCTATGTCCATATGAAAGTTTAAAGTCACTTGTAACACCCGACACCACATACGCGTGCTTATTGGCCAAATAAGAAAGAGTAGTGTCACCAGATCAAATGCGGCCAATGAGCACGCTTCACTGACGTAGAGTGGCGTGTTGTGTCGTAAGGCCGATCGCTCACATGAACAAGAGTCACAACGACGGCGACGTCACGTTTTTTTTAAGAATAAACGGCAGTGCGCTCATATACTAGGATCGCGGTACGGACGAGGTGGAGCCTCGACCATGCCGTGACTCCGCCTTAACTTCCCAGTAAGCGACGCGCCTTATTCTACCGCCCTTAATTAGAACACATAACACAATAAGGGTCTATTCACACGTATCGGCACAACCAGCCAACTGGGCTTCAAAAATAGCTTGCATACATTTATATGCAGTTTTCCAAAGTAATTTCTAGTGTACCAAAAACATTGAGCCCAAGGGGCCTTCTATAATATCGTAAAACAGTATTATTTTAATACTACTTTGTAAATTCCACTGTTCGATTTTGAACTTCAGGCGGTGAGCAGAGAGTTGAAATTCTAACAACTGAAATTATAAAGTAATATTTAAATGGTCCCTCCTGGGCCTATAATTGTGGCCCGGAACTGTGTGAATAGAGTTTTGGTCCGCAAACATGACACCACTAGCAATACCATGCATCCATCATTCATAAATAAATTATGTATTAGTTCAATGAAATTATGTAGCAAGCCATTAGCTGTGGCAGCCAATATTATTGATTAATTATTAATACATAAATGATATAATGATTAGCTAGCTTACACAGTAGTGGCATTCTTTGCGTCAAATGAAGGGATTTTTCATTAATAGAAACATTTGAAGGCTCTTTGTTACTCTTTTATGTCAGGGTCGATATACACTTAAACAGGTCAAACTACACTTATAATTAATATAAGTCTGAAATCGCCGATCCGCGTTGAGCAAGAGTGATCAATGCTCGTACCTTCTCTGTATGAGAAAAGGCCTTTGCCTTTATCATATTTTAATGTCAAACCAAATGTGTTGACCCGCTTATGTGTATAACGATAATGCACTGTTTTATACAATTTAATATTCAAAAAGATTTAAGTAATTATAGAAGTCGAGTTTAAGAAAGAGCATTCATATTCTTCTAATTTACATACAGTATTATTAATTTCAGGCAAACATGCAGAAATGCCAGATTCTAACAATTCACAAATAGTGGAAACTAATAATAATTAATATTATTTTTTGTATTTTAGACATTCACATTTAAATTAGGTCACATAGCATATCTTTATCGGAATATTATTAAAAAAAAAAAACATTTATTAGTGGTTTTATTTTTAAATTGTCATGCGGTTATTGCCGATCAAAATAGTATTTGTTTAGGACATTGAACCCACACCAGTTAGTTCAAACTCAATAATTTGAAACAACTTATCTTTCCTTTTAAACAACTTGTTTTTAATCACGAGCCGAATAAATAATGAAACATCTGTCCGATCCGTGTGTGAGCTTAAAATCTCATTACTACTATAAATGCAAAAGTTCGGATGGATGTTTGTTACTAAATCACGCCAAAACGGCTGAACGGATCTTGATGAAATTTGGCACAAAGATCAATTATTACAGTCTGGAATATAGGAGTCGCCACGAGTCGTAAGAACAAATGTCAAGTTATTTTTTTGGGTTCTTTTCGGGGTTCTCTGGGGCGCCGACGTTGCATGCGATCGGTCCGACTGACGAACCAATCGCGTGCAGCGTCGCCGGCCCAAAATACCCAGAAAGGTGCTCGTGGCGACTACTATACCTGGACCTGTTTATGCCAGAAAATGTACGGTTCCCGTGGGATAATATACTAACTTTCAGAAGCTAGTACTAGGATAAAAAACTAGTCATTTAGTGAGACATGCTATTTGTGTCAAAGTTTTGGCCAGTCAGACCGTAAGCTTTGTTGGGGCAAAAAAGTATTATAGCTTAGTGTCTCCAAACGTTTTGCATCTCTTATACAAAATTTATTATATCATCAGAAAAATAAAGGCAGTTTTATTGTTGATACACATTATTTTTGATAATATTTTGCATTTTATTTCAGTACACTATTGGACTTAATGTACACGTCTGTAGATAGTTACCTGGGAAAGATTTAACGCCTAAGGTACAGGCTCGGCCTAGTTTGGTTGTTAGTGGTCATTTCAATTGTGTTCAATTACAGAATTGTACCTACTGTTTACCCAAATCGACTTATAAATTATTTTTGTGACAATAAAGCTTATTTATTTTTTATTTATTTATTTTAAATATATATTGTTTGCTCAATATGCGGAAAGATTGAAATAACGATAGCGTTGTAACATTATTTTTCTGATGTTATATTGAATGGAGTATAAAGCCAATTATTATTTATACAATTTTAGTTAATAGTATTTTTGTCTTAATATTTATTTGCCGGACAGGGATTTTATTACAGATACTATATTTGTGTCTCACTTCACTTTAGATCACGACCATTTTATAAACAATTCAACTGATTTTTGTTCAGCTACAATTGTTTGCTTCGCCTACATTCACGTTTTTCAAACATGTTACGCATAAGTAAGTAATCCTTTGCATTATTGAGGGAAATTGTGTGCGATTGAGCTGCAGTTTAACACCGTTGTCAAATGCAAAAGGTTGCTATGCTAGTGATTCTCAACACGAATCAAATATAATAAAATGTTTTATTTTTATTTGTAAGGTTCCTTTCACACCGAGACGCGACGCTGCGCGTACATCGACTCAAATTATAAGTTTATTTACTACACAAAAAGATACACATTTTATTGTGAGAATCCACACGTGCTGCGTCGCGTCTATGCGTGAACTGACCCTTAGGTGATTTTTGAATTCGAACTAGCCATCTTGCCGCTGGGTTTAGGCAGGCGGGGCCATGAACCCGCACGCACACAGATATATTGTCATGCGACACTCCCTACAGTATACGCAACAGGGCGATTCTGTTCTTTGAAAAAGGTGTATTCTGAAATACTGTCAAACATAAAAAAACAAGTGTTTATTTATAATGGACCAGCTGTAGTAACTTTATTTGATTATTTACCTCCCTTTGACGAGGATGTAAAACTGCACCTTGTTTGAGTGACGAGTTTTATTTTTTTCGAATTTATTTTTGCTTTTCGTATTAAGAATACATCAATTAATTTTATTTTCAAATTAAGGTGCTAATGGAATCCTATTGCTCCGAAGACATCGACGTCCGTTTTTCCATCGTTCATCAGTATGATAAAATAATTCCTCGATATCGGTAGTCAATAAGTTGATACACAATTTTTGTTGCTACGCCAACTTCGTTTACGCTTCTAAAGAAATCTATGATAAAAATTAATTGTGAATTGGGTTTAATTCCGCCATAACGAGCCAACCAATCAAACTGTGCAAAATGTGCTACAGCTATCCAGCAAAAACAGGTCAATGTACCTCTAAAATGTATGCTTACAATAAATTTTAGGTCGGTTCCTTTTGACAAAACTAAACTCAATAGTCGAAAAACACACAATTGATAAATGTTTCTTCTAGTCTCGTCTATGATTGCTCGATTTCTAAACGTCTCCGCTTCAAACAAAACGCGCCCTAGTGATTCTTAACCGTGCACACAAATGTTTTCAATCTTCTTCAATCCAAATACGGTATATTTTTTTCAGTCTGGTAACACTTAGTATAATACTTACGGATTCAAATAGCGCGCCGTTCTTGCCGATGTTGCCCGAAGGCGTGAGGCCCAGGCCTCCGACCAGACCCGAACACAAGTCAGACATGATGTCACCGTACAAGTTAGGCATCACCTACAAAGTACCAATAAATGTGAAAATGCAGAACTATTTGAAAGAAGTGAAGATTTTTTTTGAGTGTAGTGGAAATAATTGAGACAATAGTGGTCTTTAAAATCTACATTAAGCATTGTTACACCTTCATTCTAAAATTGAAAATTATTGTTGTCTGAGATATGAGAATAAGTTTGTTCCCATTTGTTCAAAAATCAATTTAGCGTAGAATATATACTTACTGGTATTCGTGAGTTCCTTCCTTGCACAGAAAGGATGGACATACATCTGACGGACGATAATTATGCTGACCATCGTAGTCGAAATAGATAATAAAATATCCAAACCAATACATTTTTTTAAATTATTTCCCCTATTTCCTAGATAGGGGAAATAATTTAAAAAAATGTATTGGTTTGTCATTTATAGAGGGCGCGTTTACGAACATAAAAACTCACATACACAAACAACCAGACTCGGAGCAACTACCGGAGCCCAAACAAACATTTGTTCCGTGCGAGAATCGAACTTGCAACACGCAGCGCAGCAGCCAATCCCTCAACCGTTGTGCCAACCGTATCTTAAGTGGTTGATGGTACGTCTGTCAAATCATCCGTCAGATGTGAGTCCACCCAGAACTTAGAGTAGGTAGTATCAATAGTGCAGAGTACTGACCAGCACGTCGAACTTGGCGGGGTCCTGCACCATGTTGAGGCACACGGTGTCCAGGTACCGCTCCTCGAACTTGATATCGGGGTATTTGTTGGCCACGTCGCGGCAGCACCGCAGGAACAGACCGTCTGACATACGCCTGGAATGAGGATGGCATATTTATGCTTAAAATAAATCATTCTGTGAAAGTGAAATTGGGTGTATCATACGCTCTGAAGGTTTAGGCTAATTAATATAGCATGATAACGTAAGAGAAAGTGCTATTGGGTTTTTCTATTAAATTTTCAGTAGCAGCTCGGACTTAGGATTTTAGGTTAATGGCAATAATAAATATTACACAGGACCTAAATATAACATATCGGAGAACTGTGGGTGTACATTGGTATACCTCTGCCTAACCCTTCGGAGAATACAGGTATGTATGTGTATTTATTATTATGCATATTTCATGAAAAAAATAATTTAAAAAGTACATTAAAATAAGTTCAAAAACTAAAACACAATTACTGAAAAATCACGCTTTGAAAAGTAAGAAACAAAAAAATATTCTCATTTGTGATATTCGGAGGATAATTGTGGTCGTATGCCTCTGCACCTCAAAGCTTATATTCGCTTACTTCTGTTAAAAGTCAAAGTCAAATCATTTATTTCAATTAGACCATTAAAAGGCACTTTTGAACGTCAATTACATGTTAAATTAAAAATATTGAATCTAGTTGCCCATTCCAAAAGGTAGTTTCGTATGGAGAAGAACGGGCAAGACACTCCATACATACTCTTTAAAAAAAAAATGTATTACAATAAGTTGTACAATTCCATAAAATTATACTGATGTCAAAACGATCTATTAAAAAAGTCACTCAAAGTACTGCAATACGTACTCAGTGCCACAAATTAGAAATGAAAGCTAAATTGAATTGAGAGTTAGAATGTATTGGTTTGTTACGGTAAGTCAGGTAAGGCAAAGCATGTAGAACCCAACACCTTACAACTTGTTAGAGTCGAGGGTTCAATTTAATCCCTTTTTTTAAATGCTTTAGCTCGGTACGTGGCCACAGACAACGCGGCACGAGAGGCATTGTAATATCTTCTAAAGTGCAAGTGTAAGGAATTTACACTATAAACCTATGTAACTTATACAACGAACCATCCATTTATAACAATTAAATACAACGTGTGACACGTAAACTGACACCGTTACGTTAGCAATACGTTCACGTGACATTCCACTGTCTGTTACGCTGACACTTCACTTGGCGAAAATGTGCAAATATTTACGTTACATCGGTAATTAAAAAACAAGTTTATTTTAATAGACATAGGGTATATTTTGTATTTCAAGTAACCTGAATACACATACCATCACGCCTGTATTCCCGAATGGTTAGGCAGAGGTGTAACAATGTACACCCACAGTTTGCCAGTATGTTTAGGTTCCATGTAATAGGTGGCGAGTCTATTGTCATTTACCGGGCACAAATCCTAACTCCGAGCTGCTACTGAGAATTTCATAGAAAAACCCAATAACACTTTTTGCTCGACCTGGGAATTGCACCCAAGACCTCTAGCGTAGCAGTCGCGCTTAGGACCACGGGGCTACCGAGGCAGTTAGTAACCTGAATATTTACACAAATACGCTAAGTGAAGTGGCACCATTATAGTGTGTAGCACTTCAACATTCCTAATATGGAGTGCTAGATTACGACGTACAATAAGATTCTTTACTTTACTTTGTTTACAATGTAAAAATGTTAAAGCAATTTTAACTTTAAAAATACGTAAATTAAGTTGAGTTTAGAATGACAAACCCTGACCTCGGTTATTACCATTGAAAAGGAACTCTGTGCAGTAGAAATAAGGCTTTAACTCCACTACACACTTTTGGTATTGATTGTCGCTGAGACAAAATTGCAACTAGATTTTAAACGTTTTTAGTTACGAGAATTGGCCTTCATGACACTGAAACTAGATTGCGACTCGAAAGTCAGTTAGATAGTAGAATTGGTCTTAAGCAGTTGTAGAGAAGCTTATGGGTAAGATCGGCCTTTTTAGACGTATGAGGAACAGGGTGTAATGTCCCCCATCTTTCATTAACAAGGGAGGATCCTCACACTAGACGGTTGTTGTCGAGATTTTGTATACAACCTTATTCTGTTCAGAAACCCGAAAAGGGGTCATTGCACTCATTATTACGAACAACTATCACTACAGAACCAGTGTTGGTTCTGAACCAACCCTGTTTTCGCAAATGAAAAATCTGCTGATCCAAATATTTTTGACCCCTTTTCAGGTTTCATGTAAACAAAAAATATTTTTGAATATACTAACGTTGAAATCGAAATATAGGAAATGTCACTTGTAGTTCAATAACATAACACACACGTCTGTATTCCCCGAAGGGTTAGGCAGAGGTGTACCAATGTACACCCACAGTTCGCCGGTACGTGCCGGTTTAGGTCCATTTTCGGGCACAAACCCTAACTCTGAGCTGCTACTGAGAAGAGTTCAATACTCACATAATGTTAGCCTTATGCACAGCCGTGACCTTCTTCCTCTTGTTTTCCTTGGCGAACACGAAGGCGAAGTCTGCGACCCTCATGGAGGCCTCTTCGGTGATCAGCTTGATGGACTGCACCACGCCGTCGACGATCTCGTGCTCGATGCCGGAGTACTCTCCCTCTGTGTTCTCTCTGATCGTCACCACGTCCACGTTGTCGTATAGGGTTTTGATGCTGCAACACAATAAGGATAAATAGATAAAGTCAAAGTTAAACAATTAAATTTCGTAACGTCATTTCATTTACAAGAAAGAAAAAAGAAATTATATTGAATTTAGTTGCCCATTCCAAAAGGTAGTTTCGTATTTCGAGAGAAAGGGCAAGAAACTTATACTGATAAGTTTTGATATGCCGTGAGAGCCCAGTGGCCTTGGCACGAGGTTGTGGGTTCGCAACCGAGTACGGGCCAGTACCAATATGACTTTTGTCTATTACATTATGTATTTTCTAAGTGTATCTTGGACATCACTGACGTCGGTGAAGGAAAACATCGTGAGGAAACCTGGACTTGTAGTAAAAATCGCCAATCCGATTTGAGCAAGCGTGGTGATCAATACTCGTTCAATTTAAGAAGAGACGTTTGCCCTGCAGCGGGACAATAATAGGCTAGGTTTTTCCCCCCCATAATCATAGCTCATAGCATTTTCATGCTGTTTACAAGTTATTATATCATTTTATCTAAGCTTCATTTAATTTTAATGTGAAATAATACCCTAATGATTCTTGAAATGGCACTAAGGCAGATAAAAAGAGGCAGGCGGCTTCGTCTTGTCGTATCGATGATACATCTATTATAGTTTATATCTTTTGGGCCCAGTAAGTCACCACGTTTATTACCACGTCAGAGGCGTTACTCAAATCGTCAAGTGTACAGGTGGACGGACAATTGGGAATTTGGGACTAGTGTCCAACGGGACACTTCGATCAGGAACTCCGCAATCGTAGTAGGCGGCCTATCATCAAAATATAAAACGTAACTCGCAGTCGTCAGTAGTAGAATAAGAATAGTCCAATCCATTACGCAGCTCCTTTAGCCGTGCGTACCTTGGCAGGAGGCCAGCTGTTCGAACGCAGTGAAGATGACAAATTCATGAACTTTTTTTCGAACTGCATGAATACATTAGGTACTATGCGCTAATGTGAGCGTTAAATAGTAAGTTTATTAAGTAAATTGACATATTATATTGGTATAACGTTGACACACACATACCATCACGCCTGTATTCCCCGAAAGGTTAGGCAGAGGTGTAACAATGTACACCCACAGTTCGCCGGTATGTATAACGTTGAACGATTGTAATACTAGATTATGTCTATGTCTGTATCATTAAGAATGATAAAATTAAGCATTTCATGATGCTGTACTGTTGCGTTGGCTCTAATTTACTTGTCAGCTAGCGAACCGCCCCGGCTTCGCACGGGAGCAAAACTCAGAAGTTTCCAGAGGATTTTTCAAACAACAAAAAACTTTCTTAAGTCACTAGTCAGAGGAATTAAAAAAACAATCAACCAAATCGGTTGAGCCGTTCTTGATAAATACTGGTGCCTTCTTTGTATGTGATAGTGTTTCAAATAAGTTGAAAACTGCCTTAGAAAAGATTTTTAGCAGAAATAATCATAATTTTATTGATGTTACAATTTTGTTTCTGCATGCTGTGTCTATAGCATCATATTAAACACTATGCTTATAACATATTGCTTGTATTATAAGAAGAAACAGTGTAACAATTGTAGACAAATAAATAAAATAAATTCGTTCGTCCTGTATTTAAGCAACTAGCGTTATTAAAACTAGTACTGCTATGTATTTTGTTCCCACATTTCAATAAGCCATTGACCGAACCGCAGAATGACGTTAAAAACGTCTCCGACACTCAGTTATCTGTCTCAACCTTGAACACGAATTCGCGAACAAAAGCCATTGACATTGTCTGTTAGAGTTGAGATACCTTTATCGGTACGTGCTAAATGAAACGTTTTTTATCTATACGATATATCCGTCAGCCCCGACAGTAAGAGGTAGACAGATGGAAATTTATCTTCTGGATACGCAGTTGAGGAGCGGGCCCATCCTTCTTGGCACAATTATAAATGAGAAACTATTTGAGGGTTTTTTTTCACCGATGGGAAATCATCAAATGATTTCCCCCACCCTGGGAGGGCGGGAGGGAGCGTCAGACTTTTACTGACTAAAACCCATCCATGTTCTTTATTGTGCCCTTTGTGTTCTGGGGGCGCGGTATCTCTTACGAACAACCCGCAGCCCCGGCAGGGATCGGCCCTGAGTGGCCTCTTCTAAAAGTTGCTGACATCTCTTTGAGGCGCGCGTGGAAGACGAACGCGCCATCGTTGTCGTTATGCAACGTACGCCGAGCTACCCATTGCTCATTGCTCTACGTCCACAGGTCTGTTTTGAGAGGGATGAATGGGTATATAAATGAGCTTGAGACGAGCTGTCAATTGTTAGAATGCATGACGGCCACATTTCAAGCTCTTCATCACATCGGCCGAACGACGTCCACTGCTGGACATAGACTTCCACTAAAGATAGCCACAATGACCGGTCCTGCGCTGCTCGCATCCAGCGATTTCTCGCTACCTTTATCAATCGTCGGTCCACTGTTACACTGCGCCTCTCGGTGCGTGGTCGCCACTCGAAAGCCTTAGTGTGCGTCCACACTGAATGCGCGGTGACTAGAGCCTGAGGCGGGCGCGGCGAGCGGGGGTGTGCGGTGGCCACAGTGACGCGCGAGCTCTTGTAGCGGTTCGACGTATAACAGGGGTTGCAAACTATGGACGAGGATTTGATATTTTTACTAGACAGTCCGATCCTGAGATGGGAGGTGTTGAACACTAGAGATGGTGTGCACGAAATAAATAAAAACAGAGGAATAACTGGCGAATATTTTAACTTATATGAAGAATTGAGATTATATCCTTCAAAATTCTTTGAGTACACTCGAATGCCGGTGTCAACATTTGACTACATACTAAGTAAAATATCACCTAAAATTACCAAAGAAGATACTAACTTTCGCAAAAGTATTACACCCGAAGAGAAATTGTTCATAACTCTAAGGTAAGAATGAAACAAGATTTTTACTAAAAGTTTTGTATTTTTAAGTAGATACCTAAGTAGTAATCAAACAAGTAAGTAAAAAGTTGTAATAATCAATAATTAGGGTAGTTCCCAGTAGAATATCCTCCATAATTTTCTTCGTATCTTGGTTGAGAAAACTGCATCCTTTCTGTCTCGTCTATTAGGATTTGGGTGATTTTATTTCGTATGCGTAACTTTTGTAATTCACTAAATTTTTTCATTTGTGGTAGGAGACTCATAAAAAAATGATAATCATCACATTTCTCCGACTGGTCACTATTTGACGCCATTTTCTGTTCAATCAACAAAATTTTTTTTCTTTCACATTCTATTATTTCATTTCTATAATCTGATGCAGTTTTATTGCGCTTTGATGCGTTGGTGCGACTGCTGCAGGTTGATGTACTTGGACTCATCACGTCAGCGATGTTAGATTGCTCAGTTTGACAAGACTCGTTGAGGGATTCAGAATCACTGTCATGCAGATTTCCCGTCATGTCTTCCGGTGTTATATCATCGTTTAAAAATTGCATGAGATTAAAGTATGGCCATGTGCTCTCTATTTCATCGCCACCGTCACCAGAGCGCGGCGTAGGGAATTTCTTTTTTTCTTTTCGAAACTGATCGCGCAGGTTCTTCCACTTCTTACGCAGTTGTTTTTCTGTAATAATAACAAAATATTTTATTTTACTTATTTATTTCAGGTTTTTGTCAACAGGAACTGGATTTAGAGCACTAGCTTACAGTTTTCGTATGGGGAAAAGCACCATTGCATCTATAGTGCACGAAACATGCCGTGTTTTATGGACAGAGTTAGTTCCTATCCACATGCCGATACCAACAGAACAACACCTAAAAGCTGTTGCA
The DNA here is from genome assembly GCA_947462355.1 of Caradrina kadenii. NCBI lineage: Eukaryota > Metazoa > Arthropoda > Insecta > Lepidoptera > Noctuidae > Caradrina > Caradrina kadenii. The sequence goes on along the minus strand of OX381686.1, from coordinate 13,566,321 downwards.
GAAGACTTTGAAGCTACCTGGAATTTCCCACATTGTATAGGAGCAATTGATGGGAAACATTGCGAAATAAAAAAACCACCTAAATCTGGTTCGGCACATTGGTGCTATAAAAAAAGAAATAGCATTGTCATGCAAGCTGTGGCTGACGCAAAAAGGAAATTTTTAGTAGTCGAAGTAGGCGGTCGAGGAAAGCAAAGTGATGGTGGTACTTTTATCGCATCAACACTATATAAACTTATAGAAAAAAATAAATATAAAATCCCTATGCCAAAGAGGCTCACAAATTCTGACGTCATTGCACCCTACGTCCTAGTGGGTGATGAAGCTTATCCATTAAAACATTATTTAATGCGTCCATATCCCGAGCGAGTCCTTAATAATGAAAGAAAATGTTTTAATATCAGATTGTCTGCCGCTAGACAAACAATCGAATGCGCATTTGGTATATTAACATGTAAGTGGAGAATACTACTTAAACCTATTGAAACAAACAGAAAAAATGCCTTGTCTATAATAAAAGCTGCGTGTATACTGCACAATGTTATAATGGATTTAAACGGCGATCTTGATCTGGATGTCCAACATGTGCTATCTAACCCACCATTATATGAAAATAGTCTCAGAAACCGCGGAGTCAATAATAATCCATCACGAAGAGCAAAAAATGTTCGTATAAAATTCACAAACTATTTCTGGGAACAATATCAAATAATGCAATAACTTTAGGTATAAGTACGTATATTATTATTAAACTTACCTTCACTTCCAGGAAACTGTTCTTTTATTTCACTCCATAACTTTCTTGTTACTGTGCGATTACTGTGGTGTGGATGTTTGCTTTGCCATATAGGTAGTTTAGATTGAATTGCACTTATAAACAATTCAGTATTTACTGCCATTTTACAACACGTACAAATAAAGACGCGCAAACGCCGAGCGACAAGACCGAACTGGTTTGTTACCCCCGCCACCCGCGCATTGGGTCGCTCGTTGACTAGGCTCGTAGTGTGGCCAGAACGCGCGGACAAGAGTGTTTGAAAACTACGCACGCTGTCTCGCTCAGTCCCGTCGCACTAGGCTTCCGCCTTAGTCACTGCAATATGGACGCAAAGGTGCGTTTTATATGTTTGATACTTCGCGCCCGTCATCGCAACCGCGCTAGGCTCGCTGTATGGACAAGGCCTTACGACACAACGGCCACTTCACTGATTGACATTTGTACAGAATCGGCCAGCTGATTGTTTATGAATTGATTGCGATATGAAGGGTATCAGTTGACCTTTGGACTATATTTATTCTAATAAACTTTGCTTATCAATCATAATGATTAATCTAGAAAAATGCAATCATGCAATAATAACGATAACGATACGAATCAACACAAAGATTGAAAAAAATAAATAATTGCATTTAAAACCATATTAAGTTATCAATTTAATTACATTATAAACAAAAACCATAAAAATCCGGTTTCTGTATTATCAGCACGTGCTAATCTTTATCATAAGCTATTGATCTTTTAATTTATTTTATTGAACTATGACGTCATGTATACGATCACGCCTGCATTTCCCGAAGGGTTAGGCAGAGGTGTAACAATGTACACCCACAGTTCGCCGGTATATTTAGGTCCCACGTAATAAGGGGCGAGCCTATTGCCATTAACAGGGCACAAATCCTAACTCCGAGCTGCTACTGAGAATTTCATAGAAAAAGGGCACAAATCCTAACTCCGAGCTGCTACTGAGAATTTCATAGAAAAACCCAATAACACTTTTTGCTCGACCTGGGAATCGATCCCAAGACCTCTAGCGTACGTCATGTATTTTTTGAGTGGGTCACAAGTTTAATTGTATTTACATTGTTTGACCACCTTCATATACAGGCGGTCAAGTATATGCCTGCAAATAGGTAGAAGACACTATTAACTAATAATTCCAAGACACAAAGTCACAAAATAAATTAATAGTTAAAAAAACACGCTTTTATAAATGCACGTAATAATTAACTAGCCCTTTCTCTACGTCTACACGACTTTGATACGACATTCAATCATGGAATGCCAGTGCCTACCATCCGGCTTCATCATCAGACTTTGAAACCTAATCGTGGTCAAAGTTCATTACATGACTTTTCTAAGAAATCCAAAACAGCTACGATATGATTTTCCATCATGAAGTTCTAATTCATATCTTCCAGCTCCATCATCAGATCAGTTCGACAGTACCATATTATTGTATTGTCATCAGAACTACATACAGCTGCCAATTTTCATTACGTTACGACCCTTGGAAGATGGTTAAATTAGTTACCTTAGAATCCATTACATAGTTAGTTACATACAGGTCGACCTAATAACAGCGTGTTAAAAATACCTAAAAACGTGGTTTATTTTCAAACCGCATTTGCCCGCGCCTTCCTCGGCCATTATAAGAAAATTGCGTTTTGACAGCAAATATGGCATTTGATTGGTGGTATAGTAACCGGCACGAGAGCATATAGTACCTCCACGTTTATTTTCCGGTCTCTTTGGCGGAATGAAGGAGGCGGGGAGGGGGGGAGGGGGCTGCACGCGATCGGTCCGTAAGTCGGCCTCCCACCTCCTTGACCCAAAAATGAACTTGGAACTTTGTGCTCACGACTCGTGCCGGTTACTATATCTGTCTACTACCTAAATGCTGTTCCAATTTTAAACCTGACCAGAAATGACCACTATTGGCCACGGAACTAGTTTTATACTGTATTCAAGAGGTATTCGCTTCAATAACAAAGCAAACATTATCATTTAGCACCTTATTATGTTGTCATAGAGCTGATTGGTGCTAAACAAACATTTCTGCACCTTCATGAGAATTTACCTAACATCTTACCAATAGTTATTAGTTATTTAGGAAACTGTAACATGTATGAAATGACATAAAATGTTTATTTTGGTTCGTTTTAGCGGAAATCTTAGCTTAGTTCTAGATAGTTCTTTCTTACTCTGTCGCCATGGGTATACACTCGGTTCGGCATTTTCAGTACAACCTTTGATAACGTTGCCGCGTTGTATTGAAAATGCCCAACTGAATGTGCTGACCCGCTTATGTGTACAGCGATACTAACAAATCGAGTTTTCATTCACGATTGTATTTGAATATCGTTCTAACGTAATATTACATAACCTCAAGTCTGAAAACCGTAGGACCAAAGACACTAAAAAAAACCAGTAACCAATCTCACACATCTACATCACGCCTATTTTCTGCAGGTATTAGGCAGATACGTTCCTATATTACCATTTACCAGTATAGTGCATATTCAGCATTTATTCATAAGTCAATTTTCTATTTACTAACACGTATTACAACTGATAATGAGTCTCCTTCGTGGTCTGACCTATGTGCCTCTATTAGATTGCAGTTAGTGATATCTGTAATCTCTACTAAGTGATGTGCTTTCTGTTGCTATTTATACCTCGTGTTCTATGCGTAATCTTAAAACTTTAATGTGGTATCCTAGACATCTACGGAAAAGGTTACAGTAAGGCTGCTTGTCTACTGACGCGGAGATTCTGCAGAGCGTGGAAACGGCGAAATATTAATCAATGAGATGGCATAAAATATATGCAGCCTTAAACATGCTTTTCAGTAAAAAAAAGCCAGCATATCTTGCGGAAAATGATAAAAAGATAATTAACGTAATGGGAAAAGACACATCATACAGCCGTTAACTATGCACACTGCACACCAACCAAAGCAATATTGAGCGAAAATTTATTGCTGGGAAAAGCCTTTTATTTCGGGGTGAACCGGGGAAGAAGGGGGGTCTAGTAATAATCAACTTAACATGTTTTCGTAAACAAAAGTCGGAACTTTGATCTTTATCTCCGTAACTAAAAGGTACCCAGACATGATTCAGAACAAAATAAAATAACGCCATGATGGGAAGAACATGTCTCTATCAGTTTCTTTTTTTTGGTGGCTGGGAAATCATCAAATAACTTCTCCCGCCCTGGGCGGGGCGGGAGGGAGTGTCAGACTTTTACTGACTAAAACCCACCCATGTTCCTTCTTGTGCTCTTTGCGTTCCGGGGGCGCGGTATCTCTTGCGAACAACCCGCAGCCCCGGATCGGTTTCTTTAAGTTTCTTTTTACACCCGTAACTATGGACATTGCCATCAGTTGTCTTGTTAACCATCGCCCCCACAGCTACCAAGATAAATTAACACTCTATAAATCAATTCAAACGTCCTATCATAGAATAAACTCGTGAACATGTTATCGTAAAACAACTCAAGTGATTGAAATCAATTTATAGCGCCCAGATAACATTTAGACACAGACAGAATATTGATATGTCGATAGTAATATTAGATTAAGTATCACAAAAACCAGACATTTATTTAATGTTTTTATAGATTATTTTGTAGGTACTTATCGTTTTATCTGCCTCGTTAGCCTAGTGGTCCTAAACGCGACTGCTGCGTTAGAGGTCTCGGGTTGATTCCCAGGTCGAGCAAAGTGTTATTGGGTTTTTCTATGAAATTCTCAGTAGCAGCTCGGAGTTAGGATTTGTGCCCGGTTAACGGCAATAGGCTCGCACCCTATTACATGGGACCTAAACATATCGGCTAACTGTAGGTGTACTTTGGTACACGTCTGCATAACCCTTCTGGGAATACAGGCGTAATTTTATGTTACCGTCTTATCTATGGATATTGTTGCACAATGAGGAGATAGGTATATGATAAAAGTATTTAAAAGTGCAAGGGGATGGTAGCCTTAGCCTTCCGCAGTTTATCTATTTGTGACAATGTACAGGCAGTTGATCAACTGGGTACCGCTCACTCGCAGAAGAATTTGTTTGTTTCAACGCGCAAATCTCAAGAAGACCTGGTCCAATTTGAATAAAAAAAAGCCTTTTCTGTTACGTAGCCCGTTTATCGAGCCGATAATTTAACGTAACTTGTTCTCGTTATGTTGTTATAAGTACTGCAACATGTTTGTGAAACATGTTTTCAGTTTCAGCATCACAAATGATTACCGTTTCGAATTGTTACATGTAAATCTTCGCTACTGAGAATTTCATAGAAAAACACAATAACACTTTGCTCGACCTGGGAATCGAACCCAAGACCTCTAGCGTAGCAGTCGCGTTTAGGACCCCTAGCTATCGAGGCAGGGGTAAATTGTATCATTACAATGAAATGCTCGGTTCTCCTTACACTGTTACATTACAGGCGGAGACTCCCGGTGAGGTAGCCCCATTGTATGCATTGATAGCATGACATGGCGCCGCCGACCGATCGATCGAGGTGAACGTCCTAGCATGTCTCGGCAGGAAGCCAATTTGCTAACTTACATTGTAAGATAACATTGACAATTCAAATATGTACAAGTAAAGGAATACTGTCTTGTGATATTTGTGCCTTCGATTTTCATATTTCCAAAAGATGGTATCAGCTGTCATTCAATGGTTGGGTTGGTCGCATTAAAGTTACTCGACCCAGATTGATGACAATCTAATCAGCACTTTAACTATGTGAGATAAGAATCCGAATCCCAGACATGCACACGTTCAAAGAGATGTCAGCATAGTAGATGAGGCCCGCATGGGTCAGTGCCTGTCAGAATTGCGGAATTTGTTTGAAAGAGTAACCGCGGCCCTGGAACGCAAAGGGCATTAGGAGAAACACGGATGGGTTTTAGTCAGACTCCGCCCAGGGTGGAAGAAATCATTTGATGATTTTCTATGCTAAAAACAGACAAAAGGCTCTTCTTAAACAGAGATGCCACGAGCATTGATCACCACGCTTCCTCAAGGTGGATCGGCGATTATAGATATCTATAATCGTGTATATCGTGTAATCATGTATATACATGTCCGTCATAATTAAAGGCGTACGCTAAAACTTGCGCTAGTGCACATTCGCTAGTGCAAATTGTAGCAAATCGAAAAACCAGCGCTTTAGGAAATCTATGGGGAAGGTCTACGTCCAGCAGTGGACGTCCTACGGTTTTTTGGTCCCAATCCCTCATCGAACGTACAAAGCGGTCACCACTACCATACACCTAGAGCGAATAAAACCGTACGCCTTTACATACAAGGTTCCTAATAACTGTGGCTTTGTTAATTAACATAGAACAGTAATTATTAATTGCAGAGAGACATGTGATTTGATTACCACAATCAGAGACCTTGAACATAGACTAGACTTGTTATCAGCGGTAATCATTGACCCACAAAGTGTCAGGTTTAACTCATGTCAGCTATAACTACAAATGTTTTGGTTTACTGTACTTTTAGATACCTTATACCGTTACCCTTGATACCCCTTCAGATCCCGGAAACTATATTCATCTGTACTTAGATGTAAAAAAAAAACTTTTTGTATATGATTGCTATATTCATGAGGCTATATAACATCACGATCTACAAGAGCAGTAACCAAAAACGTAACCAAACGCGGGTGTGACCGCAGGTTTTAACTAGTTCCGGGGCTGCGGGTTGTTCGTAAGAGATACCGCGCCCCCGGAACGCAAAGGGCACAAGAAGGAACATGGGTGGGTTTTAGTCACTAAAAGTCTGACACTCCCTCCCGCCCCGCCCAGGGCGGGAGAAGTTATTTGATAATTACCCACACCCCAAAAAAAAAAAGTTTTAACTAGTTAACAGATAAAAGCAGAACAGAAGCCAATATTATTTGTTCTTTAAATGTTAATGTAATTTTATGTGACTTTTATTCTCAATGTTATCAGATATAGAATGGTAGTTATTTTATTTACCTACATTGAATGTTGCATGACTAACGATTGTTACATGATAAGAACATAATTTTCCTTTAACCATGTTTTTGGATGTCCGACTTAAATGAGTCTTGGTTCCTTGACAAAAGAATTTTAGCTCTTGAGCTGGTTCTTCAATCATCAAAAATAATTATCTGAAGAATAAATACAGTGCTTTGAAATAGTTTCTACAAGGTACAGTTCTGTATCATTGCGTAATTCAAGGAGAAAACTATTACCAACATCAAAGCTGAATGTTTATTCCTCAAAATGTTTTTTGACCATTGTTATTGAAACATTAGCCTTTCAATAAATACTCTGAATATTTCCAATTTCTTTTTATATGCTGCAATAATAGGCCTACTAAATAAAGATTTCAAAGACACATAAATAAAAGCTTTACACAAACCAACAGAGTGCATTTTCCTTTGCAGTGTCCTAACACTTTATCCTTATACAAGACATTGACCGAGTTCCATTTGACATTTCACATTGAAATCATTAACATAATATAGTAGCTGGCACGAATTGTGAGCACAAACATTCATTATTGGGTTTTTGGGTTGCTTTCTGGGTTTTTTGGGGCGCCCACGCTGCACGCGATAGCTTCGACCATTGGACCAATCGTGTGCAGCGCCGGGGACGACTCATGCCTGTTACTGTATAAAATAAATACATACCCTTGAATACTTCTGCAAGGCCTGACATTTGCATACAAGTCAAACTCCTTACGCAGGGCCAAGTTGAGTGATCTGTAGCCCTTGCCGATCGGGGTCATCAGGGGACCCTTAAGACCGATCTTGTTAGCATTAACGGAGTCAATGGCTTTCTGTGGGATGCCCATCTTGCCATCTGGGCCCTAGAACCAGATTGTTAAATTAATTTTAAGAATTTGGTTTTATGGAATTAAATGTTTTGTATCAATTTTGATTTGTTGGCCATTTATTTTTATTTAAAATTCATGATTTTTGCTTTCAGTCTATAGAAACTGAAAGCAAAAATCATGAATTTACCATAGGGTAATTGTTATCAAAAGTTGTTCCCACTAAAAAGGTCACATACAAACTCTCTCCCACAGAATCAATTTATGTAGCACTCTGTGGACATACATACTGCTGCAAACTGAAAATATCTAGCTCAACAAGGATATTGTGATCAACTTATGTAACCCAAACCCTACAAATTATTAGCATGAGAATGCACAGCAATATGAGCCTAATTCTTTTTACATTAAGAGTTATGGTGTAAATTACAGTTTATTCAATACTGAAATAGGCCACTTCACAGGCTGTAATTTATTCCAAGATACTAGAGAATAAGTTTATGTAACTAAATATGTGAATGTAAAAATAAATATGTGAAGCATTCAGGAAATATGATTATTCTTCTTAGAATAAAAATACTCATGATAAGGAATACTGATAATATTTAAAAAACTTGTAAATATTGATTACATTTTAATGTTTTTGCTTCAAAGAATACATTGTTTACAAATGCTGACATAGGTATATCTAAACAATACTGTTTATGTGATTCTATATCCTAGACACAATAATAATTGTTGTAATAATTTAAAACTACACTTATGGTGCCAGTGCAGTAAATCTAAATAAATTGTAATATAAAACACGGTGCTTACCCGAACAGCTGTGACGTCGACCTCATCCCATTGGATGGGAACTTTCGCGGCCTCGAAGATCTTCTGCACAGCAACCGTTATCTCAGGACCAATGCCATGGCCGGGGATCAGCGTCACCTTGCGCACGCCTGAGCTGTACTGCGCGGCACCGCTCCGGCTAGCAGGTACCTACACAGCACCAGCAAATACCAGTCACATAACCTCAAATACATCACCAATTAATCACAAAAAAAATATATGTAACCTCATCTTTCCCTCCCTTATTCTCCCCAGAACCACTGCTCGCGCCCGGCTCCAGCCATTTCAACAATGAGCCCAACACTTTACTCTCACGAAAAGGTTCCAAAAGCACTTTTATGTAATTCCTCGACATAACTATACTATTACGTCTATTTTTGGATGATGGGAATTGTTAACACAGTAAACCACAAAAGCTATAAGTTATGAAGATCCATGCAAAAGGACTCTGCAATACTTGTTATGCAACACGTCTATAAACTTACAATTTTCCTGATAATTCTTGCAGCCATTTCTCAAATTTTTGCTAATTCGACGAGTGATAACTCCGCGGTGAAGGGCGGAGGGGGAGGAAGCTGCAGGCAGCGCGGTAACTAGTGTAACTACGCATGACCGGAAACAGCTATCAAGGACATTTCGAACGTTTCAAGACAATGAAAATAATTCAAAACATTAACAAGTATTTAATTTAAGTAGCTTATAAATAAAGAATACCTAATTAAGCAAATTAAATATATATAATATCCTATTTATATATTGACAAAAGAACACAAAATAAAAAGTCATAAAGAACACTAAAAACATAGATCTGAAAAGTATGGCATATGGATTGACTAATAACATAGTTAAAGTTTTTTTTTTACCTGAATTGAATTTTAAATGCTTTAAATGTTTATAATTAGCATTAAAATATTTGTACAGGAAGTCCATTATAATGGCAACACACAATACAAAATACCACCAAAGAAAAAACAGTCTCAACCCTAGAGATTTTACCTTTAGACATGCACTGCCCATAAGTATGAAGAAAATACCTGTCAAAACTTAATGCCTTCCCATTTTGAGTCAAATTGTAATACAGAAACAAAGTTTGTATGAAACGCATAGTATTCGGCGGTCATTTCGTATGACTTGACATTTTAAGGTGTTTACAGTTACATCACATAGATATGGTTGGTCTATAGATAAAAGTCAATGATAGTCAATACTGGCATTTCTCTTAGCTGTCACGATTAGAATAGGTAGTATAGTCGCCGACACGAGTTGTGAGCACGAACGTCAAGTTAATTTTTGGGTTCCTTTCTGGTATTTTTGAGTCACCAACACTGCACGCGATTGATGCTAGAAATTTACGTTCTATTAAGTTTGGATTTACACCATCATTAAGTATAATATATCTCGCATTGATAACAAGAAATCAAATTATTCATTATGTACTGTATAAAGCAAGAAAATCCTAGGTATAGGAAGTACGCCAAGATTCTAATTAAAATTCAAGTTTAACATACTTATAAATGTATTCTTTTTTGTTACGTATATAGAAAGCTTTGTTTGTATTTATTATAAACAAATAATAGATTTCAGAACTAAATTTAAATAATGATGGGTTTTTGCTTTTCATCTATTGATATTTAAAAAAAGTAAATCCGAATAGATCCGATATAGTAGCCGCCGGTCCGACAGACGGACCAATCGGCGTCGGCGACCCAAAAAACCCAGGGAGGAACCCAAAAAAATAACTTGACATTTATGCTCACGACTCGTGGCGACTACTATACCTTTCTAGTGCCGTGCAGTAGTGCCGGTCTGTCATCGCCTGACGTTCCACTTTTAATCTTGACATGATGTTGGCCAAAGAATGTTGACTTTGTTGACTTGACAGTAAAATTGTCAATATTTGCATTAGAGGAATAATAAAATAAAATTAGAAAACTGAATTATATTATTTATTGTTTGTGTTGTAAATAATTTCCTTTTTGATTCGTGTAATTTATAATGTTATATTATTATTTAAATAAGTGATATGTATCGAAGTAGGTCGTCTGAAAATGGATCATCAACCCCTCTCATTGAAATTGGCGTCTATGGGCCTGATTTCTCAATGTAAATTGAAAGAGATCCTATTATTATGCGGTGATAAAAAGGATCTTATTATAGATCCTACACTTATCAAACCATTGGAGAGGATTTGCGGTGTTAACTGGCTTCGGTAAGTTCAACATTTTAAAGATGCTAAAATGACAGGTCCTATTGTTATGATTTGTATGATTCTGGTGCACAATTTCAACATACGTTTTTTTATCTTTTCAGACAACATGGTATTGACAAAATATACAAAATGGACCCACAGCTAGGCAGCACAGCCAACACAAATCGGGTGTACTTTATACCAGCCTGCATCCTGAAATACAAATGTGTCCTCGACCAGATCGCATCAGTACTTAGCCAGAATCCTGCCCTTGCAGACCTGAAGTGCTTCCACATCATTATAGTACCAAAAGTACTTACAACCTGTGATTCTGTGCTCGAAAGTAAGGGATTGTATGGAATAGTGAAACTGCATACATTCTCGTGGGAGCTCATGGCTTTGGACGAGCAGCTCCTCAGTTTAGAACTACCATTTCTCTTCAAGCAATTGTTTGTGGAACAAAATCATTCATTACTCTCAAGCATATCCATGTCATTATGGAGTCTGTTCCATGTTACGGGAAGACCTAAATCAATATTTTCTGTGGGTAAACTATCTGCTAGTATTCTCGATATGTTAGAGATTTACAATGAAACATATGCCAGAGATTTTCTTGACACACATAGCTCTAAAGAAATTGGAGCATTGATTGTGATTGATAGAAACCAAGACTATGCATCAAGTTTACTCACTCCTGCAACCTACAGTGGCTTACTAAGTGAATTGTTTAACATAAACTGTGGACACCTAGACTTAAATGTGAAAGAGACCAAAGTGAAGAAAGGTAAACTGAACTTTGGGACTGAAGAAGAAAGTAGTTCAGGTTCCAAAAACACAGTCATGACATTAGATAGCTCGATAGACACTTTATATGGAGAGATTAAACACAGGCATTTCTCTGAAGTCTTGAGCGTTTTAAGCTCTAAAGCAAAGCTTTTGAAGAATGAGGATATTAAAGCATTAGGTATTCAAGAAATTAAGCATTTCGTGGCAACCAAGTTGCAGCAAGTATCTCTGTTCAAACAGAATTTAGTCAACCATGTGCTTGCATGCGAGACAATCATATCTGAAATGAGCAACAAGTTTGAAAACTTAAAACTTGCGGAGACTGAGATGTTGAACAATAGGAACAAGAAGTCAAACTTCACGTTTGTTGATGAAAACTTTGGAACAGACATCCACATTTATAATAGTTTACGTCTCATGTGTTTACTTAGTTTAACTCAGTCTCTATCATATGATGAGTACAATGCTTTAGTTAGTAAATATTTACTTGCTTTTGGATACAAATACTTGTATGTTTTCAACAATCTCATCAATGCTGGGTTGCTAGTCCAACCGTCAAGTCCAAAACTATCTCTTAACATCTCAAATCTTGGGAATCTAAGTGACAGATTACCGAAATGGCAGAATGAATTCCAGAGTACAGCTAATAAGCTGAAGCAGCTTCCGTCCCAACCTGACAAGGTTGGTATGACGTCACCAAGTTACGTTTTCCATGGGGGCTATGTACCATTAGTTGCAGTTGTCTGCAATGCAATACTAACATCTGATACATTTGCTGATGCTCTATCAAAACTATCTGCTATATCAGATTTAAGGGTCGGTGGTAAAATTCTTGACAAATTCAAAGATGGAATGGAGACATTGAATGAGAAACTATCGAATTTAAAACCGCAGAATGATTTAGAATTTGGATGCAAAGATGTTAGAAGTTTAGCCAAAGTGTTGAAGAGTGAGCCGAACAAAGGAGGTTGCTTTCCTTTGAAACCTAAAACCGTGTTAGTGTATGTAGTGGGAGGGGTGAACTATGCGGAGGTAGCGGCTTGCGACTTGGTGCAGACTAATACAGGGAGTAAAATATTTGTGGCCAGTGACTGCATATCTGGTGGAGCTGATTTGATGGCCGCTAATACTTGAAAATAAAGAATTTTTTTTTTTTAATGAAGCAAATTATTAAGGTTGCTAGTTTATTGGACTAAGGGACTGAATTTCACTAAACTTTAATACTTATTACATAATATCTTACCAGAGAATATATCTTGTTTTTGACAGTTTTTCGATACAAAAACTGCCAGATGCAGGTATCAAAGTTTGGTGAAGTTCACTCTGAGACTTATTTTAAACCACCTAAGGAGCAGAAGCACCTAGACACAGGGATGTTTGAAGATTCATTAATTTAGTTCTATGTTATCCAATTTTAGTTTTGTAATATGTTTTTGTGTATGTGCTGCTAATGGATAAATATCGAATCCCATCTTCAATGTAATTTCATGCAGGGGTGGATCTAATTCAGGGCTTTATGGGCTGCAGCCGTGGGCCCCCGAGGGTATTAAGGGCCCCCAACCTTATTGGCAATAGACCATATTATAAATTAATAGAGAAATCCTATACCATATACATTATAATAGATTTTTTTTATGTCTAAATGGCAATTAGTTTGGTTAATTAGTTGGGGCCCCGAGTAGTGTTAGCCCAGGGCCCTATAAATTCCCGGACCGCCTCTAGTTGCATGGAAAGCTTTAAATGTTGTTGATGTTAATATTCCTATCTTTGTACTTATATTTTACAATTGTTCCTCAAAGGAGACCTAAGGTAGCCATGTATTTGTTCCAGCGAATTTTTATTTTGAAGCTAATAAATGTGTCATAATATGATTGTTTTAAGTATACTAAGGGTTTGGTAAACCAAACAGATATAAAAAATGAAATCTCAATTGTATTAAAATAGCTTTTTTTTATTTTTATTCATGAACACTTATTAATACCTATTTTTATCACAGAATATTGTTCAACCATTTTCACAATGTTAATCATATTTATATAACAAACTTGAAAATTATACTTTACATAGTCCAAACATAATATTTGTCAATAAACAATTACGATAAACAGGAAAGCTTTTTTTTTTTAAATATGCAGGCAAGAAAAGTCCTTATAACTTTTATACAAAAAGCGACGTTTCCAGTATAAATAATGATAACATTTTTTTTTTAATATTGATACAAAATTGAAAAATGTCGTAAAAAGGCTAACTAGCCAATTAGTCTATAACCAGGGACACGCTTTGACCATAGATACCAAACTCTGTACACGGGGCAGTCTACATGTCCCCACGGAAAAACAGGCTTAAGTCAGACTTTTATCAACCACAGTGTTCCTCCAAATACCGTGAACCAAAATGGCGGATGGTTTCCTTTCCATTCAAAAAGTCACGGTCCATTTCGTTCCAATCCAGTGCCAAAGCGTTGTCGAATGAATATGGCCTATTTCCTCCAATACTGCGCGAACTTGTGAAACTGCTCGACCAGCACTGCCATGACTGCTGTGACCGACATGTCTAGGAGGTTCTGAAGATAGTGCACCGCTTCCTCATCGCCAAGGTCCAGCCTAAAATATTAAAAGCTTGTATTTTTTGTCTAAATGGCAGATATTTTTCCGGTATGGGACTACGTGATCCAATTGAAAGGCGAATATTCTAGAACGATGCTCTAGTATCACAATGAAATAGCATAGACAACGAACGGAGGGTATTAATGTAATAATATGTTGCATCTTATTGAACCACACTCAGTTCATTTATGCTAATATTATAAAGAGGACAGATTTGTTTGTTTGTACCGAATAGGCTCCGAAACTGATTTTCACCGTGCTGATTTTCACCATTTTTTCACCAATAGAATGCTACATTATTCCTGAGTAAAATAGGTTATATAACATCAAGGCACGACCTACGGGAGCGGAGCAGGAACGAAAGACGTAACTTAACGCGGGTGAAAATCCACTCGGACGAAGTCGCGGGCAGAAGCTAGTCTATATAATATAATATTTATAAGGTAACTGAATCCTTATATACAATGTCTATATACCTCAACTTGTCCTGCACTTTCTTCACAGCCTTGTCAGGTTCCAGCGCGATGTCGGGCACTGAAGCGTCCACCATCAGCGAGAACAGATTCAGCATCAAGTTCGCGTGTCTGGAAACAAACACCTTTATTTTATACAGTTATTTTTTTACTTGAAAAGACTATTTATTAGCTTTGATGCGACTACCAAGTGACCAGACATGTGTGATTGATGAGCTTATTTTTATTTTCAACTTCTTTCAACGCCAGTAAGGTTGATATTTCTTTGGCACTGCGATGTGCCAAAGGAATATCAACCTTGTAAAGTTGTAACGAAGTTGTAAAAAAAAACGAAATAAATACCCTTGGTATTACAAGTACAAAATTAACATACCTTCGTAAATGTAAGAAAGCAGTATAGCACTGTTTCCTGAACTCGTGGTAGAGCTCGGAGTGCACGCCGCCCATGGCCTCGACCATCTCCTTGCTGAGCTTCATGGGCGGCGGGAGCGGCTTGGGGTCGCGCCCCAGGATGTAGCCGAAGTCGATGTGGAATAGGGCTCCGGACTTCGTCAGGAGCAGGTTGTCTAGGTGACGGTCTCCTACGCCTGGAAGAGGTGACAATAATAATGGTGAACACCGAGGTAAAATTGTTTGTTTGTTAGTAGGTGATTATCTCAAGAAGTACTTATCCGATTACAAGGTTTTTTCTGCCGAAATATACTTGACTACCACGCGGATGGAGACACTGGGGGAAGCTAATTGTTCAAAATAGTGGAAAGAAGATTACTAGTTAGAAATCTTCGATTCTGAAGGTGATTATGGAAGAATTCACTGAAAGATCATCGAATGTCTTGTTTTTAACCTGTGAAATGTAATTCGTTGCTATTTACCCCGTATTTAGCCGAGCTTCTGGCTTCTTACTATAGTCTTGAAGTAAGACAGGCCACCGAATTTTATTCGATACCATGTTTCATTGACTTGTCATAATTGTTTTTTTTTGTTAAGATCATCCATTGTATTGTAATACAACATAAATACAAAAAAAAATACTCACCAAGCAAATAAGTAATAACGCAGTACCCAGCACAGCTTCTTATATAAGTGTCCATAGTTTCAGGCTTAATCCCATAGGGGGCGCCCTCACAAGGGTTATATTTCCTGAAGAAATTCTGTATACTACCCTCAGTCGCCAACGCTTCCGCCACCGTCACTGACTCTATAAACTGTAGGAAACCATGCTTCGAACTTGTTGCTAGAACTTTGTATGGAGTCAATTTTAAATCTAGATTTTCTCTTCTTAATAATTTGTCCATTAAGGTGATCATTTGCAGTATAAGTTGGTCTTGACGTAAGTCGTCTCCGTGCTTGAATATGGCTTCGTACTCCATGCCTTCTGTTGTTAAGAAGGTCAGTTTTGAAGGCATTAAAGCTGATTTGAATAGACTTGCTTTTTTGGCGACGATTCCTTTGAAAAACAAAAAATATATGTTTAGGAAACATATTGAAGGGTTAAAAAACTAAAGTAAACGTAGATTATGAGTTGCAAGTTCTACAAACTTGTATTGACTCGTTCAGTTGATCCGCGCGGTTTGTGATAGACACGCATGGATTGAAGAAATATGAGTAGCGAACACAATGTATTGATGCCAGATTGACACGCGTATCGCGGCTCGGAAGTTAGCTGCGTGTGCAGGTTCGCGCAGGTTTATTCAAGTCAATAATAATTTAGGCTCAATTTTAATTACTTCTATAGCATATATATATCTAG
Organism: Caradrina kadenii; assembly: GCA_947462355.1. Lineage (NCBI taxonomy): Eukaryota > Metazoa > Arthropoda > Insecta > Lepidoptera > Noctuidae > Caradrina > Caradrina kadenii. The sequence continues at coordinate 13,550,094 of OX381686.1, read as the reverse complement.
AAATCACTAAATGGAGCCTAAATTGTTATTAACTCGAAGAATCAATCTGAACGCATTCTCAATTGCATTGTCATCCGACTTATATATGTATACTGAGTTTCAGCTCAATCGGTTGAAGATATTTGCTTCAAAATTGAGTTCCAAGATTCCCCCGCAACAAACATGCATAGCGAGTTAAATAAAGGCTTGTAAAGGGTACCTTTGATGGTGACATTGGGGTCGAGCGGGAAGGGCATGGGCTCGAAGTTGGTGAAGTTGAACTTGAAGGCGTCGGGGTCGGCGAGCAGCTGCTGCAGCCTGTCGGCCTTCTTGTTGCGGTTGCCGGACTCGCGCGCGACGCACTTGACGAGGCGCACGAGCTTGTCGATGAACACCTGCTGCCGCGCCAGGAACCAGCGCGTGCGCTGCTGCGAGCTGCTGCCTGCGGGTGCCAGGTCACTCCGTTCAACAATCATTCCAAGACACGCCTTCTCTAAAAATACACTTTGTTTTACCCCTGTAAACCCGTTTAATTTTTAAATGACTATAAAATTAGATTTTTAGTTGCTTTGAAATCAATAAATAGTTAGTGAATTGAGATGTCAAAACAGTGACGTCATGGTTTAGTATTGTCATACAAAATCTATATAGGAATACCGTTTTGACAGCTCATAAAAAGTATGTCAATTGATTAGTGGTGTCATCTACCCAATTCAATAACCTAAGTTTTTTAAATGTTACCAGATGTTATAATAGATTTTTACGTAACTACCACAAAAGTAGAGCTTTTTTTATGTCGTACTATCAACTCGCCTCGATTTTGTAGCGACTTCTTTAACCAACGTCAACAAAGAAAGTTGTGTTGTGGATTCCATACTAGGCAAGTCCCTACTATTGTGACTCTTTCAAATCAAACGTACCTTCTAAGTTACATTTATTTACTAATTTATGTTTATGCAATATAAATCTGATATCGATAATCCGCTTAGAACAAGCATGTTGACCAATTCTCAAAGAGGTATTATTATTTACACAAAAATATGTAAGAAGTGTATTGTTGCAGTGTTAAATAAGGTTGAAAGACTACCTAACTGTGGGCTACAATTTGATATGCATTTGCACACAAGTTTACATTCACCAACAAGAGTCTACACTAGAGTCAGCAGATCTTTCTTTTAACCAGACCCCATACAAATTTCGCCACTCTCCTTTCATACATATTTCAGCGCAAAAATCAACTAGATTTTTTACTTCAGTTTCTTTTTACAATATAAAAATGTCAGTAGAGTAGTTACCCTTGGCGAGTCGATGGCTGAAGGTCCTCATGACGGCGAGGTACATGGCGCGCGCCGCGTGGTCGCGGCCGGCGTCGTGGTCCTCGCACTCGATGAGCAGGTACCAGTACAGGTAGTTGGCCACCACGCTGTTGCTGCAGGCGCGCGAGATCAGGAACGACGCCAGCGACAGCCGCTCCTCCGGCGGGGCCGCGCCTTCGCTGTGGGCAGTACACACACCGCTAGTGTGACGAGAATGACCTACCTTCGAATATCGTTTCATTAAAATTCTTGGCAGATCGATAGGGTAATATCTCAGTAGCAGCAGCTCGAAGTTAGGATTTGTGCCCGGTTTATGGGACCTAAACATACCGGCGAACTGTGGGTGTACATAGGTACACCTCTACCTAACCCTTCGGGGAATATTGACGTGACGGTGTATGCTATATTGTATGTGTGTTCAAATGTCTGTAAACGTATACAGGAGATATGCCTAGTGTGGGGCAACGTTAAACAAAAAATTTTACAGCTAATTCACAATGCACAAATAGTAGTTTACGAAGCCGGCTATCCCGACAGTACATAGTAGTTACCTAAACGGATTGTTGTTGTCAGCGTTACTGTTGTTGTTGTTGACACTGACGCTGTTCTCTAGCGCGGCGGGAGCCTCCTCCACGCTCGCGTCGGTCGAGCGACGACTCGTGATGGATGACGTCATCTCGCTCGATGTCAGAACTGGGACATAGAAGAAATGTCGTCATTACAATGGCTTACAAACATCTTGTACAATCATGGTGCCTTTTTTTAAGAATGGGAAATCATCAAACGATTTCCACTATGGGCTGAGCGGAAGGGAGTGTCTGACCCTTACAGATTAAATCCCATCCGTGTCCCTTCTAATACCCTTTGCGTTCCAGGACCGCGGTGACTCTTTCGAAAAAATTCCGCAACCATGATGCCTACTATGCAGGTCCCCCCCCCCCCCCTTTAAATGACATCGTATTTTCGTTATTCGCGCATGCTCCAAATTGTTTGCACTAGCTTCTGACCGCGACTTAATCTGTGTGAAAGTCAAGGATACCATAAAACATAATATATCTTATGGCACCCGGCAATAGTATTGCTTCTCGTCAGCTAAATATATGTATTATAGAACCGGAACTTCCATTGATAACTTCTTACACAGCAATGGGTGAAACAAAATCGTCAATAAAGATTATCAATTTAAATAAATGACAGTATTGTCCTGTACCAACTTGGAGAATCGCAAAAAAAAAATACAATTTATTTACGAATTGTGACTGCGAATTTACATCTATTTCCATCGTGCGTCTAAAAACCGTTTTCCTAAGTAACATTAACCGGAGTTAGATCCTTACCGGACGTCGACAGCAGACTAGCCTGGCTGCCTCGGTGCCCGCTCTGCATGAGGCGACTCTCGCGAGACTCCAGCTCCGCCGAGGTTGGATCCTTGCCGCACACGCGAGCGTACTCTGCCAATATTTACATTAAACGTTAGAGTCAATTTTCATGAGTTCAATGTTTTATTCTGGGACTTTACTAATCTAAGGACTGATGTTACAATCGCCAGATAACTTTTATCTGACAAATATGTCAGTTTGACAGGTTTGTATAGAAGTTATGTCAAACCGCCATATTTATCCCTCAGATAAATTATCTGATGATTAATAAATTAACCCCAAGTAATAGTATACTCAATCTATTATAACATTACACAAAAAGAAGCCAAATAACAATATTCATGTAGTTATATTGTTGAAATAGCTGAATTTCAGTGATACTTTTTCAATGCATGCAAATAGTTTACATTGCTTAGTATTTACCGTGAAACAAAGAAATAACGATATTTGCCTAATTTTATAAGTATAATATTAGACTAAGTCAAAGCATTTATTTCAATTAGACCATTTACAGGCACTTTTGAATTGTCGAGAAGTTACATTTAAAAGATGAAGCTAATTGCTCGTTCCAAAGCGTAGGTCTCTATGGAGAAGAACGAACAAGAAACTCCATGGACACTCTTTTTTGGTTTTTACAAAATCTTGGTTATAATATTCTTGTTGCTTTTATATGTGAAAACAATGAAGATGAATATAAAACAATATGGTATGACCTATTGTATGACCATAGACGAGGCGAAAGGAGTATAGGATTGCGGAAAGTGGCGTTGTGTGGTTTTTGCCTACCCCCATCGGAAAAAGGCGTAATTTTATGTATATATGTAGGTATGTTATAAGGAATGGAGTTTCTTTTTTAATTTATTTTTCATTGAGATGGGTAGGATCTCGACTTTAGTCTCGATCAGAGGTGACAAAATCGAAAATGAAGTAAGCTTACCCAAAAACGATAACACATATTTTTAAAATATCAGCTTTATCAATTTAGAAGCTTTCAATCACGATGTTAGTTTTAAAACCGCATTGTTCACAAACACTCACCATCGTGTATTTCCATGAAATCTTCATACTTGAGCGCTTGTACTAATTGCAGGAGGTACAGCAGCAGGTCATCGTCAGGAGCCTGCTTCAGACGGGAGATCGCGTACCTGAAAAAACAATAACATACATTTTATTTGGCATGTCAGGTTTTCCACTGCACAATGGAGGAAGCCTCTATACATACATAAATTGTTGTGATTAATTTATCTATATTATGTTGTATTAAGCACCTTGCAACTTCTAGTATACCTGGCATCTACTTATTTTCGTATCGACGATACATCTACACGATTTCCACGCATTTTGGGCTCAATTAGCAGCAGTGGCGTGGACTCCTTATAAGGTTCAGATCGTCAAGGGTACAGGTGAGCAGATATTTGGGACACTCCATCTAAAGGGATATGGTACTCCACATTCAAGGTGTTTAAGCTATATTTTTGGGTTGCTATCTGTGTTTTTTGGGTCGCCGACGCTGCACGCGATCGACGTTGGACCCAAAAAATACAGAAAGGAACCCAAAAATCAAAAAATAAACTTGACATTTGTGCTCACGACTCGTGGCGACTACTTCCTATCAATACATACTTCCTGACAGCGGGATGTGTGAACTTGGGCGTCAACAGCTCGAGCGCATCTTCTACGTCCATCGGCGCCCACTGCTTCATCATAGACAGCGCTTGACGCACCTCGCCTGGAATACAAGCAATACCAAAACCTTGTTTACAAATAAAAATTGCTGGACTACTGGGCCAACGGGTTTTAGTCAAAAAGTCATTCAAATATGATCCGGTCACTGCGCATCCAGTTCTTTTTAACATACCATCACGCCTGTATTCCCCGAAGGGTTAGGCAGAGGTGTACCAATGTACATCCACAGTTCGCCGGTATGTTTAAGGTCCCATGTAATAGGGGGCGAGCCTATTGCCATTAACCGGGCACAAATCCTAACTCCGAGCTACTAATGAGAAATTCCTAATGGAAAAACCCAATAACACTTTGCTCGACCTAGGAATCGAACCCAGGACCCCATGCTTATCAGTCGCGATTGCGACCACGAGACCAACTGCGCAGTTCGGGGTTCTTTTTAATTATATTAAACTTATACTTACACCTACCATTTGCCTACTATGTTTTGTCTCTGCATCACCCTAAGGTAGACCCAGGGCTGCGATTTGTCGTAAGAGATACCGCGCCCCCGGAACAAAGGGACATTGTCACACCCCGTGCCTAACCCTTCGGGGAATACAGGCGTGATGATGGTATGTGATGGATTACAAGGAAGTTACAAGTAACTTTCAGCTTCGTTAATTGTCTATTTATACCCGTTATTTGAACGTTTTCATTTCATTTGAATAAAATAAAATATCAGTAACAGTCCTTTAAAAATATATAAAAAATCCATGCCTAAACACTTCTTGTTGAAATATTCAGATATTGTAATTCTTCATGAAAAAAATAAACATACCTTTATACGCTTGACTTCGCATCAGTCTTGTGTGTTTACTGATAGCGATGGTACACATTTTTATATCACACGATTATTTATTATATACAAATATATATTGACAACAAACATCCACTATTTAGTCAATCCCGTCTTAACTCTTAACTGATATAGTTTATTCTAATATTTATATCAATGTAGCCTTGAGTTCGAGTGATATCTTAATTGACCGTTACTGTGACGAAAATAACGTATTTTTGTAAAACATAATTAGTGAAATGTTGCATGAAATTAGGAACGAAACTTTTTACACGGTGGGACAGACATCGTTATGTAGGACTCAGTACATTTCTAGACCACTCAGCGTTAAAATTGATTGTTGGTTTGTTTTAAATTTTCTTTAACTTGCCAGTAATGTCCCACTGCTTGGCAAAGGCCTCCCCTAGTCTTTCCAAATATTTATTATTATTACTAAAGAAATATTTTGCTGTTCCATATATTTTGACCATGTTCAACTTTTGTATGAGAACGCTGATTGTTCTTTAATCACTTACTAAATATTTGAATGCTGAGGAGCCTAGAATTATAAGCTGATTCCATGGCAAAAGTATATGTTAAAATGTCCCTTCAGCATAATACATACTATTTACTCCAACATAAAAAAAACAGTAAAAATATTGAAATACTTTTTGTTCTTTGTTATGAGCGGCGACCCAGTGATTATATTTATTGGTATGAACAAACGTAAGACATGTAATTGACTGATAAGGATTTGTTTTTTTTTTAAAGAACGAGACATTGATAGTATTTCTACTGTGAAGTGGATGACCCGGAATATAAATAATATTAATATCCATTTATTTTGATTTTTTTATTATTTTTCATTTTTTTTTACACACACAAACATCCAGACCCGGAACAAATATCTGTAGGCCATACAAATATTTGTTCCGTCCGGAAATCGAACCCGCGACACGCAGCGCAACAGCCAATAGCTCAGCCACTGCGCTAACCTTGCTGACAAATTTCACTTTACAGCAGTGGCAAGGACGCCATACAACTCTATTCTTACAATTTAACAATGGCACATTTATTAGTTTATACTATTGCCTAATAACATAAATACAAATGTGCTAAATATAATTCGGAAAATAAATGTTTTAAGTTAATTTGGATGCACACACATACCATCACGCCTGTATTCCCCGAAGGGTTAGGCAGAGGTGTAACAATGTACACCCACAGTTCGCCGGTATGTTTAGGTCCCATGTAGTAGGGGGCGAGCCTATTGCCATTGACCGGGCACAAATCCTAACTCCGAGCTGCTACTGAGAATTGTTTTTTAGTCGCGCTTAGGACTACTAGGCCAACGAGGCAGTTCATTTGGCAGGTAATTTGGATGCCATTGTATAATTTTAATTAAATACCTTAAATAATAAGCAATATTTCCGTTAACTTCTTACAACAATTTACCCTTCACTACTGCTTTACAGGGACAATCCGTTACGTCGTTGGTTACTGCTCCGCTTCCGTAGGTCGTAGCGTCATATGTAAAGCATGTTACTTAGAAATAATGTAGCTATCTATTAGTGAAGAAAATTGTTAAATCGGTCCAGTAGTTTCAGAGTGTATTCGGTACCAACAAACAAAAAAATCTTTCCTCTTTATAAATTAGTAAAGAGATTTGTCCAAGCGTTATTGCTGGATATTTAAAAAGCCACGACCTATAGAATGAGCTCGAACATTTGTGCAAATCTATCTATATAAATAAAAATCAATTGCCGTATGTATGAAATATCATCATTTGAGAACCGGCTCGAACGATTTAGTTGATTTTTTAAAATATTGTAATTGTAATTTTCAGGACAAGGTATGTTTGAAAAAAAAAACTTTTAAATCAATCGGAAAAGATGGAAAAAATATTGCATCCTAGCGCAGCCCGAGCGGGTCACTAGTTAATAATATAAAAGCGAAAAACCGAGAAAACGATGAACAAAACACGTTAAAATGTATTTTTTTTTATCTCAGAAACTAAATTGACAGTTACATACGTCAAACATAAAAATAATGTGCTTTCAGCACATAAACGAAAATCTTACTATTTTTAAGTTGGACACATAAAGTTGCGAAATCAGTCTCTGAGATTATTAGTAATATAAGTACCTAATATAGACGTTATTTGGAACCTATTTACCTATATATCATAAATGATTAAGAATTGTTTATTCTCTAAATTTTAGTTTTAAATTAATATGCTATGCTGTTCTGTAAAACCAGGGTCCATAACAGTACTTTAGCTTGAAGCGTTTTGTAACATTTTCACACATAATGATATGCAAATAAATAAATATGTATAGATGCCCTTTAGGTACTCACAAACATATTTCGGTAAAATCCTTAGTTCAGTTTTCATGTTAAGCACAACATCACACAGTACTTCTTTAAAAACTGCAATGTATGTACGTGTACCTTCCAAGGCATTTCCCCACAACTAACTAAACGAGTTTAACGACACGCGCGTTGCGTAAAACCCACGTGTAGTTAAGTTATGTCGAAGGTAAACAACTTAAAGGTGTTGCATTGAAAAAATATTTATGTTAATTGCAGTAACTTTGTTGGTTTTTATGTTAAAGGTGATTTCGACTTTACAGAGAGATGTTAAGGTGTATTTTGTATTGTGTTGAGCGAGGAGAAATAAATAAAAATTATTGAAACAAAAAACGGTCTGTCGTTTTTTAACTCAATGCATTTTAGGCATGTTTTGTTGTATTTTTTCTTATACTGTAAATACAGGCTCACTTTATCAGATATTGGTTCAAAGTTGGGATACAACTGGCACCAACCGCGCAGAGACAATGGCGCTTAGTTACTAAGCTTGACGAGTTATTAAAGTTATTTCTCATTAGTCTTTTTAATTAGAAACTAGCTTCTGCTCGCGACTTCGTCCGCATAGTTTTATCATCCGCATTAAGTTACTGCTAAGCACCTATTGGTCGTAGCGTGATGTTATATAGCCTATAGTCTTCCTCGATAAATTGACTATTAAACACAAATATTATTTTTCAATTAAAACCAGTAGTTCCTGAGATTTTCCCGTTCAACAAAACAAACAAACTCTTCAACTTAATAATATTAGTGTAGATTCATTTGGAGTCGAGTCGCCATCAAATATTATCGTCAGTAAGAAATTGTCGGCGCCATTTAGGTTACATAATTGCCAAAACACCGGCGTACACGCTCAATCAACACAAGCATGTCATAGCGGCTAAACGGTATATCATGCAAGCGGTATTGCTATAGTGTGGAAGCCACACACATATTATTTGCACAAACTGTTTGCGCATAAGTAACCGGGCTTTCAGATAAATTCATAAAGGAGTCTTGTAAGTTTTTATTTACAAGTATGTCTTGTTCGGCCAATCTTTGACGCCATATCTAATTTAAACTTAAATGAAAAGGGTGTATTGTTCCAATTTAACACACGCTTGTTGAAACTTTGTTACTTTATTTTTGTGTGTTGTGAAACGCGTGCTAGATTACAATAATGTTGTTTTCTTAGTAAATAACTACTGATGTTGAACAATGACAATATTATATTACTAGCTTCAGTTCGCGACTTCGTCCGAACAGGAGCTTATCACCCCCATTGAGTTATGGCTTTGGTTACTGCTCCTCACCTATTGGACGTAGCGTGATTTTATATAGCCGTAGGCCTTCTTCGACAAATTTACTATTCAACACAAAAATATTTTTTCAATTCAAACCAGTAGTTCCTGAGATTAGCGCGTTCAACCAGACACACTTTTTAAATCTATACTATTGTATAGAATTAAAAAAAGGGTTATGTCACAGAGTATTTAAATTTGGAACATTTTTATAAGCAATCAAGTTAGCTAGAAGGTCTTTGACACAAATAAAATTAAAGAGTCTGGTTGTAATGTCAAAATAACAGCTTTTTACTAAATGCATATTGTATATGAATGGTTACACGGAACTATTATAATAAAAAAAAAAAAACATTTTTTTACATTTTTGTCAGTTTGTCTCTCTGTCTATTTGTTCCGGCTTGTATCAGAAAAGGCTGGACCGATTTTTACGGGACTTTCACTGGTAGATAGTTATATTTTTGAGGGTAAAAATATTCAAGCGAATTAAAAGCTTGTTTAGCTGAATCACACACATAATTTTAATTAACTACAAACTAAGTATGTAGTTGTAGTTGCGAAGACATGGTTGGTGCAGTGACTGATTGGCTGCTGCGCTGCCTGTCGCGGGTTTAATCCCCGCACAGAACAAATAATTGTATGACCAGTTACAATGACCTACAGATAATTGTTGTGAGTGTGGCTTTTTGTGTATGTAAGTTTATATATTTGTAAACGCACCCACGACACAGGAGAAATACCTAGTGTGGAGCAACGTTAAAAAAAAAGAAATATTTAAAATACGTACCGTGAAAGCACAGCTCACCTACAGTTATGAATAGCGAGAGAATATTTTGTTAAGGAAGATTTACTTGATAAGGGGAAATCCTTCAATAAGGAAAACTGTTGAATATTCGACGACTGTATAATGAATAACGCTTAAATGCAGGTACCTTGAATTACCAGATATTGTTACTATGTCTTTTTTACTCGGATATTTATCTTTTTTTTTATCATTTTAGAAAAAAAAAAAGTAATGGCCTATTGGTTTAGGTCACTGCGGACCCATAACCGCGTAAAACACAGACGGGCAAAGGACATATGAAATAGAAAAAGTCACTTTGGTACTTACCAAAGTGACTTTTTCTATTTCATATGTCCTTTCTAAGTTTATCTTGGACATCGGATAAGCAAAACATTGGGAGTAAACCTGATCTTATAATTAATATAAGTCTGAAATCGCCAACCAGCCTTGAGCAAGCGTGGTGATCAATGCTCGTGCCTTTTATGCTCATGCATAGAAGGCACGAGCATTGATCACCACCGCAGTCCTCATTGTCAGTCCGCATTGTCCCACCTTTTCTCATGAAAAGGCCTATGCTCTGCAGTGGGACAAAAATAAGCTGGCATTATTATTTTTAGGGTCCCGTACTGAAAGTGTGTCAAACAGCGCCTTATTACTAGCATGTTGTGCGATGGATGGATGTGGAGTAAGGTTTTCAGCCGCTTAATTGATAATGTCTTTCCGCCGTACAACTAGAATTCTTTACAATACAAATACTATAACAATAAACCTACCTGGCCTGTTCCAGTTGACGCATTCCAAAAACTTCGTGAGCGCTCTGCGGTGTGAAGATAAATAGAATCTAGAAAGAGAAAAAGATTTTGATAATTGATTTTTTAATTTTATGATAATTGATTTTTGAAAAAAGATTTTGGTAATTTTTGATTTTGATATTTTTTTTTCAACCATTGAGAACAACTTCATCTGCATAGGGTAAACTGCGCCTATGGCCTTAACATAATATATAAAAGTATAATGTTTAGTCATATCAACTAAACTAGCTTTCACCTGCAAATTCGTCCGCGTGGCTTATTTTACCCGCATCAAGTTACGTCTTTGGCTACTGCTCCGCTCCCGTGAGTCGTAGCGTAATGGTATATGTTACTAAGGATCAGGAGTAACGTAGCTATTAATTGGCGAAAAAATTGTTAAAATCGATCTAGTAGTTGCGGAGCTTATTAGGTACAAACAAAAAAAAAGAAAACTACTACTATTATTACGTTTTGTAAATATTACAGCTTTCAAGTACTTTTCGTAATCATTCGGCCACACTCGGCTATCTTCGGCTTTGCAACTACTACTTTCTTACCTAAACTTCCACAGTAAGTCCTGGTCGGTGGCAGTGAGTGGTCTCGCAGGCGGCGCGGCGACTAGCGCCGACAGCTGGTCACGTTCGGCAGCCGTCGGCTTCGCGTCGCGACCGGAAACACCCGAACGAAGGGAGCGAGCGAGACGGTGCTGTTTGCTTTCTACTAAGTTTTCCTGTTCAAAGATAAAATTGATTATGTACTTGTTTAATAAGAACATAGCTTTTGCCTGAACTTTGTCCATGTGAATTGTCTTATTGATTCTTAGTAGCGAAATAATTTTCAGAATCAGACCAGTACTTTTTGAGATTGGCACGTTTTCACGTCGATTCAAATAAATAAACAAACTCTTTAGTTTATACTACAGCGGCGGGAAGCGATTTGGTTTTTGTAGAGAAGATTGTTTACATTCATACATATTCACGCCTGTATTCCCCGAAGGGTTAGACAGACGTGTACCAATGTACTCCCACAGTTCGCCGGTATATTTAGGTCCCATGTAATAGGGGGCAATAACATTTTGGTTGACCTGGGAATTGAACCTAACACCTCTAGTGTAGCAGTCGCGCTTAGTACCACTAGGCTAACGAGGCAGGTTATTAATTTAAAGTTTAAGAAATTGGGTTATTTATGTATTGGTTGACATACCTGCAAAATTTCGTAATCAGGCACGGTGACTATCTCTGCTTGAGCTCGGAATTGGTACATCTCGTCGCCGTCTTGCTCGTAGTACACCACCGCATGCTGTAATGAGAACCGATACTGTATCGTGAACAACAAGGTGCGGCTTTGCATTCTCGTCAAAAGCACATAAATCTATACCAATGTTACAAAGCTGGAGAGTTTGTTTGTTTGGTTGGTTGAACGCGCTAATCTCAGGAACTACTGATGATAATTGAAAAAAATATTTTAGTGTTGGATAGTTCATTTATCGAGGAAAGCTTTACGCTTTATAACATCACGCTACGACTAACGGAAGCGGAGCAGTAACTTAAGACGTCACTTAACGCGGGTGAAATCAATAAGCTACGCGGACGAAGTCGCGGGTAGTTCGCTAGTTATCAAATATAATTACGACAACTGGTCAATAATTAATCAGTACTTGGTTTTTTATTTTTTTAGTTGATATTAGACAGTATTTCAAAACCCTGATCTCTTACCGGTTGTATCGGATTGCCGTCCCATCGGACTATGAGAGTTAGGGAAGAGGGAGAGTACCTGTGTTTGCGTACACACTTATATCTCCTGCATATTTGTCTAGTAACCATTAAGATTAGCCGCTGTGGCCGGATTTTTTTTGGCAAATGCATTACATACATTTGAGAGCTGTTTGTGTATGTGTGTATATATGTATGTTAACGTGCCCACAGTACAGTAGAAATTCAGAGTCGCATCGCGTTAAAAAAAAAAGTCACAGGTACTTATAGACAGGTCACCTACATTATCACCTAATCCGTTCATTAAACTTTTTAATATCAAAAACTAATGTAATATCACAAAGAGTCATAATACATGCAATTAATTTTACGATACAAGCAGCTTCTGCGCACCAGGCTGACCTTTAAATAAAGAACATTGACAGGTGTTATGATAACAATGATAATTTAGTACATACCATCAAGCCTATATACCCCGAAGGGTAAGGCAGAGGTGTATTAATGAACACCCACAGTTCGCCGGTATGTTTAGGTCTCATGTAATAGGGAGCGCCTATTGCCATTAACCGGGCAAACAAAATAACAGCTTATCCTATATCAGCCTATCCTATATATCAGTCTATATATCCCTCTCCTACAGAGGAGGCCTGAGTCCCAGCAGTGGACATTATAAGAACATTATAAGGCTGATGCAATGCAATGCAAGGCTATATCAGCCTAGTAGCACACACTGCGTGTGTTTGATGATATAGATGGCAGAGACCACAGACTATGTTATATTATGGAGTTATAAATTATAAATGTTATGTCTAATCGCAAACTTTAGATAAATATAGACGAATTACTTTTCCAAATAACACATTTTTTTTAAATGTATTTAAGTGTTGTCTCGAAATTTCGAGACAGATGTCCCGGAAATAATTTAGTCCTAAGGAAGTCTCCGTTTCTTGTCTCTGTTCTTCGAAGTTTAGGCTAATAGGCACTACCTATTCCTATCACTGGTTATCATAGAGAAAGTTGTTTTGTAAGAAAGGTAGAATCAGCCCTCTTAACCAATATGGGAGACTAAGGCTGCCTGTCCACAGAAGCGGAGCGACGCTGCAGAGCGGAGAAACGGAGAAATATTAACCAATAGGATTGGAGCGGAGTGATTTTCTGCAATCCTATTGGTTAATATTTCTCCGTTTTTCCGCCCAGCAACCTTGCTCCACTTTTATGGACAGGCAGCCTAATGGTCATCGCTTATTACAACAACACCGCTCCAATACAGCAGCGGCGAAGCCGGAATGACCTCGTAAACCAAATAATGTTGTCAAAATAAAAAGGTGACGACTTGCGGGCGGTGCGCTAGCAGCCCGTAAAAGCCGTGCTGTTATAATGAGTGATGATCTTAAACTACAAGTACTTACCGTAATCCCGTCGATCTGCACGGTAGGAAACTCAACCATTAAGTACATATAGTCCGAACTGCGCTTTTCTTTCTCGTTGATCATCTCGATCTCCCTGAATGTCAACCTGTCCAGCCAGTCCACCTGACAAGCAAAATAACACTTTATGGTAACACTATAAAGTCTTTATGTCAGCAGTTAAGTCTTGTGACTTGGAGTAGGTAATCAAGTTTGGACTTTAATGCTTTGCAGAATAAAGTAAATTATCAGCCTATCGATTGGTTTTTCTTTGCGTGTAAATCAGTGAAATGATTCTGGCTAATGAGCTTCCTATTTAAACATGACGTATTGATGACGTGAAGTGGTACTATAATCTAGCTTGATTTGAAGAACCTGAATCAATTCTTAGTATCGTGTAAATAGAGGTCATTTTCATATTAATTCAATGGACTCGTTATAATAAAAACTAAAGAAAAACTACAGAGAGACTTCCTTAATCTCTGGTCTATTTAACAAAACCTTCTACGATAATTAGAAGTTTGTTGACTGCGCGGTTGGCTCAGTGGCTGCTATGTATCTCGGGTTTGATTCCCGCACGAACCAAATATTTGTACGGCCTACAGGTAGTTATTTCGGGTCTAGTTGTTTGTATTATTTCAGGTTATATTTTTGAGGTTGGTTTGTAAACGCACCTACAGTATAGGAGAAATACCTACTGAAGGGCAAAATACGAGACCTCGTTTCTTGCCTAAAAAAAACCTTGCCCAGCACTGGGAATTTCTCTTGTATCGTGGGTGCGTTTACACAATCACTCACATACACCAGCAGCCAATAACAGCTCAGCAACTACTCCAAATGAGTCGTCAAAAGTAAAACACTGTTTACTGGACTTTAGTAAAGATAGTAAGGAATGACCATGTTCATAAATACTGCTATTATAATACATTATGTAGGGCATCTGGAATGCCAACAAAGTCGCGGGGGGTCACAAGCAAGAGATAACTGCAACTTGCCCTTTTACATCACTTGACGTACGCGTCATTATGAACCAGCTTTTGCCTGCGACTTTGTCCGCGGACACAGACGTAGCTCTCCTCCGCTCTTTCTAAAATTATATTACGATCGGGTCAGCGGTTTTGTCGTGATGAGGTAACAAACAAACAGATAGAAAGAGTTACTTTTGTGTTTAGTCTGGATGTCGATCATTGAGTAAGGCTGGTTGTCAGACTTTCGGGCTTCTGACTAACCGTAACGACTGTCAAAGTAGATAAATAAGTACTTACTGAAAGTTGCTGAAACAAAAGATGTCGGAAACTTTTTAAACGCCAATATTTGAGACGTACACAACTTTCGAGTTCCAAGGGCCTGTTTAGAATTGATAAGAGTATTTTGGTGACCCATTGAATAATATTTACATAATTATCATGCCATTTTAAAGATCTGCCGATAAAATAAGCGCACCTGGGGGCAGGGAATTAATTTGTATATTACATAAATCATGGAATTAAGCTTAGTTCTGCTAAGACGAGCTTACCCAAAATATCTCAATAATTAAATAAATTACGTCAAGTTATTTCTATATCCCAAATGTGTTAATAATAAAATGTGTGTAAATAATAGTTTCATGTATGACTACATGTTGCAACAATTGATTCAAAATTAATCAGCGTTGAATATCCAAAGTCAATGAATTACTTCGAAAAATGGGAGACACATGGGTTGGTTCGATTTGGCAGAACGAACCCCTATTATAAAGTAACTAGGTGACCTTGATTGTTGTAAAATGAGATATCTACATAGGTATGTTTGGCTTTAAAAAATGTTTAACATTGAAGATGCTTTTGGAGACTTTGCTACTGTGAGATTAGAATAATAAAGAATAATAATAGTTTTTTAATGTCTAGCCCGTAGCATTTTTATTTAAAGTAGGTAAAAGGAAAGCAACTATGTAAACTCACCTCCTAAAATCACACTCACAACAGTCACTCCTCACAAAACAACAGCATCGCACTTAACATACATTACACTACCGCACTCTGAAACACACACTCACACCCACATAATACATTTCATGTACACTCAAAGCTGTTCATTTCTTGTAAGGGGCAACTGAGGGCCGATGCCTGCCGGGGCTGCGGGTTGTTCGCAAGAGATACCGCGCCCCCGGAACGTAAAGGGCACAAGAAGGAATATGGGTGGGTTTTAGTCAGTAAAAGTCTGACACTCCCTCCAAGTTATTTGATGATTTCCCACCCACCAAAAAAAAAAAAGAAGCTGTGCATTTGAATGTATTTTTCAAAGTTGTTTTTTTTTAATTTACTATTATTTGCTATTTTATTGGTCTCAACGTTGTAACCGAAGGAAGAAGCGAGACAGGGCTGTCTCGCCCACCCCAGTAAGTTATAAAATATACTTGTGTTAGGGCTAACACAAGTATATTTTATAACTTACTGGGGTTGCCGCAATTTATTTAAGGTGTTAAGAAGTGTGCGATGCAATAAAAAAAAGGTAAATAAATACATATATAGGTACATGATAGTCCCTTATCAAGCAGAACATTCGCATTTCCGTCACATCATCACATTCGTTCAAAGTGCAAGTAACACACGTCTTGCATTCGCCGGCTACATCTATACTAATATTATAAAGCTGAAGAGTTTGTTTGTTTGGTTGAACGCGCTAATCTCAGGAACTACTAGTTCGAATTTTAAAAAATATTTTTGTGTTGGATAGTCAATTTATAGAAGAAGATCAATCAAGAGTCAATTTATATAACATTATGGTGCGACCAATAGGTGCGGAGCAGTAACTAAAGACGTACCTCAATGCGGGTGAAAAAACTACGCGGACGAAGTCGCGAGCAGAAGCTATTGCATGTATAAACAAATCAGAGTGAAGGCAACCGCTTTTAATAAGTTTTCTATGTTAGTGTTACATAGAACGCGAGTTACATTGCGAGCTGTCAAAAACAGCGATATTTCACACCAAAAAGAAAGTAGTTTCCCCACAATACTTTTTGGTATAAGTTACTAACTAATTTCATTAGTTGGATGGGCAGTAGACGTTGTTTACACCTATGTGATGCGTCTTGTTACAACCTAAGTCTATATCTATACTAATATCATAAAGAGGAAAGATTTTTTTGTTTGTTTGTTTGTAACGAATAGGCTCCAAAACTACTGTACCAATTTTAACCATTGTTTCACCAATAGATAGATTATTTCTGAGTAACATAGGCTATATAATCACGCTACGACACATGGGAGCGAAGCAGTAACAATAGACGTAACTTAACGCGGGTGAAGTTTATATGGCAAAACAACGTTTACCGTCAGTAAGTACGTAGTCCGTAGTCTAATTTGTTAATATAAAGCTATGTTTAAAATCAAAAGTATGGAAAAGGCTAACAGTACCTTTGGTATATGTCCATTCCGATGTTTCTTGGCAAGTTTAGCCAACCTCTGCATCTGTTCCTTGCCCCTGTCAGGAGCTTTGCCCGGAGTCTTTTCACTGCCTTCCACGCCCGGCCACACTCGAAGGTCGAACATTCCCTTTTTGAATTCAAAAAACTTTTTTAGTCGTTCTATAAAAGTGGTGTAACATTCTTTGCAAAGCTGCAGTGTGCTGTGCGATTTGCCCATTTTGTTAAATAAGGTTTTATTAAAATTTTGAGATAAGGTAAAAAAGGTGGGTATTACAAAAGAGAATCTATGCACTTCACATTAGGAGTTAATACGAAATAACACTAGAACAAGTACAGTTTACAATTATTTTTAGAAACACCCGCACAAAACAATATATTCGCAAATAAAAACTGCACTTTTTATAACCACTAATTTAGAACACCATTTTGATTAACATAAACAATTTTAATTGAGAGACATTTTTTTAACGCGCCTTTCTCGACTCATTGATGGAAGCACACTGAACCGGCTGTGGCATTTTCCAGCCGATCGATGTTTGTGTCAATGTTTCTTTATATCAGGTCATAAACATGAATAAATATCCTATTACATACTATTCAGATAAGAGAAAAAAAATAACTTTATATTAGTAAGCTTGACGCTGAACTTCTGCATTCTACCCAATAAAAATATTATCAATATAGTTTGGATAAACAATAACGAATAAATAAAAAAATACTTATAATATTACCAGACTATTACTGTCCTACTGCAGGGCAAAGGCCTCTTCTCATACAGAGAAGGCACGAGCATTGATCACCACCCTTGCTTAAGGCGGATTGGTGATTTTAGACTTATATATTCTAAAGCCCGGTTTCCTCACGATATTATCCTTTACCGATGTCAGAGATGTCCAAGATAAACTTAGAAGATTGTAAATTGAAAAAGTCATTGTGGTACTTGCCCGGTATTGAACCAGGGACCTCATGCATAAAAAGCGGCCTTTAACCACTGGGCCAAGCCGGGGCTGCGGGTTGTTCGTAAGAGATACCGCGCCCCCGGAACGCAAAGGGCACAAGAAGGAACATGGGTGGGTTTTAGTCAGTAAAAGTCTGATACTCCCTCCCGCCCCGCCCAGGGTAGGAGAAGTTATTTGATGATTTCCCACATCCAAAAAAAAAAAAAACCACTGGGCCATCAACATCATCATAAATTAAAAGGCAGATAATTTTAATAATTTTGTTTATCAGAAGAAGTATTGTTTTTTTTTAATTAGTAAAATAAAGGTCGTGTTTATACCTATCCAAATCCACTTTATTGCAATTGTTTGTAGGTCAGTACGACGTCCATTAATACATTATATGGTTAAAAATGTGTATTCCAGACTGATTCCGGCCACGGCGGCAAATCTTACTGCAGACTAGCCAAGTACGCAGGAGATATTATAGTGCACAAGTGTGTGCGCAAACACAGGTGCACTCCCTGTTCCCTCACTTTCATAGTCCCTTGGGACAGCTATACGACACACGTCGTGGGACCTCCCTTCATTATAATGCATGGCTGAAATTTTGAAAACTTTGGAACTTTGAAGCGTCTAGGTGAAGTTATGGCCTACGAAAAGTGTCCACAATAACGAATAATTGTTTTTAACAATGTCCTGTAAGACATACATCATCAACCGTCATACATGAATGTCAGTGCTTGTACATTTTGTACCTGATGCCTGAAAAGGGGCCCAGTATTGAAACTAGTAACTGGTGATTTCAGATTTATATTCATTACGAGTCCAGGTTTCACGATATGATGGATTATTTAAATTCATTTTACAGTGTGAAAAGGCAAGTAAATTTTAATCTATTGTTTTTGGTAACACCCATAGACAGATATAGATTATTACATACCATCACGCCTGTATTCCCCGAAGGGTTAGGCAGAGGTGTAACAATATACACACACAGTTCGCCGGTATGTTTAGGTCCCATGTAATAGGGGGCGAGCCTATTGCCATTATCCGGGCACAAATCCTAACTCCGAGCTGCTACTGAGACTTTCATAGAAATACCCAATAATACTTTTTGCTCGACCTGGGAATCGCACCCAATACCTCTAGAGTAGCAGTCGCGCTCAGGACCACTAGGCTACCGAGGCAGTACCGAGATATAGATTATATAGGTAGGTAATTATTTATTTATCAAGAACTACTTAGAAACATGGGTAAAGCAACCCTGAAACATAGGTATGTATTTATTTGCCACCCCATGAACAAGTCGGTCATTACAAAATAATTTATTACTATGCTAAGTAATTGAAATAATTGATAACCTTTTTAATTATCAAGTTCAAAGAGACACAGTGTTGGTCTAAAATAACGTGAAATTTGTTGGATTAAAGTCTATTTTCGAATGAAAAATACGACTATTTTGGATTATTATTTTACGACAAGCAGAATAAGTATCTCTAATTGACATGAACAAAGTCTAGCTAAATCAGGAGGATAATAATGGAGGGAGGCCTTTGCCCAGCAGTCGGGCGGTACGGATTAGTTATAATAATAGCTTTTCGTACGCCTTTCAAAGGTCCGGACCTTTTTTTTATTTTTATAAGGATGGGAAATCATCAAATGACTTCTTCCGCTTTGGGCAGAGCGTAAGGTCAGACTCTTACTGACTAAAACACATCCATGTTCCTCCTAATGCCTTTTGCGTTCCAGTGTCACGGTGACTCATTCGAACAAATGACGCGACCCTGGGGGTCTGTGACCCTAGTGTCTCGAGTTACATAAAGTAAATAGAATGAATAATAATTAAATAATATTATACATTGCCAAAAAAAATAAACATGAAAACTTTAATATAATTTTACAGCTTCAGCAAAAAATATTGGTATTTTATTATTTTAGAAAAAGGTTCCGTTCTTCCCTTCCAGATACAAGGCCCTTATGAAGATTCCACTAACCTGTCTCAACATGCCATGTTTCCCAAACAGTGATATGGTAGTCCCGCCGACCACCATGACCTTGCCGGGTCCAGCGCAGTCGTATATCGTCATAGCAAGCGTCGCGTTGCGCGGTAGGTCGCTGAAGTACACCGGTAGGGTCACCCATTCGTTCCAACTGAGGAGAGGAAGAGACTACAGTAAAATATCGTTAAACAAGCTTAAGTGTTATGGCTACCTAACTGTACATACGAAAATGGTGCCTGATATGTTAATTACGAAGCCTACATACTAATACAACTATCTTACCCCTGCGCTATGTTGGCGTGATTTTCGCGCGGAACCCTAATTCTACAGTAAAAGCAGTAAGAAAAGAAAATAAAAGTAGCCTAAGTTACTCGTTACAACATCAGGTGCAGGAGATTAGCCGGAATAAACAGTCAGACAGACGAAAATTTTAAAAATAATATTTTTCCATCCATTTAACTAGAAAATGGAAAAAGGCAAATAGCATTATTATCTCTTTCATTCAAGTGATCTTTAGTACTATACATGTTTATGTAGAAGCATTATTGTGACATTTATTTATTTATTGCCACACTGACATCTGAGATATCATTGCCTTGAAAAAATATATTGTTTCAGTAAGATGATATTTATGTGCCAATTCAACATAGTTTGAATAAGAACACAAACAGGTTTTCTTGTATATAATCTTATATATAAAAAATATATTAATAACGCATGGATGGTTAGGTGGTTCTCCACTGATTCTGAAGTGTATGCAAATTATGAAAAAGCCACCTTAGGTTACTAAAATAACTCTAATGCAAGCTACAACATAACTTGAGCAAATGTATGGGCATAACGGAGTCCCGTTGACTTGTACAAGTCTAAACTAGCGCAAGTATATAAATACAGTGGAAGTGACATAGTAAAAAAGACTTCTACCATGGATACAGCTGTTACACTTATGGCTTGCTTAAATACTTACTTCCATCTATTACTAAAAGACTTGTATGATGTAGTGACCGGCAGAGCCAACGGCTGTCCGTCGCTAAGTATCTGACATGTCACATACAAGTCTGAGCATCCTTCTTGGTAGAGCCCGGAGAACTTGAGCATAGGATCTGATAGCAGTGTGTCATATTCTGGTTTAGCACGCTTGCCTTCCAACGTACCTCTGAAGAAAGTATAATAGTTGTCAATTTATGAACATGTTGTATGTACACACAGCTACATATCAAGCTATCAATTTCCAGTATAAACTGACCTCTCATTGTATAGAAATCCTATGCAATTAAAGATCAGCATAAACTGGAAAATCTCACTTGTAATGTAGCTGTATGTGCTTTGTATTGTATAACAGGCTGGCATTCACTTCAAGTGTAATTTGTGTAATGTGTTATATGTAGGTACTTATGTAAGAAGCCAAGGCAATTAAGTATTCTGACCTGTTGATTATTTAAGTTGCATGGAACATGCACATTTTTATTTAAGTAAATTGCTACTTATGAAGATTTTATTAAGGCAACCGCATTACTAGGATTGACGGACTGTAGTTGCTACTACAGCAATGTAATGATTTAAACATGTTAGTTTGGTCTTGGAAAGTCTATTGAAACAGGTAAGTAACAATTTCCAGTTACTGCAGTCTTATATTACATCAATAATATTTTTTTTTTTCATATTAGATGCAAATTCATATCATTTGTTACCATTTTTAGAAATCGTAACAAATGATATGAATTTATTATTTATTTAATTTTATTTATTTCCTTTTTGATATTATGTATCTTATTAGTAAGATAGTGTTATCTCCATAATTACAAGTATCAGTAGTAGGTCAGTAATAGAAGTCAATGCTATAGAAAGTACATAGGTACTAATAATACAAATTACTTATCCAGTTTGTGTCACGTTTCGGAAATTTAAATTATAATCTTTTTACTTAGCCGTGCTTTGATTTATACCATGAAATTGTGAAACTGGCCATTTTCAAAGACAAACAATATAAATGAAAGTACTTATACAAAATACGTAATTGGTAAATAGTTATTGCAAAACAAAATACACAATGGAATCTTACTTACATCTTTATCTCCACTTTATGATCCAATGCCGAACTATATACATAGTAAAATTTATCATCGATCTCGTTCATATTGGTTTTAATTAGAAATAAATCAAGGATTTAATAATAACAACTGTTTTAGCTGCTAAAGCTGTTATGTGTTTTCGTGGTTTCCTCAATGTTTTTCTGTTTTTATTTTTACTAAATTTACTACTGTACTGTCAAAATCAAAAGTGTCATATCTCAAACAATTTTTTTATAATGTTTAACTCCAAGGCATTTAAGACATAAGAGTATAAGAGTTACCTTGGTGCTGAGATTATAGTTTCCAAACATGTTCCATATTGCTGGCAATACAGATGGATACTGAGAAACTGTCAAAGAAACAAAATTGAACAAAACTAAAAACATCGCTGTCAAATTCGTCTTGATTCTTGATGCTTGTATCTCAAGAAATATTTAGCATTATCAATTGATACGTCTGTGTCTTAATTCCGTTTACTTTATAAATTCATTACTAGAAAGGAATATAATATTACCTCTGCCAAGACAGATTTCAAGATATTTTAATTCAAGTACAGAGTATAAATACAATTCTTGAATTCATTAGGAAAATGTATAAATATTTGAAACGTACTGAAAAAATGGAAATGAAAAATAGACAAAGGTATTTTATTTAGAAAAATACTAGGCCAAGCCAAGTTCTTCTGTATTAACTTAAAATTGATTTCACAATGATTTTAATTTCAGACAGATGACAAAGTTACAAGAGTGGGTTTCAGTGTTATCACCATTATTAGCCGTATGGTATTCTCTAGTCGGAGGTTACTTTGATTACCCGTTTATTGAAAATAATATGACATGGATACTTTTCTCTCCTATATTGCTTGTAGTGCTTTTTGGCCTGTATATGGTGACTGTTATACTGTATCGAGTATTTACGTCTACCAACTGCAATGACGCTGCCAAGGAGTTACAAGAAGAAATTGATAAGGCTATATTAGACCTGCATGAAAAGGGATTAAGATAAAAAATAAAATTAATGTTAGTTTAGCAATAAAATTAAATTCAGATTTCTTTATAATATTTTGTATTTCGTCTGAAATTGCCTTTTAATCCCATACAACTAGTAATCAATGAAACAAAAATTTTACTACCGTTTTTCGAGATTTTCAAATAATATTAGAGGCTATTATTTATTAACTAAAGCATCCAACATGGCAATGCCGCCAGTCCTTTGGGCACTTTTCCGGTTGACGGCGAAGCAAAAGAATTTTTTTGATGCCATTTAGTTTCTTTTTTGTTATTATTAAGGTTTTTTTTCTAATTTTAAGGCTGTAAATATTTAATATATATAATATTAATTAATCATCATCTACTTAGCCTTTTCCTAACTATGTTAGAGTCGGCTTTCAATCTAACCGAATGCAACTGAATATCAGTGTCTTATATGGAGCGACTGCCTATTTGACCTCCACAACCCAGTTACTGGGCAACACGATGCCTCTTGGTTAGACTGGTTGTCAGACTTGCTGGCTTCTGACTATCCGTAGCGACTAGATCTACGAATGACAGACGGGACCAACGGCTTTACGTGCTTTCCGAGGCACGGGGTGTCAATATATATTAATTAATATATACATTAAATTTACTATTTCCAGACAATACGTATGTGTGATTATCATCATCATGCTGCCCTTATACCATGTTACTTGGGGTCACGCCAAGTTTTCCATTGTTTTTATCGTGGTGTATGATTTATATATCACGATAAAAACAAGCAAATCAAGTTATATAAAGTGTATAAAAGGTGATTAAAAATATTTCGTTTGCGCGCCTTGCTCTTCAACATAAGTGTTTTCGTTGTATGTTTCCGAACTTTTGGATTGTGTTATAAAATGCTGGCAATACTGATTACTGTCAAAACATTGTCAAAGAACTCCAGCGAAAAAAAGACAAGTAAACCGAAACGTCATTACTTATTTCTCATTGTCAAACTTGGCCGGCTGATCTGACCGGTTCATCATTTCTCTTCTCTTTCTCTTCTCACACTCTTAATCTCAAACAAATACCATAGTCGTACTCCAGTAAAGTAATTACAAGTGCAAACAAAGTGGGAATGTGTTTTAGATTTAGCGAGTTAATTTTTTTATAAGACAAAGACCTCGTGAAACAATCGGGAAACTCTTTGGAAACTGCTGATACATATTCACGTATGAAATTATTATTCATTAGAAAAATACAGCTAAGTTCGTCTTTCTTTTTAGATTGATTGATTATTTCTATTTCAGAGATATGACAAAGTTACTAGAGTGGGTTTCTGTGCTATCAGCATTCTTCGCCGTATGGTATTCCTTGATCGGAGGTTACGTGAAGCACCCATTGATTGAGAAAAATATGACTTATCTACTTGTGTCTCCTATAGTCTTTGTGCTGCTTTTTGGTCTGTATGCAGTGACTGTGGTGCTGTACCGAGTATTTACTTTTAATGACTGCGAGGAAGCTGCTAAGGAGTTACAGGAGGAGATTAAAGAGGCTAGAGAAGACTTGCAAGACAAAGGGTTAAGATGGTAAATCTATTTATTCCAGTTTGGTAACGTCTAAGTGTATATTTTTTTATAAGTAATTATATTTTATTTACTTTAATGTGTTGTTTCATTGTCTTAAAGTCCCACACTCACACAGTCCAACATTAATTGACAGAATGTATCTTTCTTTTCTTTTTAAATGGGTGCGTTTACAAAAACAGCCAGACCCGAAACAACTATCTGTAGGCCATGCAAATATTACATTTGTATGTACCATTATTAATTTGTGGTCTGTACTCTGGTATTATTCTTGTACTTTTTGAAAAAAATTGGATTTATATTGAGGATGGGTATCCAGAGGGCTAGGAACTGACATTAAAATTTGTACTTGTTATCAATTTAATGATAATTTTATTAATCTTCTAAAGAACTCGATTCAATTCTAGATAACTCCTTGATAAGTTAAAACTGGGTATTCATACAACCTGGATGTGTCTGCATAATTTGCTTGGACTAAGATGGGGGGCCTGCAGGAAATAAATACACAGTTCAGTACTTTATTGGGTATTTTATTAAGCTAATTAATTAAAATTATTTGCAATATTTACAATTGATATTTAATGCTACCGTAATATCCAACAGAAAATGTTAAAATTAAGGGAAAAATTTACTTTAATTCAATAATAGGTTAACATAGAATTCAATAGAAATAACAATAATTATGCATTTTTGCTTATTATTTTTTATTTAATTTAATTAGTTATTAAATAAATTGCTGATGAATAAAAAAAATCAATTATTAATTGGTAAACAATTGGGTCTTATTATCTATATTTTAAAGCTGTCTTCCTTAATAATATGTATGCAAAATATACAACCAGCAAAATATCACATACCATTATTATTTTCATAATTTAATGTTTAGTTTATTGTACCTATAATGGTGCAAAGAAGATAAAATCTTGCTCCTTTTATGAACTCATAATTATATTTGAAATAACACTTTTGTTATACAATTTGGCTTAATATTTGAATTCTGAGTAAAAAGACAGCCGAAATCACAGCACTTACATTTTATTGTGTAAAATTTTAAATGGTGCAGAAATATTCATGCAATATGTAATACTTTATTATATGGCACACTTCTATTTTATAATAAATTGTAAGCAAGATGTGGCTCAAATATTTTTAATTGTATGGACGCAGCTCAATTTTCTAATTAATAAAATATTATTAATGGTAGGTACAGTATTTAAATAAATTACTGAGAAAGGGATAGGAAATAGAAATAGATTTAAAATTACAGAAGTAAAAGTCTTGTATTTTGGCCAAAGCTTTTATAAATTAGAAATAATAATATTGGAGGTATTATTAATAATTATAAAGAATTGTGGGAATTCCCATAATGGTTTTCTAATTTACATTCTAAAAGATGTTCCCCTAACTTCACTGCCATTTTATTACTCAATAATTATAATTAAATTTTTCATTTTTAATGATTTTCTACCTACAGAATTATACTTAACTAACATAAGCAATATTAAAAATTATAATTTAAGCGTGTTACTTAATGCACAATTTATACCTATTATAATTATAATATTTTGTTGGACAAAATATCTTGATAGACAAACATTAAAACAAATCATGGATGGGAATGATTCACACAAGGACAGTTGCCCATTTCTATGAGCATGAGCTAAATAATTTATAATTATTCCACAATAGTTCCCTAGTTCTGATCCCGCACTTATGTGAGCTACCCCCTACTTACATTAATACTAATTATAATAATTACCTACCTACATATTGAGTGTGTGAACTATAATGATCTTGAAATAGCTAATCTCAATTCCTTTTATTTTTAATTACATTGGATATCGTTTCTAATGACAGTTGTCGCTAATATTTGTTTGCCTATGTAAACTTTGCCAGCTTTCAACCCAAAAGTATTTTTTGTTAAACGGAGCTACTGTGTCAGAGACAGACACACGAACACTTGAAACTTCAGAAGGTACAGCATTTTGCGTTGATGGTTAAAAAAGCTTCGATACTCAATAAACAAAAGTTGAAGAATATTTGTGATGTACGAGGACCAACTATTAAAAATCCCGCGATTTCTATATAGATTGTTATGCGTACCTACATATAGGGGAGAAGATAATAAAAACCGAGCGTAACACTCGATTAGCTTTGTTAAATTAAATTGAAATGTGAACGCGTTCAGTACCTACCTAACTACTACTAATAAATAAATCGAATCACCCATTTTATTATTTATACTTGGCCCTGCACTGCCGTGCTTCCAGTCATAAATAATAAACTTCGCGAAAGTTTTTAACTCCCATTAATAAAATCTCTTTGATAGATCTAGGTAGGTACGGGTTAAGCTAACGCAAAGTAAATTTGAGCTTAATTAATATTATTGAACGATTAAAATACTTCTCTATATACCTATAGAAATGAAACCCACCTTCATGAAAATTGTATTCGTAATTAGTTGCGGGATTTTCTATACTTATTGTCAAGGTTATAAGGTGCCTATTGAAACTGGCTTGAAGTAATCGGCGTGTAGCTTAGCTTTCTCGTGTATGTCAGTTGGTCACGCAAGGGACAAAACCACTCGGTCATGCAACTTTTTTTTTGACATTTACTCTTAGGGCGCCAGGAATACTGTTCTTTTTCAAATGTGTTTAATAATTAATATTATGGTGTTGCTAGCTAACTAATTGTCGCGTAGTATGTCATATATATGCATTACCTAATGGCGCGAACTAATCGACCCATCGATGCCCGTAGTGTGAATATGACGTGCTAACTACTCGTTTTAATATTTTAGAGTGCATTTTAGGTTTTATTGGGGGCATCCTATGCTACTGGGGCAGTTTGTTTACTATACAAAGGGATTTTGTAAAACGTACCTACTAGGTACCTATGTAAGAAACCTTACTACGTTACCCCTTATATTAATAATGTATGTACCTATGTTACAAGTTTTAATTTATTCCTATGTCTGTATAGATCAATGTTTGTTGGTAGTTAGGGTACAAAGTAAGTAATCTCATAAGAGAATCGCTTCCCTTTGGATGAGCACGGGAGCAATTAAACTGAGTGTTGGCTGGAGTCAATTCACAACATTGGTACATTGTTTTTAATAGGCGCTCAGACAACAAAGTCTTGCAAAGGCACTGGGAATCTCCATTAGAAACAAAGGTCGAAATAATAGCAAAACTGTTTGTTTGTAATGAAACATTCAAGAGGTGCTGTTATCAAGACTTAAACATCACTTTAAGTGTTATCATCCCGGGGCTGCGGGTTGTTCGCAAGAGATACCGCGCCCCCGGAACGCAAAGGGCACAAGAAGGAACATGGGTGGGTTTTAGTCAGTAAAAGTCTGACACTCCCTCCCGCCCCGCCCAGGGCGGGAGAAGTTATTTGATGATTTCCCACCCACCAAAAAAAAAAAAAAAAAAAAAAAAAAGTGTTATCATCAATCGTGGCAATCGTATAACCTACCTATAATCGTACTATGATATATGTATTTCAATGTTGACAAAGATTTTCGATATAAATCATCCACTCTATACATTAATCATGATAACTATTTTTCATCCCCTGACAGGGCTTTTTATCTGTCAGCCAGATAAAAACTGAGACTCATTTTATTCCCTTGTCACTTTATGTAAAACGCTCGATAAAAGATCTGTTTGAACAAGATGGGGATGTTTTCATTCGGGACGTGTCGCTTCTTTTTTTAGCGGTTTAGCCGGACTAAAAGCTGAATCTCTAAAAAGTTTCTAATAAAAACGTTAATTTTGTCTATGGGCGGTTTGTTTTATAGCGGAGGTCATCGTAGCGGAATTAATACATTTTATGAAGTAAAAACTATTTCAGCTGCGTTGAGTAACTTTTGGTAGTGGCGAAACTTATGGCTTCGCATCACCCACATACTAAAGTGACCTCGGTACCGACATGCTAATGTGACATGTTGCGACTGACTGGCGACACGCAGCGGCTTAGGTACATGTAAAGTTTTAAGTTTTCATTTCTGTGGGCAGTCCCTACCATTGCCTATTTTTTTTATTGGTAAGGATGTATGCTTGGATGTGTTTGTCGAGTTTTCCTTCTATCTTTCAGTCACTCAAAGCACTTCTGTCTTGTGCGACATTATGAGAGTTTTCCTAAGTGGAGTCACTTTCGTCACTTCGCGTGACGTGCCCCAGACATGTTTCCCGACTTAGCTCTCTGTATAGCGTGACGCGAAGTAAGTAAAGTGAATAAATTTAAAGCACTAGTTAGCATGCTGGTCTTCATTAAATAGGGCACAGTTTGCCCTCGTACAACTTGCTTGGAGTTCAACATTAATTCAATTCCTAAGTCTGTGAACTCCTCAACTATTTACGAATACAAAGCAGTACCTATGTAGGTAATGTAGGTATTACGTAACATGTCGTTTTACTAGACAATTATTAGTTCACTATTTTATTTATACTAAGTAGCTGGGGTGTTATTCTGCAGATATTTTACTTACTAAGCGGCAATACTCGCGGGGCAATGAATTCACCTCATAATTTTAATAAGAAATCAATTTTTAACGCATTTCACTTCCGAAATAAGCCAGAAATGGGAAAAGTCTTAGTGTAAAAATGTAATTTTAATTCATAATAAACTCTAAGCGTGAGAGATTTGCCTCGAGTCTCTCAAGGCACTTTGCTTTTTACTTGAAAGCATTTCTTATTAAAATTAGGTACTGAAACTAGTTTCTTCAAAGAGTTTGCCGCTATTTCATCTACCCATCTATTTCCTTGTAGTATTCAAATTATTTACAGAATGGGACTCCCAATGATATTAGATTTAAAGCTACAATTTCGAAATGAGTCTAGCTATGTGAAAGATTTGAAGAAGTAAAGACATACGCATGCGTACTGTGTCGACTAGAACTTAATATATCTCGTTATTAACTGCCTATTTTACTGATTAATGGGCTTACAATTTACATATGGAACGGAGGAAATAAGTAGGTATTTTATCTGTTACTTGACCTAGTTTCTTTGCTATCGACTACAATGGCACCATTATTGTAAGTTGTTCATGTTCTGAAGATGAATAGGATAGGTACAAATGAGGTTTTTTAAGGTTTCTCTTTAGTTTGGTTTTTTTTTTCTACCAAAACAAAGGGACTTTGTCTAATTGTCTATGACATATGGATCCTACTTTACACATTCAACATTGAAATTAAGAAAAACAAAAGACAACACGACGCTACTCGGTTACATAAAATTGGTCCGAATTTATTCATTTTGTTGTAAACGGAAACGATAGAACAATAATAGGACTCACAGTGTACTCTGAATATGAAAAATCATAATTCTAGAGAAATAAGGTCCCGCAAGTATTGAAATATGACATTCTTAAGTTATAGGCAGATCGAAGTACATCGAATGTGAGTTTTGGCTTTTTGTTAATTCAAACTAAAACCTTCCAACCGCAGTGTTGCCAGGCAAAAAATTTCCCTCAAATTCAAAAGAGTCTCAATTTGTTAGTGTCTACGCGTTCCGTGTTTCATACGAATCGTGCGACTGCGACTGCTAAGAGGGATATTCCAGCCTTAAATTCGATAGAGGGACCCTGGTGGGGTGCTGAGGAGTTGCCGGCGAGGATGAGGGCCCGAAGTCGCTGCCTCTCCCGGTACTTGGTGTTCTCTCCAGGGGGGTCGAGGCACTCGAACTCGCAGCATCGCAAGCCCACGCGGAAGTTTTTGCAGAACTGTGAATGTAAGAATAAGGAGTGATATAATGATAAATATTTTTTTTTTTTTTTAAAACGTTGCCCCACACTAGGTATTTCTCCTGTATCGTGGGTGCGTTTACAAACATATAAACTCACATACACAAACAGCCAGACCCGGAACAACTAGCTGTAGGTCATACAAATATTTGTTCCGTGCGGGAATCGAACCCGCGACACGCAGCGCAGCAGTCGATCGCTCGGCCACTGCGCCAACCGTGCCGTCAAATTGAATGGTTGTTACCTTAGAAAATCTAACACATGAAGCGGCGGCTGGGACGGGAGACTCTCTGCCTCATCCGTCCCGCCGAGCATAAATGGGTGTGTCGTTGATTGAAAATATGATGATACATAAAAGTTAATTTTCAATTTTGTTTATTGCAGCTTCGACTAAACATACATATAGTTGCTGCTTATCAATCTATTATTAACTATTATTAATAATAACGAGGTGTCGTGACAGTTGTCAATTAAAGCTTGCCCACATAACAGAATTTTGCTCTACATAATGACTCGTAGGTAGGTAGTAGTTAGTCAAAATAGCGAGTGTGGGTTGTAATAATATCACGCTAGTTTAAATAGTGTAAAAACACATTGAACGAAGCTGAAACAATAGGTGGTCTTCCTATTATTTTGTTCTAGGCCATATCTGGGAATCGCCTGGCTATGGTATGATATTCACAGTCGATGTTCCAACTTTAGTTTACGTTTTTTTAAAAACATGCTATGACTAAACGTCAAAATGTATCTCCATGACCTTTGTATTGTTACAAGCACGCGTTAGCACAATGCTTTTCGTGCATTAAATCTGCTTATTAAGGAATAAGCTTTGACTTTTGTTAAAAAAACAGTAACAAACAAAATTAGTAGTCTCGTTAGCCTAGTAGTCCTAAGCGCGACTGCTACGCTAGAGGTCTTGGGTTCGATTCCCAGGTTGAGCAAAAAATGGTATTGGGTTTTTCTATGAAATTCTCAGTAGCAGCTCGGAGTTGTGTTTTGTGCCTGGTTAATGGCAATAGGCTTGTCCCCTATTACATGGGACCTAAACATACCGGTGAACTGTGTGTGTGGGTGTACATTGGTACACTTTTGCCTAACCCTTTGGGGAATACACGCGTGATGGTATGGTATGTGTTAAATATAATCAAACATTAATACTTGAGTTAGGAATTTATAAATACTTACATATGGTGGATCACAGTAAATAGCCTTGCACCACATTGGCTTGGTGTGGTAGCAGACGCACAGGGAGCAGACTCCTGGCCCCGGGACGTACAGCAGACCGTGGGGAACTGACTTATTCTCCCAGTCGATGCATTTTTCTTCTACGCATGCTGTAAACAAAAATCGAGGATCAATCATCTGTCTATGTCGTGATGGCCCAATGATTAAGGCGCCCGCCTCTCATGTGCGCGGCTGTCGGTTCTAACATTATTTTCGACATCTCTGACATCGGTGAAGGAAAACATCGTGAGGAAACCTAGACTTATAATTAATACATATACCATCACGCCTGTATTCCCCGAAGGGTTAGGCAGAGGTGTAACAATGTACACCCACAGTTCGCCGGTATATTTAGGTCCCATGTAATAAGGGGCGAGCCTATTGCCATTAACCGGGCACAAATCCTAACTCTACTACTAATTAATTAATACATATAAGTCTGAAATCGCCGATCCGCCTTGAGCAAGAGCGGTTATAAATGCTCGTGCCTTTTCTGTGTGAGGCCTTTGCCCTGCAGCGGGACAATAAGAGCCTGTTATTATTATAGAGTGTATTTAGGCAACATTATTTTGATAATAGGACTTATAAAAACATATATAGTTCAAGCTACCTAATAAAAACTACTAAAAATCCTTCAAACATCCAAACTTACAAACTATACTCTAGCGCTCTCCAATACTTTTAGCATTGGAGTGCTGAAAATTAATCCGACTGCAAACCGAATTGATCATACCATTAAGGTAAATTACTCCAATCGCGGGAAAGTGGCAACATCATAAAATCTGGTAGATAGTCTTTAGTGTAAATGGTTTTCTTTAAATCTTCTGACTACCTGCCCCGTTGGTCTTGTGGGCGCAAGCGCGACTGATGAGTGTAGGGTCCCGGGTTCGATTTCCAAGTCGGGCAAAAAGTGTTATTGGGTTTTTCCATTAGGATTTACTAAGTAGCAGCCCGGAGTTTGGAAGTTGGTGGTGTGACACCCCCGTGCCTCAAAAGCACGTGCCGTTGGTCCCGGCTGTCATTCGTAGATCTTTGACAGTCGTTACGGATAGTTAGAAGCCAGGAAGTCTGAGAACTAGTCTAACCAAGAGGTATCGTGTTGCCCAGTAACTGAGTTGTGGAGGTCAGATAGGCAATCGCTCCATGTATAACAGTGATTTAACTGCATCCGGTTAGACTGGAAGCCGACCCCAACATAGTTGGGAAAAGGCTAAGCAGATGATGATGGTTTTCTTTAAATCTCTGAGGTTACCTATTTATTTTTTATTATTTTCTCTATTAGCTGTAATTTTTTGCAGTTCTAGCTTCTGCCCGCGACTTCATCAACGTTAAAGTCGATATATTATCCCGCGGGAACCTCACATTTTTCCGACATAAAAAGTAGGCTATGTGCTATTCCAGACTATAAATTATCTCTGTGCCAAATTGACTCAGCCGTTCAGGTGTGATTGAGTAACAAACATCCAATATTTCGCATTTAATTAACTACTAAGATTAATTTTGCTACTGACTTCGCCTTCGTGAAAGTCAAAGACCGTGTCGCATAATCCGTTCTTAGTTCACGTCTCCCTATATACTACACTAGCGACACGCCTGTGACTTCCCTCATGTGGTTTATTTTACCCACGTTAAGTTACGTTTTTCGTTACTGCTCCGCTCCCGCAAGCTGTAGCGTGATGATATATAGCGTCACTCAGGAATAATGTATCTATTGGTGAAAAAATGTTTAAAATCGGTCCAGTAGTTTCGGAGCCCATTCAAAACAAACAAACAAAAAAATCTTCCCTCCTTATAATGTTAGTATAAATAGATGCTAAATTTCAACTTCATAGATCAAGTAATTTTTGAGATTTCGTAATTAGTCAATGAATGAATGATCTTTCGCTTTTGTGTTTAATGGCTAACATAAATAAAGATAAAAATTTTAGAAATTGTTAACAAATTCTATTGGTGAAATAAGGCCAGACTATAGCATTAATAAATAATGTTTGCTACGACGTAGCTTACAGCGTCATTGCTACGCCGCCTACGCCGACGGAACCAAGTCATTATTCTTAAAACTTCTATCGGACAGAATAATGATCTTTTGTAGCATGTAAGTGTGTACCTACATACAAAACCCAATACCTTTATAATTTAAGATAGTTATAATAATCTAGCTTAGGCACGCGACTTTGTCCGCGTAATGTTATCGCGGACGCAGAAAATCACGAAATAAAAAGTAGCCTATGTCCGTTCTCGGGGTTCTAACTTACCCCGTACCAAATTTCATTAAAATCGGTTCAGAAGTTTAGTCATGAAAGCGTAACAGGCAGACAAGAGTTACTCATATAAGTTTGGATTAAGAATGCGTAAAATAAACGTAAAACTCGTACATATAACAGTCATAAAGTGGCAACATTCTTAGGAAATTGGTGTGATAAATCACTGTTTATGGTAACAAAGATTTCATTTGTTATATTTAAATTAGTTTTTCTTTTTAATTAATTATTTGTAGGTACATTTTAAATTCATAGCATGACGTTTTTAAAAATATCTACCTATATTCTGTGGAAAATGCCGTTGATTACACATTTAACCACCTTCTGTAATTATTTTAATACTATGTAATATGTAATGTGTAACTGTTTATTTTCCCAAATAAATAACATAAAAATAAAAAGCGGGGTGACAGATCGGAATAATTCGTATGTTTTCTTTACACTCTTTTATTATATATGTTTCTAGGTGTCAACACCTTACTCGCGTGCACAAGACAAATGAAAAGCTGCATATTTCATTGATATCGATCAAACAGCGCAGTCGTAAACAAAGCTGTTTGGTACGAGCAGCAACAAAAATATATTTACACTGTTACTTACCGATGTTGTCAGCTAAATAAATTAAAAATTATAAGTTGCACTGTTTTTCAGTATTTCAGGTTTAAATTTATCGTGATTTTGATTTCTTAATTTTTTCAATATTGTGTTGAATACACGTTAAAATTTCTACCATTTTTCGAAGTAATTGTTATGATTTTGGATATTTTACATCAGCCTGTTTATGCTAGATACTAATGTAACACGTTTACTGTCTTAAATTAATTTGACGTAAGAACTAGTGGTCGCCCAGTAGTTGTAATTCGGCCGAAATTTTGATTAATTTTAACTTTCTACAGTACTCCTTCATATAAGCTTTAATAATGCCAAATGTCAGATTTCTCAGTGCGCAAATAAGTATTTCTCAAAAAGATTACAAAGTTTTCTGTTTACATATTAATATTCTATATATATTATTGACAGATTGAGTGCTACCTCGTATGGATAGAACTAGGATATCTTAATTAAGATACAAAAAAAAAACTGAAGTATTCCACTTTTGTTGCTAACGGTACAAGCCACGACTATAGTGCATTTGCATTGACATTGATTTTTCATAAACATTGTGTAGGGTGACCTTCACGTGCTGAAACTGGAACTAGGTTATTGCTAATGTGTATTTGATTTCAAAACAGTAAAAGGACAAGTTTTTATCGATCACGATACAACTTTATGTGTTTATTTTGACTTTGACATAAAATTATTCTGGAAGCAAGTACCTGAAGGCCAATTCTAATCATTCCAATCTAGTCGCAATCTTGTCTTAGCGAAAATCGATTAGAGTCTATTTTTGCAACTATTCCATAAAGATTCTTCAGAAAAGTCGTGAGCGCAGTACTCGTAATCGGCGTGCTTGTATGACCAGACGCATGAACGCGGACGAGGCGAAAGGAGTATGTAAGGATCGTAGTCGGTGGTGTTCTGTGGTTTCTGCTTATATATGTTTGTATATATTATAGCATTTTGGTTTAATTTTATACGACAAGCGAACTTAGTATCAACCAAGGGCGTTGCTAGGAGGGCAGAGAGGTGCAGTTCCCCCCTTAGATAAAAAGTAGCCCTAAGCAAAGCAACAAAAGTCCATAGTCATTTGATTTGATTAACATATCATTTCTGCATTCACTATGTTTTTCCAATTACTATTCTAAATTCAATTTCAATTCTTTATTGTATTCTGGACTGTATCAACAATAATTCATGGGTACTTTCCCCATCCTCCATTTATATCATCTTGCCTCCCTGGACCATCCGCTGATACGACCTTAACCATTGATATGAATAAACACATCAAACAAATAAATATTATGCGCGGAACAGGTATTGCCAATTTAATAATCAACCGAATTTTCATTACGGTTACCACCGATAATACTACGGCTGCCATCTGTCCGGCATTACCCGGATTTGTCCTGAGTTACAACAAGGCGTCCGGAGGTCATACGATTTTCAAAGTATCCCGGTCCCCGGGACACTTTAAGTGTCAGGGGAATCTTAATTAATTAAAAGATAAGTAATAAATAAAAATAAATTTAAATGTAAATGATGTTTTTCATATTTTTGTAAAAGAAAATATTCAGGGGTGTCCGAGAACACATTTCAATTTCACCTAAATGTACGAGGTTTTTGAAGTTTGTATCCTGTATTCAAAATTTAGTTGTTAGCAACTCTACCGTCGACTATTAATAAGACACTTGCAACATTCAAGGAATTGGAGAATGCTTTGCTTACCTTGAAGAGAAGATATCAGGTATCAGTATACAGGTATCTAATAGATCGAATAATCGAAGTGGTATGTAGTGCTTCCCTAAAAGAGAAAATCTATACATACTAACATAGCTGGAGTGTTTGTTTGATCGCGCTAATATTAGGAAGTGCTGTTCTGATTTGATAAAATCTTTGTGCGTTCAATAGCGTTAATCGAGAAAGGTTATAAGCTATATTACGTTATCCACGAAAGCGAACCAGTAATCAAAGACGTAAATAAACGCGGGTGAAAACCGCGAAACATCGCTTGTAAGTAATAAAAAGCTCTATCACTAATAAAATTGCATAAACGATGAAGCCGCGTTAATTCGTTATAGATAGAACTACCAAAACATTTATTTGTAACGTAGAATCCATCACCGAGCTCTTTAATATCCACTTTCCTACCACGATAGCGTTGAATTCCCAAAATATTATGTATACCTGGCTCAAATGAATGGAAGTGGAATGTAAATAGTAAATTAGCTATGGGACTTGGCCAAGACGCTACATGAAACGCTACCTACGCAATAAAATATGAATGAATGGATTCTGCCAAAGACAAGAAAATTATTGCGGAAAACCATTTCTGGACGTTCGTGACGTGGTATGAATAGGTATTACGTTGATATTATTTGTGCCAAATGTTTTCAACAAATTAATAGATTCTCCGTTGTATATACTATTGTATAGTAAATTATGCGTCTTATTCGTTTATAATCTAAAGAATATTAACGATGTGCGGTGGGCCATAAAGAAATGAAGGTCAGATAAAAGTTATTTGTTAAAATACACAGATACCTAAAAAATGGAACACTAGAACAGAGACTAAAGATAAAGTCAAATTATTTATATTAACAATTACACTATTAAAATACACTTTTGAACGTTAATTAGAAGGTAAAAAAGAATACAAATACTGCAATACGTATTAAGTGCTACAAGTTAAGAAGTGAAAGCTAAATTAATTAAAAAATTAAATACCAATATTGTGATCGTATATGATCACTTCTAACCTTACAAAACACAATAAATCAGTATGTGAGCCATAGTAATTACCAAATGTAGCATTAAAGTCTCAATGGAAAAACAAAATAGTAATAATTGTCAAAACAAATTAGGTACTTATATAATTAAATTAGCAACCAGTTGATTTTGTCAAGACTTTAAATTGTCCTGCGGAGCAGAACCAGCTTGTTTCCAAGCATTATTATCTTGAAGATAATCCTCTAATTTATAATTTGCTTGTTTACAAAGTATATTCTTAAGATATTTTTATATATTTACTTTCATTTAATTTTAATATACCACTGGGTATTTTGTTGTAACATTTAACACAGTACCCCCTGAAAGATGTGTGCACTTTGGATAGTCTAAAGAATGGTTGCGCTATTTTGCCCTTATTTCTAGTATTAAAATTGTGTCTATATCACTTATTTTATCAAAAAGATGTATATTTTTTCTTACGTACATAATATTTTCATAAATGAATTGACAAGGCACTGTCACAATATTAATATTATTAAATAGTTCCCTAAGAGATTCGTAGCGACGGAGATTATAAATAGCTCTGACAGCTCTCTTTTGTAAAATAAAAATGGATTCAATGTCAGCAGCCCGACCCCATAGTAGGGTGCCATACGACATAATGCTATGAATGTAGCTAAAATAGACCAAACGCGCAGTATCGACATCTGTTAACTGCCTAATCTTTCTAACAGCAAAAGCTAACTAATAAAAAAACCGCAGTATTTAAAACCTCGATACCAAATTTATAAACACGTGTATTTTCTTATTAAAATTTTCCGTTATTAAAATTTTATGCTTCATTGTACCACTTGAAGGTCTTCCTAAAACCCCGTTATAATAAGCGAGAAAGGACCAAAGATAAACAAAATATGTAGATCCGAGGTCTAAAAAACAACAGACCCTAATTTCATTAAGGTCAGGGCCCGCTCGTCAGACCTTAACAAATAAAACCAGATTATCAAATAATTCCTACGCAAAAGTCGATGTTATTTTCGTAACCTATGAGTTTAAGTAACATTTTGGGCCAAAGGGCAACACTTCGATAAAATAAATAAGAACTTTTTACTTCGCCATAATAAGTTTTTGAACTGACTGATGATGGAACGAAAGAAAAAAGTCAGCTGTCATATTTCCCGCGCAATTTCTAAGCAAACTTCTTTTGACATAGTAATTTTTTATAATT
This sequence comes from Caradrina kadenii, assembly GCA_947462355.1. Classification (NCBI taxonomy): domain Eukaryota; kingdom Metazoa; phylum Arthropoda; class Insecta; order Lepidoptera; family Noctuidae; genus Caradrina; species Caradrina kadenii. The sequence goes on along the minus strand of OX381686.1, from coordinate 13,511,834 downwards.
TTTTTTCTGGTGCACTTTGCTTTAGGAAACTTGGGTTTTTGGCATGTCAAAGTTACTATTGTGTATTTGTTCTTGTTTTATCCGTAAAACTAACATTGTTACATCAAATTGTGACGTCTTCTATGTATAAACGGGATCCAAATAACTTGGTGAATAGGGGTGTAGTGGTAAATTTGGACGAAGCTTTTACAAGAGATTTTGTAGTTGAAATAACATAGTTCGTTGCGAATAAGGACACTTAATCGTAAATTATAAGTCAGTTAGAACATGACAGTCTTTTTTGCCAAAAAACTATATAATGTCAACGTTAAAACCTCCTTTTAAACTTTTGTCTCGATTTACCCCGTTTTACGGTTGTAAGCAAAAAAATTCAAAACTTATAATAGCAGTAGTACAATAAAATATTAATTCCCTCAGATCGGCTATTTATGTTCACGTAACAGAAGCCTAGCCACAGAACTATTACTGGAACGTCTGGAACTTACCACTGCCAGACATTTGTTTTCTATTTCTGAGATACTACGATGACGAGCAAATCTTTATTTGCGCCAGCTTTGTTGAACTTGGCCTCCACAATGCCGAGACGCCTAGAGTTAAATATCTACTGCAAAAAAAAAGAAAGCACCGCTGCTATGCCTAATTATGCTGCGGCAAAAGAAAATAGCCATATCGGAAAATCGTTAAAACTAGTTAGGTAGGTAGGTATAGTAACCGGGACGAGTCGTGAGCACAAACTTCAAGTTCATTTTTGGGTTTTTGGGTTATTTTCTGGGTTTTTTGGGGCACCTACGCTGCACGCAATCGGTCTGACGACGCACGAATCACGTGCAGCATCGGTAAACCCAAATTGTACTTACTTGACGTTGCTCACGACTCGTGGCAGCTACTATAGGTAGGTATATCTCAATATTCTCAATGGTTGAAATACTGAATCCGCAATCTATGGACGTATACATTACCATAAAGGTCTCTTTTTATAGTGGAAATTATGGCGCGAAATAAAGTAAACGACACCAAGGCAAATGCACACAGATAAACGTCTCACACCATTTAAATGAAACGACTTGTGCCGCAGATAAACATTACTAACAACATAATATCACATTCGGTGTTACTAGCTTAAAAAACTAGATTTTCCCAAACCACTTGAGGTTGTCGGAAAACGGAATAAGCTATTCTTATTCATCCCAAAATTTGAATTATGAATGTGTTTGCCGTTGAATAAAATTGTATTTAAATCTCCCCTGGGATGTTGTACGAAGTTCTCAGAAACGTGTGTGCCAGTATTCAAGAAATATGACTAAATAAAATAGGAACTTGAAAAATGGTTTGCGTACGTTGGGGCATTGTTGACTGCCTCTAAAAAATTACTGTATCATTAGTTTCGTGGTTGCAAGCGCGACTGCTGTTCGAGGTATCCTGGGTTCAGATCCAGGTCGGGTAATAAGTGTTATTGGGTTTTTCCAATAGGAATTTCTCAGTAACCGCCCTGAGTTTGGAAGTTCGTGGTGTGACATCCTCGTGTCTCGGAAAGCACGTAAAGCCGTTGGCCTGGTCCTGCGTCTGATATATCTCCGGTCGTGTCGGATTGCAGTTCCATCAGGCTATGAGAGAAGAGAGAGTGCTTCAGTGTTTGCGCACACACTTGAGCACTATAATTTCCTGCGTACTTGGCTAGTGTCTATTGAGATTAGCCGCAGTGACAAAAATTTGGGTCGGGAGTATATTATCATAAAGAAATTTTCTATTAAAACGTGTTTGCATGGAAAGTAGTCTATGATAAAGACCACACTCACATACAGAATAGACATTTCCTTTGCTTGTGTGAGTTCACGTTTGTTTTTCGCGCACTAATTTACCGCGCTTTTTTCCATCATGGCCGGCTCCGTGGGACTGGGAAATAATAAAAAATATGTTTTATAATCTTGCGGTGGGAGTTTATTATTGTCTGTCTCACGCGTAATATTCATTTTAGTTATTACGACAGAAATTGCGGCTACTAGAGAAGACAATATTTTGTGCGTAGTTTTAAGAAAAATATATGTGTCGTATCCAAACACCTGTTTTCATTCGTTCGTTAATGTTTCTGTGTAAATTTTAATAGATTAATGAATCAATCACAATCTGAATTTTATTAACCCCCGACGCAAAAACGTTTGACGTCTGTGTGTAACATCGTAACTCCCGAACGCATGAACCAATATTGATTTTGTTTTTTTTTTGTTTGAAAGGATAGTTAGTCGGGAGTGTTCTTAGCTTTGTTTGATGGAAACCGATTTAGCGATTTAGAAGTTATCAGCTCTTTTGTTAGCTACGGCAGTGATTTTTTTGTTCAGTCGGAGGTTACTTAAAATTTTTAATTTTGTGTTTTGTAATGTCGACTTTTCTTTAACTTTTTTTTTGTAGTAAAAATCTGCCTAAATCAATTTTATGCATAAGCCATTGTATGTTCCTGAGTTTGGTAAGTTTGTACCCAGACGAATCGCTCATCTGATGTATGGAGTTTCTTGTCCGTTCTTCTCCATACGAAACTATCTTTTGGAATGGGCAACTAGATTTAATAGGTATTTTTAATCTTTTTACCTTGTGATTGACATTCAAAAGTGCCTTTTAATGATCTAATTTAAATAAATGATTTGACTTTGACTTTTGAATTTGATGCAAACAACCTTATCTAAATGTTTATCGCATTTCTCAGCAACAGCTCGGGGCCTAGATTTGTACCGTTTGTGGTAGTTGATCGTATCTTAGTACAAATATACAGTGAAATGTGAGTGCCACAAAGTATCTGGCAACAAAACTGTTCCCGGAACCTAGAGCTTTAGAATCTAAATCAATTAATTTTGTGTGATTTTAACCACTTTGTTGTATCATCAGGCCAACATTTGGTAAATAAGCCCTATCTATTCCGAACATTGGTATGATTAGGATTAGTCGTTATTTTAACTGCCTCGTTAGCCTAGAGGCCCTGAGCGGGACTGCTCCGCTAGAGGGTTTGATTCTCAGGTCAAGCAGAAAGCGTTATGAGGTTTTTGAAATTCTCAGTAGCAGTTCGGTGTTAGGATTTGTGCCCGGTTAATGGCAATAGGCTCGCCCCCTATTACATGGGACCTAAACATACTGGTGAACTGTGGGATTACATTGGTATATTATGTGTTATTTACGTTATGGCATGTCGCGTGTCAGCCTAGGAGGTTGTTATACGCTAATCTAGACTTTCCAGTGATACCTTGTAAATTAAGGCCGCTAGCCAGAGTTTAAGGTTCTATCGTCCATCAGATATACGTCCACCCTTAAACGCTAAAACTTTATCAATTACAACACCAGAATCTGTTAGACGATGTGGAATTCCGTACGATGTCATTAAGGACCCAGTTATGACTCCATTTTATAAAATATTCCTCATTAAAGGGCATAGGATGGACATGATAAAACGGACGATAAACCTGACAAATGAGGATACTGTTAGGATACCCGACTATAAAGTTAACATAATCTCTTTAAGAATGTCCCGCATCCCTGTACATTTTGGAGATCCCGCATTGCAGTGGCAAAGCTCTTCGTATAAAGGCTTAGAAATTATATTATTCTGTCTAGCTTATGCCCGCGATTTCGCTCGCGTGAATGTTGGGTATCACGGGCTCTCGTTAGTTTTGTGCGGAATCGTAATTTCTTTTAGATACTACTATAATAATATTACAAAGAGGAAAGCTATTTTGTTTGTTTGTTTGTTTGTAATGAATAGGCTCCGAAACTACTGGACCGATTTTAACAATTTCTTCAGTAACATAGGCTATATAACATTACGTTACGACGTACGGGAGCTGAGCAGTAACCAAAGACTTCACAAAATGAGGGTGAAATAAGCCGTGCGGACAAAGACGAGGGTAGCTCGCTAGTCTTAAATAAAAGTAGCCTTAGTTCTCAGCTCTCCTTGTAAAATCAGCTCTCTGAAACGGAAAGTCTCGTCAAAATTGTTACAGCCGTTTCAGAGATTAGTAGGAACAAACAGGTAGACAGACAGATAGACCACATCTTTTTTTTTGGAAAAAGTTTTTGTACTGGCATCACAAACAGACATTTTAATTTTATTTATTTGAATAGAATGTAGGTTTGTATTTTCTGCTTTAGAAACAGTTTTCGGTGGATATGCTTTCTGCAGCAATTAGGGTCAAGTTACACTGCGACAGAAAGTCTAGTGTCGCAATTTTTCGAGCATTTTTGTCTGACACCAAGAGTCCACGTTCCTAAGCATACGGGGTGTAAAAAGATACATCATATACCCGTTAACTACGCTTTTTGCCCATCAAACTAGTAACATTGTAGAAGACTCCTTATTAAAATATAGTTAGAACATTTCAAATTTGAATTTTAGTACAAAAACTTGTGAATTTGATATTCAATATCTCCGCACCCAGAAATTCCTCAGGTATGGTCCCCAAAAAAAATTATCGCCATGATGGAAGAACATATCGACTTCGTTAAGCGTCTTTGTTCCAAACCCAAGAAGGTCGTACAAAATATTGCTAACGAGTCGCTGTGTGTCATTAAAATCTTCATGTTCTCATCTTGACACATGTTACAAAAGCTTGTGTCAAAGTTTGTGCAGGAGTTTGTTGCACAAAGCAAGGAAATAACACACAAATAATGAATGTAGGTAAGACTACGATTAACCTATATACCTATTTCTGCCGCAAAGCAGCGTTGCTGTGTTCTGGATTGAAGGGTATGGGTGCCGGTGTAATTACAGGCGCAAGGGACATTAGAACTTTGTCTCTGGGATGGCAATGCGTTTGCAAGGCCTCTGGTATTGCAGATGTCTATAGGTAGCGCTAGGTAATATATATTCGACTGTGAAGGTCAATATTGCCTAAAAGCAATAAAGACACCGGAAACAGAGGAAGCTTGAGGAATGGCGATCGTTCTGTTAATTGCAAGTAAGTGGAAAGTTATTGATGGCGAATTTGCCAACAGTGTTTGGTTTGGCTCCGGATATTCTAATATCTTAAGTCGTAGATCAGAGGTCTATATTACTGTAGGTACTTATATTGTTTTTTAAAATCTAATTTTTAATGAAAAGTAACTACCTACCTATTCTCCTATTCTTTCTTTTTTTTATAAAAACCTTTGTCCCACACTATAAACCTCTCCAGTGTCGTAGGTGCGTTTACAAGCATATAAATTTTATATACCTACATAAACAACTAGTCTCGGAACAACTATCTGTAAGCCATATAAATATATTTTGCTCCTCATGGTCCTTTAAAGGTAAACGTATTTGCAATCATATTTACCAATATGTAATCATTGTGAATGCAAATAGTCATGACAACAAGTGATAAAATTAAAATTTTTAAGTAACCCCCGACAGAAGAATACAGATCCTTACCGCAGCTAACAAAAGAGCTTATAACCGTGAAACGGCTCCACCGATTTTGATAAAACATATCTAGGAACAATCGCTAGGAATGCTGCTTTAGAATAAAAAAATCGTACTCTTATTGTTTCACCCGTTTAAGAGCTACAGTGCCATAGATAGCCACACAGACACGTCAAACTTATGACACCCCTCTTATTAAGTCAGACTTTAAGAACACTTTCGCTACACATCAACACTATTAAGAAATCTATTCATCTTCCCGCCAATACAAAACTCCATTTTTATTCGTCGATCAAAGCTAAAGCAGTCGTTTTACAGCGTGTAAGCTAACGGCCACTAAAACCAGCATGTTCAGAAGATCTGTCCGTCTGTCATGTCTCGAGATATCTTTTGATGTGACGGTTACGACATTCGTTTTTATTGTACGATTAGTTTTTGGCCGTTACGGCAACATAAAGGCAGAATGAAGTATGACGTTCGACCGTGTTGTTTTATCATTTAAAAAGTTATTTTAATGTCTATGGAACGAGTTGTTAGTTTTTCGCGGTATTTTTCGTTTCTGTGGAAATGGAGAGTTACATAAATATAATTATTTCAAAGCTGCTGCCTACACAAAAAATGTTTTAATTTGCCATTTTACCATTTGACATTTCTCCAAAAATTTTGGGATATCGTCGTTGCTATATTTTAAACAAAATACCCTACTTTTTAGTTCAGAAAAGTGTCCTTACATCTGCTCTTTAGAGGATATTAACAACGCTACAGATATCGCGATAAATGTGGCCATCGACTGGCCTCAAAATTTATATGATTGTCGTCGACTGGAAAAGAAGAAAACAAAGTTAAGAAAATAATAAAAACACACAACAAAATCATCTGGAAGATTTGTTTCACAAATAGCAAGTCACACTGTGACGTTATTTGTAGATAATTTCCGTATTGCTTCAAAAGTGTTATTGGGTTTTCCCATTAGAAATATCTTAGTAACATTCCGGAGTTTGAAAGTTGGTGGTTCCCGTGTCTCGGAAAGCACATAAAGCCGTTGGTCCTGCGCCTGATTTCTTCGTAGTTTTGTCGGATTGCCATCCCATCGTACTATGTATTTGCGCACGCACTTGTGCACTATACTATTTCTTGCGTACTTGGCTAGTCTCTATTAAGATTAGCCGCCGTGACCGAAATCGGCCTGGAGAATATATGCATTGCGTCAGAAATATCTATTAAATAAGAGCTTTTTTTAATATGTTTATTTTTAATATGTATTATAAAGAGTGCTTCGAAACGTGCCAAGAGCTATTAAAATGATATATTGTTGTGGACCTATCGAAGAAAGTAGGTATATTGCGTAAATAACGTTTTGTTGCGCGGTACCTTGTTCAAATTTTCAGCAATAAAATCGGTTTGACGCAGGTCGCATTTTCCGGTGGGCATGTGATATTTTAAAGAGGAATTTCAATATCCTATGTAAATGTTTACTATTGTGTGAATTGGAACGGTTTATGCGTTGCGTGTTCTATGTTCTTTATTTTGACTAGAACTTTAAGACTCTTGGTGTAGACCTAATGACTCCAAGAGCGGTATACAAATCAAAGGAGAATTTGGGTAGATGCCACTATTAAACAATGATTCTAAAACACAACTTTACAAAAAAACAGCTTATTTTAGCCCTGAAACCCCGATAAATTATTAAACAACAATAAAATTCGATTTATAGTTGCTTTGAAATTGTAAATTGAGATGACAAAAAAATGACGTCACAGTTTAGTATTGTCATACAAAATCTATGGGGGAATCGCGTTTTGACAGCTCATAAAAAGTACGTCAATTGATTAGTGGTGTCATCTACCCAATTGAATGTTTGCGTGGAAAATAGAACGTAGGGGTTGCATCATGTATTTTCTGTGCCTATGTATTTACTTTTTCGTAAATAAATAAAACATAAACACGGGTAGACCGCATTCTGAATAAGGACAAAGGTTTATTTATGTAAGGATCAAAAGTTCCTGAAAATAAAGATTTTCTATTCTATTCTAACTGCCTCGTTAGCCTAGTGGTGCCAAAGCGTGACTACTACGCGAGAGGTCTTGTGTTGGATTCCCAGGTCGAGCAAAAAGTGTTATTGGGTTTTTCTTTGAAATTTTCAGTAGCGGCTCGGAGTTAGGATTTGGGCCCGGTTAATGGCAATAGGCTCGCCCCCTATTACATGAGACCTAAATATATCCGCGAACTGTGGGTGTACACTGAGAATACAGGCGTGATAGTATGTATGTCTATTCTATTCTATAAGAATACTATTCTCGTGAAGAATGTTTCTAAATTCAAATAATTTATTACAAATAAACCCACATTTACAGGCACAAGTAAATAGAGAAAACGACACTATAAATGATCGTTCATAATATTATTATATCCCTAACCATTCTATTAGCTTAGGTCTTTAGTTAACTTTAGAAATATGAAGGTGTACCTAACGTTCGTGGATTCAAACACCTAGAGCCATTATTAAATATGGGTCAACACATACCCTGTATTAATTTTACAAGTGCTCCGAGCTAGTTCAATTATTAGCTAAGTGTCTTTCACACGCACCGCCACTACAGGTGACCCCGAAAAAAGCTCAATATATATTTAATTAAAAAGAAGGGCTAAGTCCAATTACTTACGCCATTTGAAAGACATTTTTTAGATAAATCATTTTAATTTTTTGTTACACCACTGGAGCAATGGCTCAGTGATTGGCTGTAGCGCTGCGTGTCACGAGTTCAATTCCCGCACGGGTCAAATATTTGTATGGTATATGTTGTTGCGGGTTGTTTGTGTATATGGGTTAATATATATTTGTAAACGGTCCTGCGATACAGGATAAATTCCTAGTGAGGAGCAACCTTTGTTTTCCAAAGAAAGAAGAAGAAGAAGTTCTATGGCAAACTTTTGGGAGGGGGAATCTTTTATCCCCAAAAAAACATATATTATATAAAATATATATAATCATATATTAAATAACTTTTACTATAGGACTAACTGTGAAATATGAAAAAAAAAACGACTATTCAATACAACATGATCAAAATAAGAAATACCGAAGCATCGATGCTGTGTGGACGGTTTCTTACGCAGGTAATCGGAAGGAAGACTTTGCATTCGGCAGAGTCTGAATAAAACAATGAGGTACGACTTTAATACTACTTGAACAGTCGCATTTACTCGTACCGACTCGTACTCGAACTGTGAATATTCCACTACCCTCGGTAATGGCTGTTGTAGGTACCTACGTATTGTACTTACTATTGATGAAAAGAAAGGTGTGGGTTTAGGTAATTCAATTTAGTATTTATGAAGGTAGCAATAAAGATTTTTTGCCTTCTTCGCTAAATAAAGACATGCTTAGACTGAGGACAAGTTTAATTGGGTAGATGACATCATTAAACAATAATTCCAAGACACAACTTAAAAAAACAATATCCCTGAAAACCCGATGAATTTTTAAATAAGTATAAAATTCGATTTTTATTTGCTTTGAAATCAATAAATAGTTAGTGAATTTAAATGTCAAAAAAATGACGTCTTGGTTTAGTATTGTCATACAAAATCTATATCTTAATCGCGTTTTGACAGCTCATAAAAAGTATGTCAATTGATTAGTGGTGTCATCTACCCAATTAACGTATTTGGAATTGATCAGGTATGTTCGCGGTGCAGCGGTGGTTTGAATCAATGACAGTACAGGTAACTTAGGAAAAGAAAACTTTGGGTTCAGTTGATAGCTCGTTGGATTTCAGGGTTCCGTATCTCAAAAGGAAAAAAAGGAACCCTTATAGGATGACCTTGAAGTCCGTCTATCCGTCTGTCAACATTGATTTTCGATTTTCATTTGTAGAGGTACCAAGATAAAACTAACATCAAATACCCTGCGATCCCTTGAAGCTATAAAAAAAGCTTCTAAGTCAACTTAATAAAAAAACAAGGCAATTTAAGCCTTATATTAAACAAAACCTATTTTCATAGAACCATGAAATTTGGCGAGAAGCAACAGTCCTACAGCATAAGTAGTAAAAAACAAAGATAAGAAACGTACCTAGTTTCCTAATTATTTTTCCAGACGATTCATGTAATAATGACGCATAATTTTTAATGATCATTATTCCTGTCTGAGTACCTAATTGGATGATCATTACTTAGATGCTTAGCTAATAATTTTGTCATGTGTACACAGTTCATAATCCGTCGCATAGGTGGGATTAGGTGTCGGATATAGTGGACTCATCCAGTCGGTAACTGGTATTATGAAGCGGTCATGTGTGGTGGGAACAATAACGATATGTCACACACATCATAGGTTTTCGATATAGGTAAATCACTTTTTTATCGTCATCTTGTCTTGGGTTCGATTCCCAGGACAAGCAAAGTGTTATTGGGTTTTTCTATGAAATTCTCAGTAGCAGTTTGGAGGTCGGATTTGTGTCCGGTTAATGGCAATGAGTCCCATGTAATAGGGGGCGAGCCTATTGCAATTAACCGGGCACAAATCCTAACTCCGAGCTGCTATTGAGAATTCCATAAAAAAACCCAATAACACTTTTTGCTCGGCCTGGGAATTGAACTCAAGACCTCTGGCGTAGCAGTCGAGCTTAGGACCACTAGGCCAACGAGGCAGTTACGAGTTACGTTACAGTCACGAGTAAAAGGTAGTAATGTCATAAAGCACCTGTAAACAGATACAGCAATAGCGTCAATTTGTCGCGCTTAAGACCACTAGGCTACCGAGGCAGTTACTTTAGTTTAAAACAAAATAAATAACCGGTGGAAGAGACATCGTATCTAAGATTTGCCATGGATTCCTTTTACGATCGTAGACGGTACAGAATGCCTAAGGCATTAATTCCGTCCGCTTTTGTACTTTTTAATGCATGAAGTTTAAATAAATAAATAAAATTTTTGGAATACCTGTTTTTTTTTTATGTCAACGCTTTCTAGAATCCTTTTCTGAATTCATGTAAAAGTCCTAGTTACGTTGCCCTTTCCACCCTGTATACAGGCAGATAATCATCATCATATCAGCAGTAGGACGTCCGCTGCGGGGCATAGGCCTCCCCGAAAGATTCCCAAAAGGACCGGTTGGAAGAGGCCTGCATCCAGCATCTTCCTGCTTATACTGGCGGGCAGAGAAACATATTACGAAACTTTTTAGCTTACGCAGGTATCTGTTTTTTTTTTTTGTTTTAAAAAAAAACGTTGCCCCACACTAGGAATTTCTCCTGTGTCGTGGGTGCGTTTACAAACATATAAACTCACATACACAAACAGCCAGACCCGGAACAACTATCTGTAGGCCATACAAATATTTGTTCCGTGCGGGAATCGAACCCGCGACTCGCAGCGCAGCAGCCGATCGCTCAGCCACTGCGCCAACCGTGCAAACGTGCGCAAACCGTGTTGCAATGTTAGTACGCAGGCATTTCAGGTTTTTTCCACGTTGTTCTCACTGAGAGCTTTAAGAAACACCAACTTGTACATCGACATATCATTTCATGGCCAACAAGCCGACGGCAACGGCCCCCTGATGGTAAGTGGCCACCGCTGCCTATAGACATCTCCAATACCAGAGCTTGCAAATGCGTTGCCAATCCAGAGAAAATGTTAAAATGTGTCAAGTATAAATACACCAGTACCCGTACCTCTCAAACCGGAACACAGCAACGCTGCTTTGCGACAGAAATAGGTATGGTCTTAGTACTTCCCTGGAGCTTCCCCGATCTCCTTTATTTCAAATTGTATTATCAAAAGTTGATACAAAAACTTACATTCATAACTTTTTTTTTTTTGGGGGTTGGGAAGAAGGGAGGGAGTGAGTGTCAGACTTTAACTGACTAAAACCCACCCATGTTCCTTCTTGTGCCCTTTGCGTTCCGGGGGCGCGGTATCTCTTATGAACAACCCGCAGCCCCGGCAACATTCATAACCTAACAACAGTTTACGATATTCAATTGAATAAATGATAAACTCAAGACAGTGTTAGTATTTTAGAGCTCACGTTTGCTCTGTGTATTTTTAACGTAAGTACTGTGACCTCGACCCTCCATAAGTCTGGAAGTAACCTACCTTAGTTTTTATCGTATTTTGCACATTTTTAAAGAATACGAAAATACCTGGGGTGTTTGCACGTAAGCCTGTACTATTTATGTTGTAAGAAGGTCGTATGTGCCTTCCCATAGTTGAAGTCAAGTAAACATGAATATGAAAACACATACCATCACGCCTGTAGTCCCTGAAGGGTTAGGCAGAAGTGTACCGATGTACGCCCACAGTTTGCCGATATGTTTAGGTCCCATGTAATAGGGGACGAGCCTATTGTTATTAATCGGGTACAAATCCTAACTCCGAGCTGCTACTGAGAATTTCATAGCAAAACCCAATAATACTTTTTGGTCGACCTGGGGATCGAACCCAGATCTCTAGCTTAGCAATCGCGCTTAAGACCACTAGGTTAACGAAGCAGTTAATAATATAATGCAATAATAATAATATCAGCTTATTATTGCCCCATTGCAAGGCAAAATCCTCTTCTCATATAAAGAAGGCACGAGCATTGATAATAAGGATCCGTTTAGCACTGTTTGAATACGGAACCCTAAAAAATTACACACATACCATCGCGTCTCTATTCCCCGAAGTGTTAGGCACTGTGTGCCTAAACATAAAATAATAATAATACCAGTCTAATATTGTCCTACTGCAGGGCAAAAGCCTCTTCTCATACAGAGTAGGCACTAGCGTTGATCACCACGCTTGCTGAAGGCGGGTTGGCGATTTTAGACTTATAAACTGTAAGCCAAGGTTTCCTCACGATGTTTTCCTTCACCGATGTCACTGATGTCCAAGATTTAACTTTAAACCCCACATAACAATTTGCTTTTATTTTAACTAAAAAGGAAAGGAGAAAGAAAGAAAGAAAAAACATTGACAGAATTCGACTGCCCCGTTGATCTCGTGGTCGCAAACGCGACTGATGAGCACGGGGTCCGACAAAAAGTGCTATTAGGTTTTTCCATTACAAATTTCTCAATAGCAGCCCGGGGTTTCGAAGTTGGTGGTGTGACACCCTCGTGCCTCGGAAAGCACGTAAAGCCGATATATGATATATGATATTCAGCTGCATCCGGTTGGACTGGAAGCCGACCCCAACATAGTTGGGAAAAGGCTAAGCAGATGATGATGATGATAACACAATTTGAGGCACATAAAAAAGAAAGTAATCTAAAAAACAGCTTGATGAAAATAACAAAAGAAATAAAAGAAATAGGTAATAGATGTGTGCCCCACTGCTGCGCCAAACAGGCAACAACAGAACTGAACATCGGCCTACGCTGATTAAGTTAAATCAGTCATACCGAGCGGAGAATTAGCATGTGTTCAATAATCACCTGTGCTCTAGGCCAGCGTTTCTCAAATGGTGGGTCGCGACCCGGTACCGGGCCTTTGAAATAAAATACTGGGTCGTCAAGCAATACTTTTTTGAATGCCTTTTGTCAAACATATAAATGTGAGATTTCATCACAAATTTAATTTTAAAATAAATATAGAACTTGAAGTGATACCAGGTTTTAGGATAAAATATCCTTTATTTGACAACTTGGATTCAAGAAGAATAAAATAATCCCCACCGCAGCTAACATAAGAGCTGATAACTTTAAAACTGCTGAAGTGATTTCCATCAAACATAGCTAAGATCACTCCCGACTAATCACTTTCAAACAAAAGAAACAAAATCAAAATCGGTTCATGCGTTCGGGAGCTACGATGCCACAGACAGACACACACATTCACGTCAAACATACAATATCCATTGTTTTTGCATCAGGGGTAAAAAAATAAGCAGCGCACTAAATAACCGATACAGAAATACATATGGGGGGGGGGGGGGGTTAAAACTATTGAGTGGGACCCGAAGAGTCAGTGTAAATTACACACAATAACAACTATCCGCCCTCCCGGAACGCAAAGAGTACAAGAAGGAACATGGGTGGGTTTTAGTCAGTAAGGGCGGGGGAATAGGGTGCGTTGCCAACCGGAAAAAAAAATTGCAGAACAACGTCTGGGAAACACTGCTCTACGATATTTCCCCATATGGTATAATGTATAAGTAAATTATAGATTGCAAGCCTTATAATTTTCAGTATATTTCATGTCGGCAATTCTATGCGGAATTGTGTAGGTTATGGTAAGGACGTTTTGAGTTTCAAGGCTTCGTCCACGTGGAAGTCAAGTATACTATAAAACGTGTTTTATGACACTCGGCAATAGTGTATGGTTAGTGTAAGAATTTTTGTAATGGGTTTTGGATTTGTTAGTAGTAGTACAGCTCTTCGTAAAGGATGTCGCGCGGGGAAATTCTGCCGCAAAGCAGCGTTGCTGTGTTCCGGCACATGAGACATTCCAACTTTGTCTCTGGGATGGCAACGCATTTGCAAAGCCTCTGGTAATGCAGATGTCTACGGGTAGCGATCACCACTTAACACAATTGGCTCATCGGGTTGTTTGCCATCCAATGACATAAAAAAAAAGTACTCCTAAAACTCACCATTACAAACAAATAATTTTACCTCTTTATAATGTCACTATAAATATATTTACAAAATACAAATTAATCAGTAAGGTAAGCCCGGCTAACGAGATACCTAGATACTTTTTAACTTGGACTTAAGAGTCCAAGATACTTTTTAGGGTTCTTTACCCAAAGGGTAAAAACGGGACCCTATTACTCAAACTTTGCTGTCTGTCCATCCGTCTGTTTGTCACCAGGCTGTATCTCAAGAACGCGATAGCTATACATTTGAAATTTTCACAAAATATGTATTTCTGTTGCCGCTATAACAACAAATACTAAAAACGGAATAAAATAAATATCTAAGGGGGCCTACCATACAACAAACGCGAGTTGTTGCCCTTTTTTGCTCGATATCAATAATGGCAAAAAGTAGGCACTTGAAATATTCACTAAATACTCAGTATTTTTATCAGTATTTTTACTTTTATAATAAATAATAAAATAAAAATTAAATAAATATTTAAGGGGGGCCATTTTTTGCAATTTTTTGCACGGAACCCTCAGTGCGCGAGTCCGACTCGCACATGGCCGATTTTTTAATTTGATTTTTGTATTTTATAGACATATTTCCTTCTTTACAGAAGTACGCCGGATGTAGGTAAGTACTATTATTACTTATTAGACTTTCTTCTGCAGCGTAAGTGCATTTACAAACATAATTAAACTTACACACACAAACAGCTAATAATGTAAAAATTTAATATAATTATGTATCACAACACGTCAAAACTCAGATTGAAAAAATAAACTACACGATAACTTTTCAGTGATAACAATCTTCAGTGACCTTAGCCGAACCTACAAGAATGTAATAAAATTCAAAGAGACTTGGTTACATGTGTAGTTTGGCACATTTGTTATGCAAATGTAAACGAATTACCTGGGGAACGTTTGTTTCTTTGGAGTCGACCGACATACGGCGAATCGTTGCGTCATCATCACTATAAAAAAGTACACAGAAAGTTTCCAAAGGTTTTGAATAGAACTCCATATTAAAAAGATAGAAAAGATTTTAAAAATTGTAAGGATTTTTTTTCCAGGATAAGCAATCATCAAATGATTTCCTGTATAGCGGGGCGGGAGGGAGTGTCAGACTTTTACCGACTATAACCCACTCATGTTCCTTCTTGTGCTTTTAGCGTTCCGGAGGCGCGGTATCTCTCACGAACAACCCGCAGCCCCGCCAAAACTGTAAGGTTGAATCACCAGATCATTAAAAAGATTATAAAATGTCATCTGTCTGTCTGTATGTTTTTTTTTATGATATATTCATTAACTTTGTAAGATAATGTTATACTTCTTAAAAATCTGTAGGTTACCCGGAAAATTTTGCTCAGGTAACAGGGCTTTGCGTTCCAGGGGCTCGAATTTCCTTACGTGTTCGGCAAAAAAAACACGATTGCCCTGAAAAACAACCTGCTAATAAATTACCAGAACCCATATAAGTAGGTTTGGCTATAAACACTTGCCCAGCAAAGCGGGATGACATAGGTATTTACTTCCCTCCACCCCCGTCGGTAAATCATCCCTCGGTAATACCCCGGGCTTAAGTTATCTGTCAGGGGGCAGCCCACTTACCGTGTTATGACTTGACTAAGGCATTATATGGGGTAATTAATTATAGTGACTTTAAGGGCTAATTTTAGAACGGTTTTTGGTGTCCTGTCGGTTTATTCTTTAAAAATCTCTCGCGCCTTGTGGTAGCGACTGCGACGCTAGAGGTCTTGAGTTCGATTCCCAGGTCGAGCAGTGTTATTGGGTTTTTCTATGAAATGCTCAGTACTGCTCGGAGTAAGGATTTGTGCCCGGTTAATGGCAATAGGCTCGCCCTATTACATGGGAACTAAACATACCGGCGAATTGTGTGTGTACATTGGTACACCTCTGCCTAATGCTTTGCGGAATACAGGCATGATGGTATGTATGATGGCGTATCTCTCTAGGTGAATTTATGTAGGCAAAGTAAGTCAGAAGTAAGTTGTCTTCCCAAGATGCTCAATAACTCACCACAAGCTCACTTCACATAAATTCACTGAGAAAGATTATTGCACAATTAATAGTACTACAGATCTGAGATCCTGTTATATGTCACATTTAGTTGAAACGCTGCTGTTCTGTTATTACAAATAGACACTTAAATTGTATTTATTTGTGTAAATATAGGTAACAAAAAAGAAAAATAAACAATAAACCGATTACATAACTTAACATCTTCTTCAACATAATGGATTCGGTGAAGGTCGTTGAATAATAATCTATCGAATGAATAATTTATTGAACCGCTTGCTTCTAACTGCGGACATATTTCTGTAACATCCATCAAGTGAGATGACTTCTAGTGCTCTTTGATAAATGTCTTAAAAATACTTATTAGGATAAACGTTCGTAGTATGTGGGTACTTGTACAACTTTTACAGTAAATCTTACATAGGGACCTACTTTTAAGTAATAGAAATTCCTGTGCTAGGAGATGTAGGAAGGTTATGGGACACAACCCCTGTTCCGACCCGTAAAGTGTCTGGCAACAAATTATACTTCCATACTAATATTAAATACTAGTGATTTTCATATTTAAAAATTAAAATTACATTTTGATAATTTAATTTCTTTATTGTATTGATATTTTACCTGAAATAAAAGTACTTTTTTATAGGCTATATATTATTAATTTTTTTAATTGGGGATTCGAAAGGAAGTGTACACAGACAAAGTCGCGGGCAAAAGCTAGTTTACAAGTACTGTAATGACGTAGGTTTAGCGACACTAGGATCTTGGACTATAATGAATGCTACGACGACACGCTATTACTACCTATCGCCGATCCTTATAAAATTGTTTAAGTGGTAGGAAACCTCAATCGATCGGGTAAACTAGGACGACAGAGACTGTGTACGTGTTGTTTAGAAATTACTATACCAACACTCTGTTTCTGTGGGCCAATAGCGGCGCGCCCACGTGAAAGTATACGATTTTTAAATAGGAAACACGACTTTCCTATCACCATCACCATAGGAAAGATAAAATTATCAGCCTATAGCCGTCTATTGCTGAACGTTGGCCTCCCCGAAATAGCGCCTATCCACTATGCTGTAGCATTTTTTAAATTTTATACTAAAAGGAGAATTAGTATTTATGAATAAGGCCATAATATTTTTAGGGTTCCGTACCCAATTTTCTGCCAGTGACTTCGTCCGCGTGGTTTTTTTTCACCCACGTTAAGTTACATCTATGGTTACTGCTACGCTCTCGTGTGTCGTAGCGTGATGTTATATAGCCTTCCTCGATAAATGGACTATCCAACACAATAATTTTTCAATTCAAACCAGTAGTTCCTGAGATTAGCGTGTTCAACTATTTATACAAACTCTTCCGTTTTATAATATTAGTACAGATATATTCACTTTAAAAATAAATAATTAAATTAAAATAAAGCAAATTTTTAATGGTGGCTCCATACAACAAACGTGTTTTTTTTGCCGATTTTATAGATAAATGGTACGGAACCCTTCGTGTTCGAGTGTGACTAGCATTTGGCCGGTTCTTTTTTGAACAGCTTCTGCCCGCTGCTTCGCCCGCGCAATAAGTAACATTCCCATTTTTATCAACTATTAACCCAAGGGAACACATTACCGGGATAATGCGGTCATATAATTGGTTGTTGGGAGGTACTTTTGTTAACCAATCATAGCAGTTTAAGCTCTTAGTGAACTCACTGCATGGTTGGCACTATGCTCTGGTTCGAATCCGAAAATAATTAGCCATTCAGGATACTACAAATATGAATATGAATAAAACCATAAACAATCACACAATGACGACTAAACTGGGCATGAAATGTCAAATTAAAATCTCTCTAATCGTTAATCAAAAAGGAGAATAATGAGATAACAGAACACGCCACAAAGCTATCAGCACGTAGAAGATTAATTTATCAGCGATTATTACAGGGTTGTCAAGTAATGTCTTGTCCATCCATCACGATTGTAATTAATTATTGCCAACCCTAACAGCCTCGTCTAAAAGAGGGCACTCCGTCTGAAGATGGATGGCGTTGATGGGTATGTAGGCAGAGATAGGAGGGCACAATTTTGGTGTATTTTTTATCGTGGAACATCATAATTTCGCCGGTTTATTTTTCTTTAAGACCTTATTTTAATTAAAGGGTAGAAGGGACATCGTAAGGAAAACTTTTACCAAAAATTAATTTCTACATTATTCTTCCATGAAAAATTAACAGTTCCATACATTTGACTTTGTCAAAATTTCAACTCTGAGCGTCTAAAATAATGTACTGAAAATCCATTGTAAAATTTTTATTTACGATGTCTCTACCACAATGTATTAAAATAGATTTTACGAGTAGCGACACTTACGTATAATTTCATTTTAATAAGCACTTGGTCTGTGAACCTTCAATCTATCACCTACTCAACTGGTTAATATTTAATTACGACATGAGTTTTTCTTTATTTATTTGTGTCAAGATCCCAACAAGTGGAAGTAGCTTAAGTCTATATAAATGGGCTGCATTGTCATTGTATTAGGAGTTAAGGATCAAACTTTAGAGCGTCTGGGTGAAGTTATGGCCCACGGAAAGTGTCTGGTAATAACGAATAATGATATAACAATATCTTTTTTTTTTTGTTGGGACAAGCCCGCCACACTTTTCCCAATCACTGCAACTTCTGAAAGCTAGAATCAACAGTGGAGACCACCAAAAGAGCGCCAAGGCAATGAAGCTCGACGAGTCCCGAGTCAGAAAAAAATAGCGGACGAGTAGGAAAACACATAATTTCCACTTCCCTCCAAACAAGCAGGAAACAGAACAGAACTAGGAAAATAGGCACAAATGGATGTTCATAACTGGGAGAAGCCCGTAAGAATATCTTGTAAAACATTCGTATTAAAATCATCAGTCGCGCTTGAACGTAAGTGAGTAAGTTACTGTAGGGTCTACACGCTACTTTAAAACGCGTTAACTATTAACATATTTATTTCATGTTAGTAAAATTACATTTTACACACCATCACGCCTGTATTCCCCGAAGGGTTAGGCAGAGGTGTACCAATGTACACCCACAGTTCGCCGGTATGTATAGATCCCATGTAATAGGAGGCGAGCCTATTGCAATTAACCGGGTTCAGCTCCTAACTCCGAGTTGCTACTGAGAATTTCATAGAAAAACCCAATAAAACTTTTTGCTCGACCTAGGAATCGAACCCCAAGACCTCTAGCGTAGCTGTCGCGCTTAGGACCACTAGGCTACTGAGGCATTTAAGTTAAAATTATATAATATATTTTAATAATTGTAATAATAATTTAGAATTCTTAGTTATTGATACATTGACATCCGTAGCCACGAACTGACAAATACTTACTTCTATATATAAGAAGCATCCGTCTTATATATTAATTATATTGAATGAGGTTGTATAGGCCCCTTCAGCTAAAGCCTTGAGCCTTTACAGTACCATCTTTAGTTATCTTCTTAACTCCATCTTCCTCTATGTCAAAATTTTAGCCATACTAAAATGACGTAGGTCTGGCGACAGCCGGGGTCTTAGACTACTGGGAAAACAAAAGCTGAGCAACATTGTTCCAGGAACACAGGAACATTTGTTGTTGTTGCGCAATCTTTGTTACCAGTGAATACGCGGTATGAGTCAGCGCAAATAGGGTAATTGTATTATTGCGGGGAAGGTAATATATGCCACGCGAAATTATATCTTGCAGATAATTTTGAACTCTCACAGATAGGAATAGTTGTTTTTTTTTAATATCATTGGATGGCAAACAGTGCCGGCTGACAGTTCACCTGATGTTAAGTGGTCACCGCTGCCTATAGAAATTTGCAATACCAGAGACCTTGTAAATGTCTTGCCATCCCAGAGACAAAGTTTAAATATCTCATGTGCCTGTAATCACACCGGCACCCATACCCTTCCAATTCTAATCGAATACTAGGTAACAGTAATATTCTGTTTTAAATAAGGTAATTACTACAAACTTTCCTGAATGAAATGTTTAAGCTACTAATGAGCTTGAAGCAGCTTCAAGTTAAGCTGGGACCTTCTTAAGCTTCATTTAGCATGTTGGAAGTAAGACTTAAGTTACTGCAGTACATAATATAGTGAGCGGTAGGTAATAACGGCAGAACACAGCAACGCTGCTTTGCGGCAGAAATAAAAGACACGTGTGCTTTAGTCCACACGACTGAAGTAAAACTTCAGTCGACTGAAGTAAAACTTCAGTCGTGTTACTTGAGGAAGAGAGAAAGAAAATAAGCGCGCGCGCTTCTGTCTCTTGCTCCTACAGGAATATACGAAACGTGACTCTCTCTCTTTCTATCTTCCCTAACTTATAGCTCCCTCTCAACTACCGTTCGCCCGATAACACCCATTTCCGTAACGCTTTTGTCACGCAATCACCCGCTTACTCCCCAAGTCAAGCGTGCGCAAAGAAGTTTTACTTCAATAAGTGTGTTGGTAGGGCTTATCCGGACGAGCTCCTTCACAAAGAGCTCTACTACTACTACGCACGGACTTGTGTCAACTGTATGAAAAAAGGCCCAAGAAAATACCCATGTACAGTCAGACATTCTCACAGCACCAGTGCCGCAGCAACCCAGCACCAAACGCATAAATTAAAACAGAACTAATGCCAGTAACGAAATTGCCTTTCTAAACGTTTCTCTCGTTCCATAATGTTGAATATAGGTCACTCGCTCCCAGAAACACTTTATCTATACTAATATTACTAAGAGGAAGGATTTTTTGTTTGTTTGTTTGTTTGTACCGAATACGCGCCGAAAGTTCTGGACTGATTTGAACCATTTTTACATGTCTGCCATAAGAAAAAGAGTGTTATGTTTTCAGGGTAAATGTATGTATGTGAGTTTCTTCATTCCGCCATAACTTCTAAACGCCTGAACTGATTTAGATGTACGAGGTATCGTTACAATCCTTGCATTGTTCCAAGTAACATATGCTAGGAAAAAACTAAATGTGGTCACTTTAAAATGTAAATTAATATAGTAGTTGGCACAAGTCGTGAGTACATACGTCTTGTAAATTTTTGGGATTTAGGGTTCCTTTCCGGGTTTTTTAGTGCCGCCACGACGCACGCGATTGGTCCGTCTGACCTACGGACCAATCGCGTGCAGGAAGCTAAAACCAACATTTTTTTTGACGTCTAAGCTCACAACTCCTGGTGTCTGCTGTACCCTTAATAATTTTTTTCACCAATACCTACATCATTCCTGAGTAACATAGGCTATATAACATCTCGTTAAGACCCACGGGAGGGGAACTGTAAAGCAACGCAAACACGCAAATTGAAGCTGGTGAAATAAGCCAGGCGGACGAAGTCGCGAGCATTTCGCTAGTTATACAATAAGGATAGTACAAACCGCATTGGAGCGCGTTTCTAGTTTTAAGTGAAAGATTGATAGCTCGGCGGAAGATCTAGTGCTCCGACAGCCGCGGCTATTTGTTACTGGATTACTGGAGGATTGCGCGTGCTGGATGCGGCGTTTTTTTTGTGCTACAAAATTCGGTTTATATAACAAATTATATGCGATTTTGTTGTACTTAGTAAATAGTTTTATAATTATTATTGAAAAGTTTAATATTTTCAACCTATACCACATATACCATCACGCCTGTTTTCCCCAAAAGGTTAGGCAAAGGTGTGTCAATGTACACCCACAGCTCGCCGGTATGTTTAGGTCCCATGTTATAGGCGGCGAGCCTATTGCCATTAACCGGGCACAAATCCTGACTTCGAACTGCTATTGAGAATTTAATAGAAAAACCCAACAACACTTTGCTAGACCAGGGAATCGACAATCGAACCCAACACCTCTAGCGTAGCAGTCGCGCTTAGGGCCACTAGGCTAACAAGGCAGTTATCACCAGCAGAAGAGAGTATATACCAGTCTATTATCATCCTACTGGACGGCAAAGACCTACCTCTGATTACAAGCCTTTATTTAACTTGCTATGTATGTTTGTAGCGGTAGAATCTTGGAACAGAATTTTAAGGCAGATATCTTCAACCGATTGAGCTGACATTTTGTATACAAATATATATAAGTCGGATGACAATACAATATAATGATATCATCGAGCTGGTCTGATGCTGGAGATGGAACGTGGCCACAGGAACTTAGGAACGAAACGACGTAACTCTAACATGTTTGTGCTTGCTTGATTCGTCTTCACGAGTACTTACTATAAAGTTAAAAAATAAAAAAAGTTGCAAAAAAATTGCCTACATTTTTAGCTAGTTTTTTTTTTAAACTTTGCCCCACACTAGGAATTTCTCCTGTATCGTGGGTGCGTTTACAAACACAAACAGCCAGACCCGGAACAACTATCTGTAGGTCATACAAATATTTGTTCCGTCCGGGAATCGAACCCGCGACACGCAGCGCAGCAGTCGATCGCTCGGCCACTGCGCCAACCGTGTCGTCACGTTAAGTTTTTGACATTGATCGACACTGATCCCAAATTTCGACTTAAATTTGAACGCCATTTAGTAAAATTGCCCTTCTGGTAAAGAAGGTTTTATTATGAAATCAGAATATACAAATATCAAGAGGAGTGTATGACAACGTTTCATTATTATGCAAGTAGGTCGCCTGCACATGCACGAATGATGATAGAAACTAAGATACAACGTGAAGCCGGGTTAGTAATTCCATTTCGTGGTGCTGGTGTGAAGATAGGTTCCTATGTAGCCGTTTAACATGGTAAATAAACTACATCGGGACTGACGATTACGTAATTATAATAATTATGTTGACCTTTGGATAAGTTCCGGCTATTTTGTCTTGCAGATAGATTTTCGTATTAAATAATACTAACAAAACCAACCCATTATTGTCCCACTCCGAGGCAAGGTTCTCTTCGGATACAGAGAAGGCACGAGCATTGATGACTAAGCTTACTTAAGAGGGATTGGGGATTTAAAACTGATATTATTTTTCCATTTATTTATTTGTATACGTTCCATTTTAAAATATTAATATAAAAAATAAAAACATTTAAAAATATAGAGAATAGTACCCCATCGGTACCGGGAACAGCGTTCAAGCTACCGATGGTCGGGGCTCCTGAGAAAGGAATCTTCTAACAATACGCCGTGTCTAGGAGTACCGCTTTCTGAAAAAGCCCTTGATCCAACTGCCCAACGAAATAAACTGATATTCATTATTATAAGTCCAGCCTTTTCTGCATAGCTGATATTTTAGGAATAGATTATTAAATAGGTATTTAATAATTCTGCCACTTTTTCTTCAACAATTCAGTAATGACTATACGGACGTAGCTTATCGTCGAGCTGCCCCAAGGAAAATCAAAAATTCCACGTCACGATAAAGAAAATTGGTCGTACGCTTCAACAAAGGAAAAAGTTTGGCGAACACGCATTCTTTGTCAGAATTTAGGACATAGCGACATCTAGCGAAACTTATTACGAAGTTCTTGC
This sequence comes from Caradrina kadenii, assembly GCA_947462355.1. NCBI lineage: Eukaryota > Metazoa > Arthropoda > Insecta > Lepidoptera > Noctuidae > Caradrina > Caradrina kadenii. The sequence goes on along the minus strand of OX381686.1, from coordinate 13,488,359 downwards.
ACAAGTTACATGATTAATGAGGATTTGAATGCGGCACAACTATCAAATAAACATCAGCAGTTGTACGCGTTTGGGAAAACGGCTCTTGTTTTAATCACAAGAATTTTGGAGGTTCTATCGTCTTCTACTGATTGTCTTGTTTCCTTTAGAATATAGTCTGAATTACTGCCTCGTTAGCCTAGTGGTCCTAAGTGCGACTGCTACGCTAGAGGTCTTGGTTTCGATTCCCAGGTCGAGCAAAAAGTGTTATTGGGTTTTTCTATGAAATTCTCAGTAGCTGCTCGGAGTTAGGATCTGTGCCCGGTTAATGGCAATAGCCTCACCCCTTATTACATGGGACCTAAATATACCGGCGAACTGTGTGTGTACATTGGTACGCCTCTGCCCAACCCTGCGGGGAATACAGGCGTGATGGTATGTGTATATGGTCTGGAATAGCACATAGTCTAATTTTCTTTACTTTAGAGGCCTTGCAAATACGTTGCCATCCCAAAGACAAAGTTGAAATGTCTCATGTGCCTGTAATTACACCGACTCTCACACCTTTCAAACCAGAACACAGCAACGCTGCTTTGCGGCAGAAATAGGCATAACGGTTGTACTTCCCCGGACGAGCTCCTTAACCAAGATCTTAACTACTATTAAGGTAAGGCTCCCGTGGGATAATATATTAGCTTTGACGAAGAAGAAGTTGCGTGCGGAAGCTAGTACCAGTAGTCCTATGAGGTTGGATGAATTGATAGATGTCTGTTACTCTATCACGCTTAAAAAGCTGAACGTGGGACAGAAATAGGTAGGTAATTGATTCACCTTAACACAATGGATGAATACATACATACATAAACTCACGCCTTTTCCCACAGTACGCCACCTGCTACGATCCTTACGTATTCATTTCGCCCCGTCCACATGTATACATCTGGATATGGTAGCACCGGTAAATAGACAAAATTACATTCCGTTTTGGTGTTCCCACAGACAAAGTTACGAGTACATACATACCATCACGCCTGTATTCCCCGAAGGGTTAGGCAGAGGTGTAACAATGTACACCCACAGTTCGCCGGTATGTCTAAGTCCCATGTAATAGGGGGCGAGCCTATTGCCATTAACCGGGCACAAATCCTAATTCCGAACTGCTACTGAGAATTTTATAGAAAAACCCAATAACTCTTTTTGCTCGACCTGGGAATCGAACCCAAGACCTCTAGCGTAGCAGTCGCGCTTAGGACCACTAGGACAACGAGGCATTTACGAGTTACGTTACAGTCACGAGTAAAAGGTAGTAATGACATAAAGCACCTGTAAACAGATTCAGCCATAGCGTCAATTTGTCGCGTAACGACCCTAATCCCCAATGAGGCAAACATAATTACATTATTCATTGATTGCCCGCTCCGGTAATTACACAATCGAGGGTCCCTCTAAAGGACAATGGGGCAGTAAACTGAACCCCAGTATTATTTATTGACGTGTATGGGGGGAGGGGGGGGGGGGGGGGGGGGGCAGTAAATTCGTCATGATTGTTATTTAAGAACTTAAGTGTAACACCAGTATTCGAGGAAAACTGTTATTTTCTGTTATAAACTGTTCCGTTTTCTTTTGTTAAATTTAAGTTCAATAGTGAAGTTAAATTATTGTACAGTCACGAGCATAAACATATATACACTTTGCAACGTTTTGCCAAGTGTACACAATATGTTTATGCTGATGACTGCTGCCTTTGCTCCTGATTTCTTCCGCGTGCAGTTTCTTATGGTTATCTTTTTATTTTTTCAAATAAAATATTGCTTTTAGCACAATAAAAATGTAACATTACATTGTACGCTTTCGCTTCTTAACAAACAAACCATTTATCTTTATATTATTAGTAAATAAACATGGTATAGTAGTCGTTATAAGTCGTGAGCACAAGCGTCAAGTCAATTTTTGGGTTTTTGGGTTCCTGTCTGGGTTTTTTGGGGCGCCGACGCTGCACGCGATCGGGCCGACTGACGGACCAATCGCGGTAAGTAAACTTGACGTTTGTGCTCACGACTTGTGGCGGCTACTATACGCTGTGCAAGAATCATACAATTCCTTTCATTCTTGAAATGAAAAGTCCAGAGGTAAAGTTTCTTATATCTTCTTCATAGTTTCATGGCAACGTATTATGCTAGCTACACACGTAATGATATATCGTATCTTTAGGAAGAACAGAATCTAAAGTTCAAAAACTACCTTACATGTTCGCTGAAGTTTTAAAATAATCATTTCCTTCTCTGAAATTGAATATTGTTATCTTTTTCGGGCAAAGTAACTTCATCATAGAAATAGTTTAGGAGAATGTTATGAAGAAAATAGACGATAAAAATTGATGAGGTTTGATAATGGATTCGTAACTTTTGATGTTCGTTCATATATTTAAATACTAGGTGTTGCCCGCGACTTCGTCCGCATCTAATTTGGTATATTATCCCACGGGAACCTCTCAGGATAAAGAGTGTGTGTTATTCCATACTACAATCTATCTCAGTGCCAAATTTCATCCAGATTCGTTCAGCCGTTTAAGCGTGAAGGAGTAACAAACATTCATCCATCTTCACAAACTTTAATAGGATTATAAAGAGGTATGAGTGTTAAGTTTGTTTGTATTAAATAAGTTTCGAAACTACTGGCCGATTTTAACCATTTTTATCACCAATAGATAGCTAAATTATAACATAGGCAGCGACATACAGGTGCAGAGCAGTAACAAAAGACGTTACTTATATCCACGTTGAGGAAGTCGCGGGCAGAAGTCAGAGACGACTTCCGGCTACCGTAGCCGCGGGCCTGTGAACGGTGAACAATGGGCAGCTCTTCGTCCGCACATTGCATAACGACTGGCCGTGTCGACGACGCGTTCGTGTTCCACGCGAGCCTTCAAGAGATGTCAGCAATTTTTGAAGGGTTCCCTCAGGGCCGATGCCTGCCAGGGCTGCGGGTTGTTCGTAAGAGATACCGCGCCCCCGGAACACAAAGGGCACAAGAAGGAACATGGGTGGGTTTTAGTCAGTAAAAGTCTGACACTCCGTCCTGCCCTGCCCAGGGCGGGGGAAGTCATTTGATAATTTCCCATCCTGAACAAATAAAAAAAAAACCACCTACACCATCCAAGACCTATTTAATGACTCAGTTTCAATCGACATGAAAAAAAGAAGAATGGTCTAACTTGATTTTGACTTTGGTGTCAACTTGCACATATTGTTGAAAACAAGCGTACAAGAGCAGTAACGTATCACTTAACACTCGGAACGATTGTAGTTCTAATTAATTATTGACATTGTAACACCGTTTCGAATAAATACAAATTGCTTCGTTAAATAAAATATCTACAAAAATCAACGAAGCATTTACTTATCGGCAGATGCCAATAAATGAAATAGTGCCGGCATTTACATCGGAAAAACCTTATTGTTTTAACTGACGTTCCGGACGAAATCTGATACAGTTTTGTATTAAATATGGAATACAGAACGGTATCTGATCTGTCAATAAAAGTAAAGTGTGATACGTAATGCAATTTATATAAGTACATACTACATACTGCCCCATCGGTCTAGTGATGGCAACCACGACTGTTGAGCGTGGGGTCTTGGGACGAATTCCCAGGCGGGTTAAAAGTGTTTTTTTTTTTTTTTGGAGGGGTTGGAAATCGTCAAATAACTTCTCCCGGGGCGGGAGGGAGTGTCAGACTTTTACTGACTAAAACCCACCCATGTTCCTTCTTGTGCCCCGTTCCGGGGGCGCGGTATCTCTTACGAACAACCCGCAGCCCCGGAAAAAGTGTTATTGGGTTTATCCAATATGAAGTTGGTGGTGTAACACCCCCGTGCCTCGGAAAGCACGTAAAGCTGTTGGTCCCGACTGTCATTCGTAGATCTTTGACAGTCATTACGGATAGTCAGAAGTCAGAAAGTCTGACAACCACTCTAACCAAGAGGTATCGTGTTGTCCAGTAACTGGGTTGTGGAGGTCAGATAGGCAGTCGCTCCATGTAAAACACTGGTATTCAGCTGCATCCGGTTACACTAGAAGCCGACCCCAACATAGTTGGGAAAAGGCTAAGCAGATGACGATAATAATTTCAAACACTTGGCCGGTTTTTTCTTCTAAATCTTGTTCTTTTTAATCAGTAGGTAAGTATACAGAAATAAATACCTATATATACTGCCTCAATGTTTTTCCGAGGGGATTAAGCTGTCTACTGGCCACCTTTTTAACAATATCTTTGGAAAAGAATTAGTTTTTTAGCCGGGTAAGATTTGGGAGAAAATAACGTCGATAATAGGTTTTAGCTATATGCAGTACGCACTGTTCTAGTTAGTCCTTGGTTCCGCAAGCTAACGAAAGCTAATGTTAAAATCTATATTAATATTATAAAGCTGAAGAGTTTGTTTGGTTGGTTGAACGCGCTAATCTCAGGAACTACTGGTTTGAATTGAAAAAACCTTTTTGTTTTGGATAGTTCATTTATCGAGGAAGATTTTAGGGTATATTACATCACGCTACGACCAATAGGTGCGTAGCAGTAACCAAAAACGTAAGCTAATGCGGGTGAAAAAACTACGCGAACGGAGTCGCTGGCAGAAGCTAGTTAAATAAATAAGATAAGATCTCGACAAGAAGACAAAGATGAAGAAAACTTCTTTTATAATGCGCACTGCAAAGGTGTGAAACTCTTTACGTGTGTCTGTATTTCCGAACACATTCTTCCCTAATCTCTTCAAAATTAGACTGAACAGGCTTCTTTTAGGTAAGGTCACTAATTCGTCGACTTTGTCTGGGTCACCTCTGACCTAGACTAGAGTCAAGAGCTTACCCATCTTGAATAAAAAAACAAGATATATAATGCTTAGTAGAGCATTTCATAGAAAAATCCAATTACACTTTTTTCTCGACCTTGGAATCGAATTCAAGACCTCTAGCGTAGCAGTCGCAGTTGGCACACTAGGCTCACGAGACAGTATATTGACAGTTATATTTACACGGTTATTTTTTTTTATATTATATTTTGACGGATTTATTATGCGCAGGCGGAGCATTTCTCTGGTGCGCAGAATACGGGCCAGCCCCAACGCAGTCCTGGCAATGATTGCTGGCAGGTTGGACTGCCCCTACATGCTGCATTGCTGCAGCAGGCATATTCAGACAAAGCCGTTTAGCAGGCATTATTAATCCTAGTGTGTGTCATGATATTTGTATGTATTTAAACTAGTGTAATTTTATTTTTGATTTGTTGACATTTATTATGAATTTTATTATTATTATTGTATTCTATTATGTTTCTTAATGTGAAATGTGTGACTTCTATGGGCCTACTTACCCGAAATAAATGAATATTATATTATTAAACAATTTCGTAGACGATGCCATTAATTTGCAATAATAATATTCTCCCGCCTAATTTTTGGTCACAGCGGCTAACCTCAATGGAGTCCAGCCAAGAAAGTAAAAGATGTCATAGTTCTTAAGTGTTTGAGCAAACACAGGTGCACTTCCTCTTTCATCACTTTCATAGTGTAATGGGGCGGTAATTCGACACTGCTCCGTTGGTCTCGTGATGACGAGCACGACTGTTGAAAGTGGGGTCCTGGGTTCGATTCCCAGGTCGGGCAAAAAGTATTGTTGGATTTTTCCCGGAGTTTGGAAGTCGGTGGCGTGACACCCCTGTGCCTCAGAAAGCACGTGTCGTATGTGTATCTCTCCCCGGTTGTGTCGGATTGCCGTCCCATCGGACTATGAGAATTAGGGAACAGGGAGTGCACCTGTGTTTGCGCACACACTTGTGCACTATAATATCTCCTGCGTACTTGGCTAATAAATATTAGCCGCCGTGGGCGGAATCGTTCTGGAGATCACATTACTATCCGGCACGACCGGGAAGAGACACCAGCCCATTATACAATCCATACTTATATAAAAAATGCGAAAGTAACTCTGTCAGTCTATCTGTTACGTTTTTACGACTAAAAAACTAAACCGATTTTGATGAAATTTGGTACGGGGTAAGTTTGAACCCTAAGAAAGGACATAGACTGCTTTTTATACTCCGTCTGCATCCATAATAACTGCCATTTTTGGGGACGAAGTCGCGGGAAAAAGCTAGTACAATATAGAAAAACAAAAATCGTGCCCTCAATAATACTACCTCCATAAAATGTTAACAGCAGACAGAAATCAAGCCTCACACGTAACGTGACGTGGTCGTAAAAACTATATTGGGGTTCCGTATACATTAGGTACTAAGCAGCTTACTAGTACCAGCATTATGTCATCTCAAGCTTACTTCACCTGATTTCAGTGAGATAGATTTTTCAGGATAGATCGATGGACATTTTTACTTTTTTTTTTCTAATGGGAAATCATCAAATGTCTTCCCCTGCCCTGGGCGAGGCGGGAGGATGTGTCAGACGTTCACTGACTAAAACCCACCAATGGTCCTTCTTGTGCCCTTTGTGTTCCGGGGGCGCGGTATCTCTCTCGGAAATTGATGTACGTAGCTGATTACAACGGAACACACATAACATACCATCACGCCTGTATTTCTCGAAGGGTTAGGCAGAGGTGTATCAATGTATACTCACAGTTCGACGGTATGTTTTTAGGGGGCGACCGTATTGCCATTAACTGGGCACAAATCCTTACTCTGAGCTGCTACCGAGAATTTCATAGAAAATTACAACAATAAAACGAATTCTACAAGTCATTGAAACATCTTTGTATTAGTCTAGCATAGAAGTTAGAGAGTAGTCGTAGGTAATATTATAATAATTGACGACGTGGTTGACGGCACAGAACTGATTCGATTCCCGCACGGTACAAATATTTGTATGGCTTCAAGTAGCTGTTTCTGGTCTAGTTGTTTGCGTATGTGAGTTTTTACGTTTTTAAAAGCACATACTATTCAGGAAAAATTAAAAAACTAACGCCAATCTTAATGGAGACTAACGAAGTACGCAGAAGATATTATGGCGCACAAGTGCGTGCGCAAACACCGGTACACTTTCTTTTCCCTCACTCTCATAGTCCTATGGGTTGGCAATCAGACAGAACGTGAAAGAGAACGGGCTCAGGGCCAACGGTTTTACATGCTTCTTACGAACTTCCATACTTTTTCTAGTCAGAACAGCTTACTAAACAAATATGTTTGATAAAAAAAGATTCAAAGAAATAAATCAGTAAGAAATTCATGACACCAGAACAGAACACTATCTTGAATTCATTGCCACTATAAATCAACGTTGCTTCTGCTAGGAAAAGGGTACAAATCAAGAATACTGCACTGCAAAGATATACAGCGTGATATTTTTATTGTAGTACAATGGTGGAATCAAATAGTGTAGGTCATTTTTTCCTTGACACTATGTCCTTTAGATGTGTGTACGTGTGTTGTATCACGATATTAGATAATACTTATTTTTCTTTTATTTTTACCGCATCTGCTACCTCTTCGAGCGTGCGCGCCTGTACTAGGTACTTTCTATTATTCTCCTACTAATATTATAAATGCGAAAGTTTGCGAGGATGGATGCATAGATAGATGGATCTTTGTTACCCTTTCACTCTTAAACGGCTGAACGGATCCGGATGAAATTTGGCACTAAGTTAGATTGTAGTGTGGAATAACACATCGGATACTTTTTATTTCGGAAAAAATGTACGGTTCCCGTGGGATAATATGTATATCAACTTTGACGGGACGAAGTCGCGAGCAGAAGCTAGTTTGTTCAGCGTTTAGAAAAGTATACTTACGATTGGCGCCCTGAGATGAAATGATGATTTATGTTCCAAATGCGCCAAACAAAAAAAAAAGTGTTCTAACTTAAAATCAAACCAATATCGACCCAATAACTAAATATAACACATTAAAGAGACCATTGATACATATACATATATGTATTATATATACAATACAATAAAAATGGTACGGTGTCTCTCGGTATTCCGTACGATAGTTCGGCTCATATGACCTCCGCCTAATAAATCTTCCGTTCCGATAGTTTGTCGTAGATAGTAATAAATGTATAGGAGATTGTATTGAGAAAATCTATGTGTGTTTGGTATTAAATGGAGTAGACTGGACTGGACAATTTGTTAACGGGGATGAATCGGTAGAAAGAACAGCTAATGGTGGGATCATTATGGAAAGATCTTGTGGTTTTTTAAAGCAGAATTTCGAGTAGAAATACCCGCCTCCCATGTTTTACAATATGGGGTTGATACTGGTTAAAGACCAATGAGGCTTCTTCAATTTATATGTACTTTCTAAGTTTATCTAGGACATTACTGATGACATCGGTGAAGGAGGAGTGATAACATCTTGTGGAAACTTAGCCTTTTAATTTACAAAGGTCTGAAATTGCCAATCCTAATTAAGCAAGGTGGTGATCAATGCTCATGCCTTCTCAGTATGAGAAGAAGTTTTTGTCCTGCAGTGGGGTAGTACCTGATAGGCTGGTATTATTATATTATTACACCGTACCATACCATTACCGTGCTAGGAACGTATCGGACATGGAAAGAAACATAACATGTATTATGCCTACTAGAACGTATCATAAGCGTATCAATTAACAATATGATATTAAAAACCATTAATCAATAATTCCAAGACACAACTAAAAACAGTTCATTTTACCCCGAAAAATCCGATGAATTTTTAAATAACTATAAAATTCGATTTTTAGTTGCTATGAAATCAATAAATAGTTAATTGAGATGTCAAAAAGGTGACGTCATAGTTCAGTATTGTCATACAAAATCTGTTGGGGAATCGCGTTTTGATAGCTCATAAAAAGTATGTCAATTAATTAGTGCTTTCTAATACTCAAACGTTGACACAATAGGTACTAGCAGACTCCGTAAATCTATTAATATTTGATAGTTGACAAAGGGCTAAAAACTAAAACCCTTCAATTCAAACAAGTAAATTAATCTATTGAGGTAGTGCAGTGACATTGGGACATTGGTGAACGTTGGCACGCTGCCCACTAACACATTCGTTCCATTTCACCCGGTTTCCTTAACAAGATATACGATCTATTGCGTTTTCTTTTATAAGGATAATCAAGATATTTTGCATAGACTAACAACGCTGTTTTCTCTTGGGGGTTTGTAGAAATAGAAGATACAAAATGCGTTATTTTCTACATAGTATAAAAGAAAGTCGCTTCCCGCGGTCTGTCCTTCTGTACGCTTAGATCTTTAAAACTGCCAGATGGATTTTCTAGCGGTTTTCATTAATAGATAGTCTTTCAAGATTAAGGTTTATACATATAGAACATCTCGCTAAAGCCAACAGGAGTGGAGCATTAACCAAAGATGTAACTGAACGCGGATGACACTGCGGGGTATATAGCTAGTATTCTATAAAAAGCATATTTTTATGCCATCTTGACGTTCAATTTAGCTTCTATTAAATTGCGATAATGCAGCCATATTATGTGGAGACTGATCACATGACCAAGAAAGTGCTCAACCACAAGTCTAGACAGAACTTGAACCTAGACGGACTACTTTACTTTTTCAACTTTTTTTTTTCTAATTTTAAGATTGTAAATATTTAATCTATATAATGAAATTAATCCGACCGGTAGTTGACTGCTAGTAGGTGACTGAGTTACACGGATATCTGTTGTTAAGAAAGATCTAAAAAATAATAACATTGACTCAACTGCGCCCCAGAAAAAGACTGTTCAATTTGGAGAAGAACGCTTAAAAAGCCGACCTCAAATAAAGATGGGATAAGGCCGAAAGAAAAAGATAAATTAAACGCTAAATACAGGTAAACCTTACCTTACAATTGCATTGCATTATGTTATATAGCTCACTTTGAATATTATCCAGACCAAAATACATTGAGGTAAAAAATATCATGGCTATTTTTTGGTACAATATTAGCAACCGAACAGCTCAACATTTTTGGCTGCGTATTTGTGCAATTGTAGTGTTCAATATAGCGTACTCATCATCTTCCTGCCCTTATCCCATGTTACTTGGGGTTAGCGCAATACGTTTTCTTCTTCCATGCCTTCCTGTCAACCGTCATGCTATCACTGACTCCCTTTTCTTTCATATCATTCTTCATACAATCCATCCATGTTTTCTTTGGCCTGCCTCTTCCTCTCCATTCATACACATTTATTTTAATATAATCATTTTGATACAATATCAAATCATCCAAATATCAACCAACTCAGTAAGTAGTGAGAGAGCATTTACTTCTTCTTCTAGATATAATTTTACGCATACCTACATTACGTAGGATATTATATTGATAAAAATATCTTCTATGTAGTAGTTTAATGAATATCTGTAAATATTTATTTTTTTAACTGCCCCGTTGGTCTCGTGGTCGCAAGCGCGACTGATGAGCATGGGGTCCTGGATTCGACTCTCAGGTCGAACAAAGCGTTATTGGGGTTTTCCATTAGGAATTTCTCATTAGCAGCTCGGAGTTAGGATTTGTGCCCGGTTAATGACGATAGGCTCGCCCCCTTTTACATGGGACCTAAAACATACCGGCGAACTGTGGGTGTACATTGGTACACCTCTGCCTAACCCTTCTGGGAATACAGGCGTGATGGTATGCTGTTGTTGTATTTATTTTTTTAGATATTTGTATGGCAAAGAAATTTCGGTTTTGTAATACGTACCCGTCGACGCGACGCCGCACCTGAAGTTAAGTGGTCACCGCTGCCTATAGACATCCGTAATACCAGAAGCTTTGCAAATGTGTTGCCATCCCAGAGACAAAATTGAAATGTTTCGTGTGCCTGACACCGGCATACCCTTCTAATTCTAGTTCTAATTCTAATACTAGGTAACAGTAATATTCTGTTTTAAATAAGGTAATTACTACAAACATTCCTGAATGAAATCTTTAAGCTACTAATGAGCTTGAAGCAGCTTCAAGTTAAGTTGGGATCTTCTTAAGCTTCATTTAGCATGTTGGAAGTGAGAATTAAGTTACTGCAGTACATAGTATAGTGAACGGTAGGTAATAACGGTGGAAACAGCGCAGCTGCTTAGCTTCTGCCTTCCGCGTCCCAGTTCGTATGGAAGACGAATTGTATGGCTAATTGCTTTTGGGTACCTACCTACGTTCTATGTTTGTGTATAAAATGTAGACACACAATGCGCCGTAGGTCTTGCGGTCGCAAGTGCGATTGCTGTGCATGGGGTCCTGGGTTCGATTCCCTGGTCTGGCAAAAAGTGTTTTGAACCGACTAGAGAGAACCAAAGCCGCTGACATCCAAAGGATTTTTTACAAAAAAAAGTACAGACGAATTGATAACATCCTTCTTTTTTAAAGTCGGTGAAAAAAAAACAAAGCTTTGGAAGTCGGTGGCAATACAAAACAATAAACTGAACCAAAGCCGCCGGCTTCCAAATCTTTTTCTTTTTGTTCCGGATGGGAAATCATCAAATGACTCGTCCCCTGAGCTCGTTGACTTCCACAGCTAAAGTTATTTTTCACTTTTTAGTTTTTCAATTACTTGTTTCTTAGTAGCTGTAGTTTTATTTTTATTATTTGTTTTTATGGTGGCTATAGAAACACACACTCTATTCAAGTGTCTACCTATTACATTATAGAAGATTCATCCCTTTGACAAACAGACGAACACACAGCAGATCCTTAGTAAAAGGGACCCGTTGGCACCTGTTTATACGGAACGCTAAAATCAAGGTAAAATACGAAAATTATAAGCAAAGACGAATTTGTAAGTTGAAAAATCTAGGGCCCCGCAATAAACGCTTACAAGGCGTTGACGATGGTTAATGATTTACAGCGCCGAATAATTCTAGTTACAACGTTCATTACAATTTATCATGCCGACGTTCGGCTACCGTTACACGTTCTGATGATTTAAGGAGAAATAAATGGCGGTAACCTTTACCCAACAGGCCGTCAACCTCAAAGGTCAATGACCGGTTACATGGTTGATCGGATAATAAAAAGGGGTTGCTGATTTCCTAATCATCGCGCTCGGGTTGCAGAGGAATGTAGAATGGATGTAGAGGATAGTGTCCCTGTTAAAATAATTTTGATAATCACTGGATCGCGTTTATAGGGTTCTGTACCCAAAGGGTAAAACGGGATCCCATTACTAAGACTCCGTTGTCCGTCCGTCCGTCTGTCACTAGGCTGTATCACGTGAACTGCGGCGGTTAGACAATTGAAATTTTCACAGATGAAGTATTTCTGTTACCGCTATAACAACAAATACTACAAAACATAATAAAATAAATATTTAACCCCCGACTCTCCGACTCAAAAAGAGAAGTGTTATAAGTTTGACGTGTCTGTGTGTCTGTCTGTCTGTGGCACCGTAACTCTTAAACGGGTGAACCGATTTGAATGCGGACTTTTTTATTTGAAAGCAGGTTTCCTAGCGATGGTTCTTAGATAAGTTTTATCAAAATCTGTTCAGCCGTTTCAAGGTTATCAGTTCTTTTGTTAGCTGCGGTAGGAATCTTTATTCTTCTGCCAGGAGTTACTTAAAATTTTTAATTTTGTGTTTTATTAACCTATACGCCACTATTTTTTAATCAGTACAAAAAAAAATGGACCTGTATCTGTACCCGTTACTGATCATATTTGTGCAGTCAAAAGTAAAAAAAACAAAATCCTAAAATTGTCCACGAAATTTTGTCATAATTGGTAAATTTATAATTGAATCAATCATTCAATTCATCATTCATTGCTACTACAAAATACTTCGCGCAGTGCTAATTTATAAGCGGAAGGGCGCGCGCGCTTTTAAAAAAATATTTCCATAAATTGAGTGACATTTTGGGATATAAACAAAACGCTAATAACTTTGCTTTAATTATTATAGTAAATTGCATCTCGTCCGCCTTTGTGGCAAACTATCAAGATTTTCTATTTTCTTTTAATAGATCTCATGTAAATATTCTTACACAATAAAGTTGTATAATCGCTTAATCCGCCTTTAATGTACATATGTAGGTATATAGTGACGCAATCAATGGTTGGTACTGTTTATGCTAAGGAACCATGTTTTAATAAGGATTTGTCTTATATCGTGGTTGAGTTAACACACACAAACAGCCAAAGGAAGGTCAATTCTGTACAATAATTCCTTCACATATTATATTTACCAAGGAAGATTTTTACAGAATAGCCCAGCTGGAATAACTACATTATTTTTACTTATGGGAACCAAACCTACCAGGAACAGATGGCACAAGATTCTTTAACCACTACGCCAACAATGCACTGATTATTTAGAAAAATGGTCAGCCTCCTGATACTGTTCACCTACAGCTCTGTCCATATCCTAAGACGCCATAACAAATCTGTCCATAGTCGTAATCCTATTGAACAAAGAATCTTAAGTAAATTCAATTACAAACTAATGCAATTCTGCCAGTAAATAAGAGCATATAATGTGATTATGAAACGTATAGTCGGAATGTCATGGGCAAATCTTTATTCAGTTCTTTGCCCATTCTTCTCCATACAAAAATACATTTTGAAATCAGCAACTAGATTGACTTTATATTTATGTAGAGGTTCTAAAGTGTCGTTTCATGATTTAATTGAAACAAATGCTTTGAGTTTAACTTAAAAAAAACATTTATTTCAGTCTAAACCTATAGATGATGATAAAATACAATACAAATTCTAAATACTGCCACAGAATATAAAATGTCAACATAATTAAAATAAACAAGAATATGTGTAAAACAATTAATTTAAATGAACACAATAACATTCAAATTCAAATGTCACATTAAATGTCACTGAATAAAGATTAAATAAATTTTCTCATTTTTAGACGGTGTCTATCGACAACTAATATGGGGAGTATTGTGTGTACTTTCTCATACAAGACTGACATTGAGTTACATAGATATGGAATCTTCTGTAAGAATAAATCAGCTTTAACCATAAGTCAAGAATGACTTTTCAAAAATACTTATATGTTTGTTAAGGTATCAGAGAGTCCTGATTTTCAGAGTAACTCAAGTACTGCGTTGTGAACGAAACCATAGCGCGATTCAGGAATCTGCCCGTCCGGCACAACGCCATCTATCGAGCACGGTGGAAGCGCGCGGGCCGGGGTTAGAAGTTTTCAAATTAAATTCCAAACTGAGAAAGTAGTGGAAAGAATAATTAAAGTCATTAATACTTATTCAACATGTAAATAAATCTCAAAGCACAGTTATGGACACTGTCACGGCACATCAGCATAATAATTAATAATAATACCAGCCTATTATTGTCCCACTGCAAGGCAAAGGCCTCTTCTCATTATACAGAGAAGGTACAAGCATTGATCGCCACGCTTGCTCAAGACGGATTGGCGATTTCAGAGTTATATCACTACATAGTATAAAACAAAGTCGCTTTCTCTGTCCCTATATCCCTATATATGCTTAAATCTTTAAAACTACGCAACGGATTTTGATGCGGTTTTTTTTAATAGATAGAGTGATTGAAGGGGAAGGTTTATATGTATTATAACATCAGCATTGCACCCGTACGAAGCCGGGGCGGGTCGCTAGTTAATTATAAGTCTTGGTTTCCTTTACCGATGTCAGAGATGTCCAAGATAAATTTCAAAAGTAGATAAGAAAAAGAAAAAGTCACATTAGTACAACATAGTATTTATCTAAAATAAAAATTAAGTTAAATTCAACAATACAATCTATAAAATAACAATTCTTGTTTATTTTAAATGTCTATAGGTTAGGTATTATAAATTACGGATTCCAACAGTTACTATTACTGAGACCAGTTATATTATATTTGAATTAATTAATATTTTTTTATAAAGTATTGTGTATTTTTTATTTATATATTATTTGTGAGATTAAATATTTACAGCTTAAAATTAGATTAAAAAAAACTAAAAATAAATGGCATCAAAAAACTCTTCCGTATCGCCGTCAAACGGAAAAGTGCCCAAAGCACTGGCGCAAGTTATTTTTAATTTAGTTCAATTATGTTAGACGTATTAACATCCCGATCAAATTTGCGTAGGGGATGTTATAGTGCACAAACACAGGTGCACTTCATCTACCTTCACTCTCATGGTCCGCTGTGACGGTATCCCGACACGACCGGCGACAGATCAGGGGCAAGACCACACTAAAGTATCTCATCACCAAGCTAAGTACAGTCAGTATAAACGATGTAGAATAAAAAACAATACATATATATATATATCTTTAGTATCATGGGATGGCAAACAAGCCGCCGATCCACCTGGTATTAAGTGGTTACCGCTGCCTATGAGCATTTACAAATGCGTTGTCATCACAGACACAAAGTTGAAATGTCTCATGTGCCTGTAATCACACCCTTCAAACCGGAACATAGCAACGCTGCTTTGCGGCAGAAATAGGTACGGTGGTAATACCAGTACCCCAGTCGAGCTACTTCACAAAGTGTTCTACTACTGCTACACTTCTGTTTTACACGTAATAAAAGGAAGGAGCCCACATGACAACAAAGCCACGGTGCCATATTGTCTATAACTTCCATTTTCGTAACTTTTGGGTGAAATAATGTTCGAGTTGTTTGTCATGCCATGAATGAGGACAATGGGTTACTACAGTCTGTTTGTAGGCCATGACACACTTGGTAGCTTTGCCAAAATAGTGTTGCAAGCTAACCTTCCCTAACACCATGCTTTTTATACTAATTCAAAGCTTATGTTCTTTTATTATAACCATAGGGCAGAGCTTCTGAAAGATATGACTCTGGCTGGTTCTGGCATATGAAACCTATTTTTATCTGACTGCGTCAAAAGGAAGGTTATTTGGATGAATATTTCTGTGATATAAGCTCTGTTTAAAAAAAGAAAGGTTTGACAGGCCGCCATCGGGACTGACAGGACATTTGTAGCAGTTAAAAATATAATATTACATACATACATACAAACTATCGCGCCTGTATTCCCCGAAGGGTTAGGCAGAGGTGTACCAATGTACACCCATAGTTCGCCGGTATGTTTAGGTCCCATGTAATAGGGGGCGAGCCTATTGCCATTAATAATATTATAAAATAATTAATTTGATATAAACACAGGCACACGTTCATACCTTCTCTGCATCTGAAGAGGCCTTGCTATGTTGCCGGTTTGAAGGGTATGGATGGCGGTATAATTACAGGCACATAAGATATTTTAGTGGAAGAGGTTAATAAATTGTTCAAACGAGAACCATCAAACGGGAAAAATGATGAAAATAGAAATTATTTTTAATCAAGTGCCTAAATACAAACTCTCACCCCCAATTCAACTCCTCTCGCGGCCAAAAGAAGCCTAAGTCTTTCTCCAAGTTCTAATGCTTTTCTGTAACAAATTTCATCAAAATCGGTTCAGCGGTTAAGGCTTGAAAGCTCTACACACAGACAGAGTTACTTTCGCGTTTAAAATATTAGTACCAGAAATATGGATTCATACATTTCCTAAGATTGTGCCGTTACTTCGCTCACGAACAGTACCTCCAAAAGATTGACCAAGGACATTGAATAAATAAGTGCCCAAACAGTGTCTGGTTGCGGACTTTTCTCCGACACACCAGTGAGTGACCCAGATCTTATAAGTTTGACAAAAACTGCGGACGCACTTAATTTGTCTTTCATTGTCGTATAAGAGACAGATTTAGTGAAATAACGTAAGTGGAGATGAGAGGGGAAAAACTGTGAAGGCAGGAAGTTTAGTTAATAGGTATCTCTACATAGTATACTAGCTTCAGCCCGCTACTCCGTCTGTATGGGTTATTTAACACGCGTTAAGTTACGTCTTTGTTTACAGCTTCGCTTCCGTGTGTCGTAGCGTGATGTTATATGCCTATGTTACTCAGGAATGATGTAGCTATGCTATGCTCAGGAATAATAAGCTCCAAAACTACTAGACCAATTTTAACAATTTTTCGCCTATAGATATTTACATTATTGTTGAGTAACATAGAATGTATTACATTACGCTACGGCCCACGGGAGAGGAGCAGTAACCAAAGACGGAACTTAACGAGGGTGAAATAAGCCACGCGAACGAAGTTGCGGGCAGTCCGCTAGTTTGAAAGTAATTAAATACATACATACATACATACCTCGGTACTGCCTCGGTAGCCTAGTGGTCCTAAGCGCGACTGCTACGCTAGAGGTCTTGGGTTCGATTCCCAGGTCGAGCAAAAAGTGTTATTGGGTTTTTCTATGAAATTCTCAGTAGCAGCTCGGAGTTAGGATTTGTGCCCGGTTAATGGCAATAGGCTCGCCCCTTATTACATGGGACCTAAATATACCGGCGAACTGTGGGTGTACATTGTTACACCTCTGCCTAACCCTTCGGGGAATACAGGCGTGAGTGAGTGTATTATACATACATACCATCACGCATGTATTCTCCAAAGGGTTAGGCAGAGGTGTATCAATGTACACTAACAGTTAGCCGGTATGTTCAGATGCCATGGAATAGGGGCGTGCCTACTGACATCAACTGGGCACAAAACCTAACTCCGAGCTGCTACTGAGAATTTCATAGCAAATCCCAATAACACTTTTTGCTCGACCTGAGAATTGAACCCAAGACGTCTAGCGTGGCAGTCGTGCTTAGGACCACTAGGTTAACAAAGCGGTTGATTAATTAAATAAACAATTAGCCACAAATTAGCAACTAAATGATTCAGGTAGCAGAGTATTTTTAATCAAAGACTTAACCCCAATTCTGGTTGTAAGATGAAGCTAAGCGTCTAAACAGGTTTACAAGAGTCTTGCAGTAAATCAAGACGGTAGCTTGTTTGTTTACCCCACAGACAGACTCGGCAATTTGACCTACATTTAAGGAACGTTAAACTGAAGTGCCTAATTATTTATTGCAACCTTTTTAGTGGTGAAGCTGAACATTGATTATCTTCACTAATTTTATAATACTGAAGAGTTCCTTTGTTTGTTTAAACGCGCTAATCTTAGGAACAACTGGTTTGAATTAAAACAATCCTTTTGTGTTGGTTAGTCCATTTATTGAGGAAGGCTATAAGCTATATAACATCACGTTACAACACACGGGAGCGGAGCAGTAACAAAAGATGTAACTTAACGTGGTTGAAAAAAACCACGCGAACGAAGTCCCTGGCAGAAGCTAGTCAATAAATAAAGTCGATGATGATCGATCGTATCGATAAAATAGATTTATATCACACAATAGTGTAGTTACAAACTTTTTAATAATTGATACCGGCGAACTGTGGGTGTAAATTGGTACACCTCTGCCTATCCCTTCGGGGAATACAGGCGTGATGGTATGTAATAATTGATAAAAGATATATGTTTTATGCACAACCAAAAGATAGCTTGCCCATGTGAATTATGCCTTAAGGTTCTAACCTTAAGGCATAATAATGGCCAACATTATCGTAATTTTGATGATTGGTGAACAAATTATAAATTATCCAATAAATCGTTCCGATATTCACCTTTTAATGGATGTCGTTAATTTCAAAGAATTCATTATTTTGATTTCACATCTCAAGGACGGCAAATAGCCCAACAAATTCTACTACAAGGTGACTTTGTCGTCACTTTTAAATATGTCGATTAATAAATTTCTGAGGGCGAAATGTCAAACTATTACGATGGCCGATTTATATTGCAATCAATATTTATTGGCGCATATTTGAAACGACTTCAATGGTTTTAATAATATTGCTCTTTATATTAGTTGTAAATTATTGACAATGTTTTTTTTATGGGTTTGGATGGCAAACAAGCCAACTATGGCCCACCTGATGTTAAGTGGTCACCGCTACTTATAGACATCTGCAATACCAGAGGCCTTGCAAATGCGTTGCCATCTCAGAGACAAAGTTGAAATGTCTCATGTGCCTGTAATTACACCTTTCATATCGGAACACAGCAACGCTGCTTTGCGGCAGAAAAAGGTATGTATATATTTATCCTAGCTAATTAATATTATAGGTAACGATATCATGAAAATTAGCCGCAGAATTCATAGTCAAAAATATATATCGGTATATCAATACCTTTACATAAATAGCTAGGTATAACTGTTCTTTAGGTTTGTGGGAGATTGAAATGTCCAATAGTTTCATAAACCAACCATATCAATCACCATACAGCAGACAAATTCTTATTGGAGATCAGACAATGTACAGGAAAACGCTGTGCTTTAATTCTAGCATCGATTCTAGTCTGATTTTAAAGATAACACGAAATAATTAAAATTATAGTTCATTGAAGAAAAAAACTAGTCTTACGAGCTTTAAAAAAACAATAGAGTCGCTGCGGCATCCATAGCCAAATTACACCATGAAAAAAAAAAGAGAACAATAAAACGCTCTTTTCGAATTCAGAGCAAAAGTGTTCCATATTCAAATTAAGTATAGTTTTTAATGTAATCAGCTGGGATGCATCAAACTCGTTTAGTTTGTTCCCGGTTTAATTTGTGAAAGTTGTATGCAGCATTTACTATGCAAGGAGATTCCGTGGCGCCTAGTTGTTCTTTTATATGCTTTGTTTACACTGCAGTAATAAAATTTAGTTTATTATGGAGGAGCTTTATTCATTTTGACGTAGAAATAGTTATAACAAAATTAATAGCTATAAAACAGAAAAAAAAATTGAAGCTTTTTTATTTAGTAAATATTAAGTATAAATATTTTTTTATGACTGGTAATTATAATTATTATTGGTATTATAATTTATTCTAAGTACGGTTCCAATTTCAAAAATCCAGTGTTTGGAATCATAAATAGAGGTCGTTGTTACTCGTATAAGCACCAAAGTAGAGCAAAAAGGTTGAGTTTATTTTGTTTACGAGTATTGTCGGCTTTTCCTCGTTTGAAGACGGAATGTTACGTTTGCTTTAAACCGTAAATAAAACAGATGCCGGTTTCTGTTAGGTTAGTTTTTATATTTCGGTTTTTATTGTGTTATAAATTCGTACATTATAGAACAAAGCCGCGCAAGCAACCAACAGTAGGAAATAAAAAAAATATATACTTCCTGTTGCGTAACCAAACTAATTTTACGTATTTTCATTCATAATCCACTGAAAATATGAAAACAACCTGTCTCAAAACCTACAAAAAACCAACACACGCTCCAAAAACCAACCACAATGATGTTGCCACTTTAGAAAATGCAAAACCGTCACTACCTAAATTAAAATTAATAAAAATAAAAACAAGTGACAGTTGCAAATGATTCGAAATGAACTCACCGACGAGAGCCGCGAGTACCGCGAGCGTTACGGTGGCAAGCGCGGCCGTGGCGGGCGCTGCGCGGGGCATGACTGACGGAGTGACGGAGATACGCCGGTAATGTTGCCAGATGCCAGCGGAAAAGTGCGTCAATTTTCTGTTGGAGAAAATTGTACCATTTTGTTAGCGTCTTGAACTTGGTAAGTAACTTGTTTTTATTGTTACATGAAGATTATGGACTTTGTGTTTTAATTGGAACTGCGTAAGATTGCGTTTCTATGGAAACGCCGCCGACTTCAATGCTTCCTTTAGCATTGCAAGAAATCACTCGTTGAAAATTGAGTAAAGAAAATCAAGTTGCTCAAGTTCATTAAGTAAAGGAGTAGGTACACCTACGTAATACCTTTTGTTGACCATTATTTTGTGTCATGATTTGTATACAATGTCTTTTGTTAGAAATCCTAAATAAATAAATGGATAGCATTGTTCTATATCACTTACTTCTATAAAACCGTACACGTTTCTACGTTTTGCTGCAGCTGGCAACCCCGCCGCGTCGCACGCTCGCCGCACGCGGCCGCAGCACGCCCCGCCCCGCGCCCCCGAATGCGGCACTGCGCTCTGTGACGACTCCACGCTTGCACCGCCTCCATTGTAAGCCGGTATGCGTGAACAACTTGTAATGGAAGAAAGCAAAGTTAGGAAAGTGCGACGTACTAAGCGTTTGGTGCAGCTTGGGTAGTTTTTTCAAGCGAGCGTGCGCTGTGATGCGATTTTTTATAGCACGATTTTTCTTGACCCGTTTCTGCGAATTAATTCTCATTCGGAATTTTATATTATAATTTTTTATCTTTTATTTTATTTTACAGGCGTGATGGCGGTGTATGAATAAAAACAAATGAATTCGCAAAGATACCTAATCTCTTCTAACTAGAACTATTCTCAAATCGTTACTCTAACAACGAGCGAACGTGATGAGCAATGTTATTGACCATAGAGATCTTTAACCAAAGAGGTCTTTGCTACGAAAGGAAATGGAGTACTGATAGGGTAATTTAACAACCAGACAGCTTATCTATTATGGATGAAGAGGCCTGTGACAGCGGGCAAGATCAGTCGGAGGCGTGGATGTGTCCGGCTCCTGGTGGTAGGATTTTAGTCAGTAAAATCCCCATCTTCACCGGACGGGCACACCATTTCATTCTAATACTAATGAATCTACCAGAGTACTCTAGTGTTACTGCCACCCGTTTTGTAGATAACCAGCTTATATCCGCGATTTCGTCTGCGTGGATCCCGGGTGTTGTAGCGTGATGTTATATAGCATATGTTACTCAGGAATAATTTAGCTATCTATTGGTGAAACAATGGTTTCAATCTGTCCAGTAGTTCCGGAGCCTATTTATAGTACGATAACATACTATAAATATGAACAATCTATCACTGTCCCACATCCGTCATTCTCCTGCAATCAAAACACGCTACAATTACTTACAATAAGCAACAATGGACACTTGCTCACTTGTGTGTGATACAGACACATTCATCTCGCACTAGCACCTAGGCACCACTCTGTGCTCATCACCTCACGACTACTAGCGACGTACTAAAAGAATTTATATTAGAAGACTAGCTAATGCTCGTGACTTCATTCGCGTCAATGTCGGTTTTTTGCGGGGTTTTTATTGTGTTGTACGGAACTGTAATTCTTTTTCTAAAATTGAAGTAAAGCCTAAGTTACTTCTTTCTTTATTTTATTTTAAAAATAAATACATTTAAATATATAGGAAATAGTAGCCGACCGGCATCGGGAACAGGGTCCAAGCTACCGGTGGTCAGGGCTCCTGAGAAACTTATCTCCTAACAATATGCGCCGTGTCTAGGAGTACCGCTTTCTGAATCAAGCCCTTGATCCAACTGCTCAACGAGAGCCTCATTAGGTGTTGGTCGAGGCTCTTGGCTATATTGCGATTGGCATAATGACTTCTGTAGTCATATCCAAGCAAGTCAAAATAATATAATTTTTATTACCTACTTATTACTTATTATTAACTGCCTCGTTGTCCTAGTGGTTCTAAGCGACTGCTGCGCTAGAGGTCTTGGGTTCGATTCCCAGGTCGAGCAAAAAGTGTTATTGGGTTTTTCTATGATATTCTCCTTAGTAGCTCGGAGTTAGGATTTGTGCCCGGTTAATAGCAATAGGCTCGCCCCCTATTACATGGGACCTAAACATACCGGCGAACTGTGGGAGTACATTGTTACACCTCTGCCTAACCCTTCGGGGAATACAGGCGTGATGGTATATTACTTATTATTATTCATGCTAGATACATAGCCCAGACGACAATATTCGTGTTAATTCCTGTAATTAATCTCAACGCGCTTTGTGATTGGAAGCACCATTGTTAATTGATCTGGTACTAATTGATTTCACGATCTCTTGCTCTTTGCACTCGAACATTTCCGAGTGCTTGTTCTGTTCAAAAGGAAACGATAAGAGATGAATAATTGATTCAATAAATGTTCATATTAATGTAGTTTGAATTAGGCTACTTGAAACTGCGTAGCCCGTAGCAATTCGTAGAGGGTCTACGAGAGCGTTAAGTGCGTCTACGGATGACGTAGGGAACTCGTACTACGAAGGTATCTGAATTTTGATAGTTCTTTAGCATGACTATATCAAAGCCAAAGCATTTGTTTCAATCAAACCATTAATAGGCATTTATGATTTGTCAAGGAGGTGGTCCGTCAGAAAGTTGAAGGTACATAGTTGCTCGTTACAAAATGTAGGTAAATCACTATGGAGAAGATTGAGCAGGAAACTCTATAGACATACATTTGGCTAATGGTTCCTGAGACGTCACTTATTTGTCAAATTAATTGACTAACTAATTTTTTATTCAAAACAACAAATAAATTAATATTACAGTAAATTGAAAATTTGATTTGGGGGAAGCCAACCTATTATAATATTACCTTTAATATAATTATGAAAAACAAACATTTTATTAATAAGCCTTAGGTATTTTGAAACAGTCTTATCAGGACAAACCTAAAGTGCTTTTAAAAAAAGTTGTCTCTTGGAATTATTGGTTACCCTAGTGGTCTTGTCGGTTATCCTGGTTCTACTGTTCCTCTGATATATTCCGTGGAAAGGAAGCTTTCTTCCGCAATACTAGTACCATTACCCCAAAAACCATCCCCACTCATCTCGAAGAACGACGTTCCCGATTGTCAAATGTTTTTAATGAGACCGTTTAATTACAGCCTTACAGCGCTGTATGCGCGGCGGCTGAACTTAATGAAAGGCGCTCAAAGGGATGGAGCAGCTTTTTGACGAGCGCTTTCTTTAGCTTTTAGCTTTTTTGTCGAATCTTTTTTTAGTCCAACGCTACTTTTGTCTGGGATGTATTTTTTGCTTCTTTGTCTTGATAAGTCTTGTTACGTGTTTTTAAGGCACACTAACTTAAATATTTATACTAATATTATAAATAAGAAAGATTTTTCGATTGTTTGTACTGAATAAGCTCTGCAAATACTGGACCAATTTTAACAATAATTTCTCCAATAGAAAGCTACATTATTTATGAATAATATAGGCTAACACCACACTATAACGCACGGGAGCGGACCAGTGATCAAAGACGTAACTTATTGCGAGTGAAAAAAAAACCACGCGTACGAAGATGCAAGCAGAAGCTAGTCAATAAACAATTCAATCGTTTTAAATTATAATGCCGTGAAGTATGTCCGTCCATTGTTTAAAATAACATATATAAAGGACTTAAAATATCACTAACAGAAACTGAAAATATATTCTGAGTTAGACATTTTAGAACCTCAATCGACCCTTGTCACAAAAAGCGTCCGTACCACTCTGCGAATGGGTCACCAAAAATAATCATATAATACCAGATACCAGAAAATCTGGTAAATAATTATATATCAGACTACAACTGCCCCGTTGGTCTCGTGGGGTCCCGGGTTCGATTCCCAGGTCGGGCAAAAAGTGTTATTGGGTTTTTTCATAAGGATTTGCTCAGTAGCAGCCCGGAGTTTAGAAGTTGGTAGTGTAACACCCCCGTGCCTCGGAAAGCACGGCTGTCAGTTGTAGATCTTTGACAGTATTTATGGATAGTCAGAAGTCAGGAAGTCTGACAACCAGTCTAACCAAGAGGTAACGTGTTGCCCAGTAACTGGGTTGTGGAGGTCAGATAGGCAGTCGCTCCATGTAAAACACCGGTATTCAGCTACATCTGGTTAGACTGGAAGCCGACTCCAACATAGT
Source organism: Caradrina kadenii (assembly GCA_947462355.1). Lineage (NCBI taxonomy): Eukaryota > Metazoa > Arthropoda > Insecta > Lepidoptera > Noctuidae > Caradrina > Caradrina kadenii. The sequence continues at coordinate 13,463,848 of OX381686.1, read as the reverse complement.
TGAAAAAAGGCTAAGCAGATGACGATGAGACTATTACTGTCCCACTGCAAGACAAAGGCCTCATAGAGAAATCATAAGCAATGAATGTTCTACACGCTTGCTCAAGGCGGATTGGTTATTTCAGACTTATATGAAACACTAGCTTTTGCCCGCGACTTCGTCCGCGTCCAAGTTAATACATTATCCTACTGGAACCGTATTTTTTTCTGGGAAAAAAAAGTAGCCTATGTGCTATTCTAGATTATAATCTATCTCTGTGACAAATTTCATCCAGATCCGTTCAGCCGTTCTGGCGTGATTGAGTAACAAACATACATACATCTAAACTATCGCATTTACATACATACATAAACTCACGCCTTTTTCCCATGGAGGTAGGCAGAAACCACAGAACGCTACCTGCTACGATCTTTACATACTTCCTTTGCCTCGTCCACGTTCATACATCTGTTCATACAAGCACGCCGGTTACGAGTACTGCGCACCCGACCTTCCTGAAGAACCTCACCAATTATCACTATCGCATTTATAATAGTACAGTTACCGGCACGAGTCGTGTGTACTAACTTCAAGTAAATTTTTGGGATTTTGGTCAGTCGGACCATTCACATGCAGTGTCGGCGCCCCCCGCCTCCTTCATTCCGCCAAAGAGACCCAAACACAAACTTGAAGTTTGTGCTCACGACTCATGCCGGTAACTATACTAAGTTAACTAAGTTCAGGTTTCCTCACGATGTTTTCCATAATAATAATCGTACTAAATAAAATATTCTCAAGTCCATAAATAAGTTGAATATTAGATTAATCGACTAAAATAACCATTGACCTACAAGGGTTGTTTATTGACCGTTGCCTAGCAACACAACGCCCCTAGCAACCATTGAATTATTCAGAATATATCAATGACGATTTCGTTTTACAATAACTTTATTAGTTCGAAAGGATATTTATTTGTGGTGGGGAAATAAAAATGGCTGGAGTCACAAGACCTATGAGTCAAATGCGGAAGATAGAAACTGTGAGTTTATTTATTTATTACAAGCTCTTATTTACTTCCACATGCCCCGGTGAATGCTAATCTTACAAAATAAAGGAGCATGCGACAATTTGGACCCACTTTTCCATATTGCTCAACAGTGATTAGACCCATGTCATATGAAAGCTCTTAAGGAGTACTCCATTTCATTCTATGGCAGCCAACTTCAAATACGGCGCGAAAATTGTGTTTTGGTGTATTATCATTTTTGTGTAAATCATGGGCAAACATTGCGTCTCATCAATGTGGTAATCTTTTTTCTTTTAATACACCAAAGCACGATTTTCACCCTGAATTTGAAGTTAGCTGCCATAGAATAAAATTAAGTACTCTTTAAGAGCTTTCATATGACATAAAGCTCATCACTGTTGAGCAATGTTGAAAAGTGGGCCCAAGAATCACACAACTGTGCCCGTGGTCCTTTGAGCCATTTCCAGGTGTCCGATTGAGCTGATTTTTTACTTAAATGTACAAATTGTATAACAATGCAATAATATATGACGTTACATAGCTGGGCTGATGCTGAAGCCGAAAAGCGGTCATGGAAATTTAATCAAATCTTATAAGTTATATTTAACTCGCTTCCCGGAGTTCGATTGAGCTGGAATGTTGAATACTTAGAGACGTAGCATGACAATGCAATACAAAAGTTTGTTTAAAAAAATATACATACCAAGTACCAAGTGGTTAGGCATTGAGGTACCAATGTACACCCACAGTTTGGCTGTATATTTAGGTCCCATGTAATAGGGGGTGAGCCTATTGCCATTAACCGGCCACAAATCCTAACTCCGATTTGCTACTGAGAATTTCACAAAAAAAACCCAATAACACTTTTTGCTCGACCTGGGAATCGAACCCAAGACCTAAAAAAATATTTATTTTTAAATTGAATTTGTTAAAATAAATTTATGCTGTTTTATTCCTGTAACCTGTAACGTCTCATGGTTGTTCATATCGTTGGTACCATAGAACTGACAGTATTAGCTTCTTTTATTGGCCTACAGCAGTCTCCTTCTACACATAGGCTTTCAAGCCTGGAGAAGATATGGAAGCTGCTAAGCCCAATCATAAGAAACAATTTTGTGACACCATTGTTTTGTAACATATCTGATAATTTCTAAGATAATGCTGCACAGCAAGCATCACTCTATCTATTTTAAAAAACAACTAACTTCTGCGCGCGACTTTGCCCCCTTCGATGATAAGTATACCATCAAAATTAACTCCGGCACTCGCCAATAAAGTAGCTTTGTACAAAGAAATAATTTTTGTAATCAGACCAGCAAGGTAATTCTAGAGATTACCTTTTACAGACAAACTATGTTACAAAGTCATTGCATTATTTATATCTACTAATAATTATATACATGTTATAAAACATGTTTTTATTTTATTACTAGTATAAAAAAGCTGTTAGTTTGAATGTACTAATCTCAGAAACTATCGGTCGGATTTAAAAAATCTTTTTACATTATAAAGCCCTTTGTTTGTTTTTTTTATAGGCAGAGAAGTAATCAAAGACGTAACTTAACATGGGTAAAACAGCGTGGTATTGATAGTAACATAGAAAATACAGTAACTTTCATTTACAAAATATCTTCACATTATGATGTAAGTATGAGTAAGTAGGTCACTCGTCCTGATTCTGGAATCGAAAGCGTGACCCAGAGCTTGGAAGACAAATGTCCAATCCTTGTGCCAAGTAGCGCGACGAATTTTCACTATGTGGGTCGCTAGTGTCCTTGCGTGTCATGTGGTTGCCATTGGGAAATATGTCATCCCTTTCTTTTGTACGTCAATGGAATGAGATGTCTATATTTCTGACACAAGTTCTTGCGAAAGCTAGTCAGATTTACGGGTTTGGTTAATTTATACAAGTATATGTTTATAAGTGTATAAAACATGGTAGACGCAGTGAGTGAGCGACTGGCTGCTGCGCTGCGTGTCGCGGGTTATATTTTTGTACGGAAAGTTCCGATATTAGTGGTTTAAGTATGTGAGTTTATATGTTTCTAAACGCACCCACGATACAAAAGAAATTCGTAGTAGGGGCAAGGTTTTTTTTAAACACATAATGTTTTCATAAAGTTTTAGTAATGTCAAATCTATTGAATAGATAAGCTACTGTTCAGAATACCTCAAAAAACAAGTTATTTTTTTTAATTTTTATACTCTTAGAAACTTTTTGTCCTTTGGTTATGTCAGTTCCATCGACACACGTGTTACATCTTACACACTATTCATACATCTCTAGAAATTAACTTATGACTCCTTTTAGCTTTAGATATTATATTTTATTCAGTAGACGCAGAGCTCCTTGTGAAGGAGCTCGTCCGGGAAGTACTACCACCATACTTATTTCTGCTGCAAAGCAGCGTTGCTGTGTTTGGGTTTAAATGGTTTAGGTGCCGGTGTAATTACAGGCACATGAGACATTTCAACTTCGTCTCTGGGATGGCAACGTATTTGCAAGGCCTCTGGTATTGCAGATATCTATAAGCAGAGGTGACCACATAACGTCAGGTGGGCCGCTGGCCTGTAGCTATCAAACAAGGTATTAAAAAAAATGCGTCAGATCCAGGAGCTGCTAAAATGCTATGAAATAAACCTACATCTAATTTGTTTAGCTGGAATTGTCTAAAAATTGCCTTTTTTAACTTTATTCAGGTTACACTCAACAAATAAATAATCAAGTTATAAGCGCCAAATTATCAGTGGAAGTCAGTACATACTGTATTTTCTTTCGCTCACATGACGGAACACACACGTCCATGATGTAGCATATAAAACAGATTGAAACTTTCCCAATAAGCCGATTGAAGGAATAACAGATAAGGTCGAAGATCGTGTTATACTAACTTTGGGGTTACCCAATTATCCCTAACTTTATAGTGCCCCACAATAAGTTTCTATCCCATATTATTGTCGACTAGTATAAGCTCGCGGCTTGGACCGCGTGAATGTCGGTAATCACGGGATATTTTATTTTTGCACGGTACCCCAATTCTTTTACAAAATAAAAGTAGCTGAAGTTACATACATACATACCATCACGCCTGTATTCCCCGCAGCGTTAGACAGAGTTGTACCAATGCACACCCACAGTTCGCCGGTATGTTTAGGTTCCATGTAATAGGGGGCGAGCCTATTGCTATTAACCGAGCACAAATCCTAACTCCGAGCTGCTACTGAGAATTTTATAGAAAAACCCAATGACACTTTTTGCTCGACCTGGGAATATAACCGAAGTCAAGTCGGGGCTTAAGTTACTCTTTATAAAATAAAAAAAGAATACCAGCCTATTACTGTCCCACTGCAGGGCAAAGGCCTCTTTTCATACAGAGAAGGCACGAGCATTGATTACCACCCGTGCTCTTGCGTACTTGCGTAGCCATGTATTGGTAAAAAATTGGGTAAAATCGGTCCAGTAGTTTCGGAGCCAAACAGAAAAATCTTTTCTCTAATATTGGTAACGATTGCCGCAAGTGATCGGGCTTTTAATTGATCAGACTTGTAATCTATACTAATGTTATAAAGCTGAAGAGTTTGTTTGTTTGGTTGATTGAACGCCCTAATCTCGGGAACTCCTGGTTTGAATTGAAAAAATATTTTTGTGTTGGATAGTTCATTTATCGAGGAAGGCTTTAGGCTTTACAACATCACGGTACGGCACACGGGAGAGGAGCAGTAACCAAAGACGTAAAGTGAAAAAACTACGCGAACGAAGTCGCTGGCTATGTAATATTAATAAATACCTATATTTCATGAATAAAAGAGATAATAATAAAGCGAGTATCATGCTATTAGTGTCACACTGCAATTCAAATCTTTCTTCGCATACAAATGAAAATACTTTCCAAAGTATTCATAGAACTGTTGCAGAATTTGTTCAAAAGAGTCACCGCGGCCCTTGAAAGCAAAGGGCATTAGAAGGTACACCAATGAGTTTTAGTCAGTAAGAGTCTGACATTTCCTTCCGCACCACCCGGAGTGGAAGAAGTAATTTGATGATTACGCATTCTGAAAAAAAAATGTTTTAGATCCGATCTCCGTTGTCCATGAGTTGGACACTTGGAAGATATTGTCCTACTAATATCCTACCTCCCTACTAATATTATAAATACGAAAGTTTGTGAGGATGGATAGATTGATGGATGGATGAACGGATGGATGTTTGTTGCTCATTCATGCTTAAACGGCTAAACGGATCTGTATCAAATTTGGCACTGAGATAGATTGGAGTGTGGAATAACACATAGGATACTCCTAATCTCAAAAAAATGTACAGATCGTTTGGGATAAAATCGTTTGGGAAATTTGACGCAGACTAAGTCGCGGGCCAAAGCTAGTTATACTTGTAATAATAAATCAGCCTTTAAGACTGACTTTTCAAAAATTTTGAACTGGTATGTAAAACCAAAGCTGATTAGGATTACACCCGTGACCTGAGACTTGTAACGTGTTGATGGTTTTAAGAGTACCAGACTAAGTACTGCGTTGTGAACGAAACCATAGCGCGATTCAGGAATCCGCCCGTCCCGCACAACGCCATCTATCGAGCACGGTGGAAGCGCGCGGGCCGGGGTCAGTCTTCACAGTGGAACAAATAATAATGTTTGTGATCATATAATGTGGGGCAAGGTTTTTTAACAGATTTTTAATAATAATGAATAAATAAGAATAATATTTTTAAGCGTTTCTATTTTTATATCAATACTAGCTGACCCAGCAAACGTTGTTTTACCATATTTTATTTTTTTGCGGTATGAAAAATAGATGCAGGCCGATTCTCGGACCTACCCGATATGGACACAAAATTTCATAAAAATCGGTCCAGCCGTTTCGGAGGAGTTTGCTAACAAACACTGCGATACGAATTTTTTATTTATTACATTTAAAAATGTATTTAATATGTATTAGAAATAAATGAATGTGAATAATAATAATCCATTCATTTGTCAGAATATTGTTACCGAGTTATTACAAATATTTTAAAGTTCGAAGAAAGAAACATAATATATTGCCTATCGAATTTATTCGCGGCAGCCAATCTCAATGGAGACCAGCCAAGTACGCAGGATGCATTATAGTGGACGTGTGTGCGCAAACATGGCGCTCTCCCCCTTTCCTTACGCTCATAGTCCAATGTGATGGCAAACCGAGCCGACCGGAGAGTGATCAGTGCAGGACCAACGGCTTGTTGTGCTTTTTCTAGAACTCACTATTTTTCCATACACTCGAAGTTAGTAATCGCACATACATTTTTGTTGCAAAAATACACATAAGCAGCCTTTTTTTTTTCTAGAGTAATAAGGTTATAAAGAGAAAATATATATTTTTTACTTGTAATGGATAAACTCAAAAGCTTCTTAACCGATTTTTTGAATTCCTTAATCTATGGGAAGTTGCATTATCAGCCAGTAACATAAACATATGGATGGATATCCATCCATCCATCCTCATAAACTTCGCATTTACAATATTATTAGGATAGGATGTGCTTAATAGCCATCTCCGCCTAGATGGTTCGGTCATGTTGAGAGGATGAGTGAAAGGCGACTAACAAAAATAATTTATATGGCAGATGTGAGTGGCAACGCCGGGAGAGGACGCCCTTGAAGGACCTACCCTGATCCTATTGGTGAAGTTCTTCAGAAAGGTCTGGTGCGCAGTACTCGTAACCGGCGTGCTTGTATGACCAGATGTATAAACGTGGACGAGGCGAAAGGAGTATGTAAGGATCGTAGATAGTGGTGTTCTGTGATTTCTGCCTATCCCCATGGGAAATAGGGCTGAGTTTATATATGTGTATGTAATAGTTTTGGATTTTTGTAGAAAGAAGCCCTGTTTCGCGCCAGGAAGCGTATCCTTAAGTACCTGGTGCACGGCTACCTAAGGCAGGAAGGTTTCTTCCAGACGGCAGAGACCTTCACGTCGGAGGCAGCGTTGACCGGGGAGTACGAAGTCTGTGACAATATTGACTTGGACATCATTCTGCAGGTAAGGTCTTGAAATCATTAAGAAGACACTTGTTTGTTCAAAACAATCTATACATACAAATATAATTGAAGTGCCTGTCTCTGTTTGTTCCGGCTAATCTCCCTGACGGCTAGCCCGATTTTGATGGTATCCCTGGCAGATATGTTGAGTTAGGGCTTTCAATCATCAATCAATAATTTCTTTTTTTTTAATTGTGTTGCCTTATTGTGTGTTCGCCCCCTATTACATGGGACCTAAACATACCACGCGAACTGTGGGTGTACATTGTTACACTTCTGCCTAACCCTTCGGGGCATACAGGCGTGATGGTATGTTATGTGTGTGCCTTAAAATATTTTTTATAATGGCAAGATAAAGTTGAGAGCTCGCAGGCAACGCGCTTGCAGCTAATAGTTACGAGTAATGGTTAGATTTTTTCGAGGCGATGTCACCCAGATCGTTTTTGTGCGGGAGCGGTACTTACTGTTGTATTTTTTTTACTGATGGGAAATCATCAAATGATTTCCCCCGCACTGGGCGGGGCGGGAGGGAGTGTCAGAGTTTTACTGGCTAAAACCCATCCATGTTCTTTCTTGTCTCCTATGCGTTCTAGGGGCGCGGTATCTCTTTCGAACAACCTGTGGCCCACTTACTGTTGTATAGAACGATGACTTCTGACTGATGATTTTTATGTTAATTAAGATGTAAAATGAAATATAATCAAGCTTATCACTTATTTTGTATCTTTTTAGTTGTTATGTAAAAGTAACAGTGTTATACAACTTCCTTCGCTATCCATACATAATCCCAAAAACGCCCAAATCATCCCTATAAAACCTCCTATTTCTCCCCTCCTAATTTCTCCTACAAATTCTCCCACTACAAACAACAACATCGCAAACATTGCTTATCCAACTACGACGATCTATTAGGATGCCACGAGGGACTTCAGAACGTGGTGCTGCAGTGCAAATGTAGCTCACAGCCAGCGTGTATCTCGCTTAACGTAACATAAGCCCAGTTCCCAGGGGTAGTGCGGCTGCCGGTATTACCTTGGAGTCAACATTCGGTAATGATCTGATCTTGGGAAGCTGTTCAAACTTCGTCTTAATGCATATTTTAAGATTATGTATTATCGCACGGGAACCGACTTTTTTTTCGCGATAAAAATGGATAAAATTATCTTCTTTAATTCCTTTTTTACAAAACGTTGTTCCACTCTAATAATTTTACGCTGAATTATGGGTACATTTAAAAACTTACATGCACAAAGAGTCAAACCCGGTACAACTATCTGTAGGCCATACAAATATTTGTTCCGTGCGGGAATAAAACGTGCGACCCGCAGCGCAGCAGCCGATCAGTCAGCCACTGCGCCAACCGTGTATATGACATTTAAGGATGTATAAATTTAAGGCATATTCATAAAATGTTTTTACCGTTGTTTTTTTTATTTTTATTCTAGATTGGTTTGCTCTTGATTCTAGCCTAGCTCAGATTTAGATCGTCGAATTACTAGCATTGTCCTTCAGATACATCCTCGTTAGTATCCTCGTATATCTAAACTGAAAATGAAGTATCTCAATAGGAATTGATCTTCTAATGTAAGCAAGCATTTCCAAGGGAGACGTGAGCTCGTGAAGGTGGTCTAATCCACCTTTGTAGTAAACGTGCGGCAGGAAATTTAATAAGAAGGTGTAAGCCACTTTGATCTTTCAAGAAGAGACATTAAAGCACAATATGTAATTGGCTTATTTGAGCTCCGGACTCATAGGGTGTCAAACGGGATCCTATTACTAAGACTCCCCTGTCTGTCTGTACGTTTGTCACTGGGTCGAATCTTTGAAATAGTAATAATTAGACATACAATTTTACAAATTGTGTGTATAACGATTGCTGCTATAACATCAAACTAAAATACAAAAAAAAGCATCCAAATTGAGGATAATGTCCGTTTTTGAAGTCGGTTCAAAAAGATATTGCCAAAGTGTACCAGAAGTGAGGAAAATGTCAGCCATTTTAAAAAAAAGTTGTTCCTGTTTCTAGTTGAAAAGACGTAATAGTCGATTGAAGACTTTTTAAATGACAAATTATGACTAAATTAAATTTTCTTTGACATTCTAAATAATTAACAATATAATTTAATTACTTTATTTTATGCGGCTCATGACATTTTTCAATTGCTTCATTTCTTTTATCCTAGACTTTATTAATTATGATAGTAAAAATAACCTGCTTACTAATAATTTATTTGTATGCCGATTATTGGCCGAACATACAGATCAGCTAAAATGTATAAATAACACCTTTTTGTACTTATGTTCACAAATAAAGATTGATACGATATGATTTGAAAATAGTTAAAGTTCAAATGTTAAGTGGGTCTCCCACAAGAGACGACATTTTTATATGTAGTAAGATTAAATATTGTACTTAGGTGCAGAACAATTCGAGTCTGAGTCAGATTCGGATTGAGATGATATTTTTCGTGAATGACGTACAAAAGTGCTAATAAAGCTCTAATTGAAATTAATATTAATTTTGAGTTTGCCTGTTCAGCCCCAGAAGCTATCATAAAACTTGTTCGTACTAGAATTTAGTTAAAATTGTTCTAAAGATTCGTTCAGTAGGTACTGAGCTGGAGGCTGCGTCCCCGGAGAGGTGCACTTTGCTATCATTGAGTTATGTGAGTGTGGTGTGGAATCGTGCCAGCCTCGTTAATGGTGGAGGAAGTATTTTTCACGCTTATTATCCTCTTGAGGGTAAGCTGATCTTAAAGCTCATGGAGGAGTTTTGTGTGAGCGTCGGTTTTGGAATTTGTGGTTATTGCGTTAAAGATGTGTAATATTTTTTTTTTTTCTTGTTTGTCTTCTTTGTTTTCAGGAGTGTGATAATTATTTTTTTTCTATGTTAAGAAAATATTGCCCCATATTAGGAATTTCTCCTGTATCGTGGGTGCGTTTATAAATATGTAAACCCACATACACAAACAGCCATGCATGTATTTATAATTTACTAGCTAGCTATATACCGGGGTACATAGATAGTATATCAAGAAAATAAAGTAAAGCGAGTTATGTCTTTCGTTTTGTCTGGATTTGATTTCTTACGGATCATCATCATCATCTGCTTAGCCTTTTCCCAACTATGTTGGGGTCGGCTTCCAATCTAACTGGATGCAGCTGAATAGCAGTGTTTTACGTGGAGCGACTGCCTATCTGGCTCTCCACAACCCAGTTACTGGGCAACACGATACCTCTTGATTAGACTGGTTGTCAGACTGTCTGGCTTCTGACTATCAGTAACATCAGTCGCGCTGGCGACCACGAGACCACAGGGCAGTCTAACGGATCATAATAAAAAAAATAGCCTATGTTAATTGCTTGGTTAGTAATTTTTGATTTTATCTATGGTTTATAATTATACGTCATATCCTTTCTTAAGTTCAAACTTACCCCGTACCAAATTTCATCAAAATCGGTTCAGTGGTTTAGTCGTGGGAGCGTAACAGACAGAGTTACTTTTACCTATTAGTATGGATAGTAGTTAGATCTAGGTACCTATTCTGTTGAGGTCAACAACACATTTGTGTATCTTTGTCCTTTACGATTGACGTCAGCACACGTCGCTTGTTAGTGGTGACACGTAATGGTCACGTCAGCACGTCGCGTCCGTGTCGGCGTGACGCGGGCGGCGGCGTGCTTTGTATGTACCTGTCGCTACAGTCGGACATGAAAGTTTTTGGAAGATATCAAAATCATTGGCATATTTACTAATGTACTGTGTAGCGCGACTGTTACACTAGAGGTCTTCGATTCGATTCCCAGGTCGAGCAAACAGTGTTGTTGGGTTTTTCTATGAAATTCTCAGTAGCAGCTCGGAGTTAGATTTATGCCCGGTTAATAGCAATAGGCTCGCCCCCTATTACATGGGACCTTAACATACTGGCGAACTGTGGAAGTACATTGTACATTGATAAACCTCTGCCTAACCCTTCGGGGAATACAGGCGTGATAGTATGATCTACTAATGTTGAAAAAAACTGCCGGTGTATTGTGTAATACAAATACGGTGAACGGAAATTAACTACATAAACTGCTTAAAAAACTAAGAAAAATTTAACAAATATCTGAAAAAATCTCTTGACTTGTTTCTACAGTAAATATGATTGTATCTGGAATTAAAATAATGGGTAATGTATATTTTGCCATTTGGTAACGAATAAATCATGATAGTAGTCGATTAATTTAAACTTTTGTTGCTGACTGTACCGGTCTACTTAGCTATACTATAAATAGTAATATTATTAGGTGAGTATTTTAGGCGGTCGCTACGGGTTGCTACGCCGTAGCTACCGGTTGCTATGTAGATGCTACGGATTGCTATGTAGATGCTACGATTTGCTACGCTGTGGATACATTGTTGCTACGGGTTGCTACGATGTTGGTATATGTTGCTACGGGTTGTTATGTTGATGCTATGGATTGTTACGTTGTTGCTACGGTCTGCTACGCCAGACCAACAGGCAATACCGATTGTTTAAAATGACGTACCCTAATAAAATAACTTTTAAAGCAAGTCTCTAATATTACGGCAAAATATCCTCCTCACAGTATTCTCTTTAACTGCTTACATCATCGTCCTAGCAATCAACATACTCACACGCACGCTCAACATTCCTGCAGCTCTCGTTTGTAGCAAAATGGCGGCGGGAAACTTTTAATTTGAACCAAATGTTCCGACAGCCCGCATAGTTCTGTTCGTTGGATGCCAAATTAATTTTATACCACGTTTAGGGACTAAGTTTTGAAGTAACGTATTTATTTAAAATTACTGGTTTTTTTTGCGAGTAATTTGAACTGAAAATTATTAATGTTCTGTAGTTTGGTTCAATAAATATTTTTATTAGTTACAAATTATATCCTGGCAATAAAAGTATCATGTTTGGTATAGTGTCCGCCACGAGTCGTGAGCACAAACGTCACGTTCATTTTTGGGGTTTTCGGTTCCTTTCTGGGTTTCTGGGTTGCCGACGCTGCACGCGGTTAGTCCGTCTGACGCACCAATTGCGTGCAAACACGGCGTTTACTACGTTTGTGATTTTGAGTGTTTGACATTTTACATTTTGTAAAATAATTATTATATTCACTCCCGGACACATTAATCGAGCCCTAGTTTTTGTACGTAGGCAAATTATTGATATATCGATAACTCCGAGAATTTAATAGTTTACTTAAACTAATATTAGTATTAGTTTGTTTTAACCCGCTAATCTCCGTTACTTCTAACCAGATTCTGAAAATTATTTCACAAAGAGTTAGCTACGGGCTATTCGAACATAGGACACCGTAAAACACTCATTTTTTGTCTCATAGTCTGGTGTATTGGTACATATTAAAAACCTTAAAAAAAAGTGTATTATCAAGGGTTCAAAGAAAGACTTACCTATAAATATTTCGTGAAAGTATAATAGTATTACGTAAAGGACAGCATTAAAATTTTTTTTCGTCGCATTCATCTCAAAATTTTGAGCGTAAACTACATAATTTTATGTAAAGACATTATAAGGAATTTCATCAACTAAAGACATACCTATAAATTATTCCACTGAACCGTGTATTTTTTTCACAATTTAAAGAAAACTTCAAAATTACTGTTATTTTTGTGGTTAACCAATTCAACTAACATCAGACATATCGCTATTTTGAACCTTATTTGTTGCCGCGATGCGTTATTGTCAATTACTTAAACATTTGCTTACGACAGGGCCTTAACCCTTAATGCTATACACGGCTATATTTTACTATAAAAAAACTCACGCGGGCGAAGTTGGGTTCAAAAACTAGTATAGAATTTCACGCATAGACACGTAGTATATAAAAACATAACTACATACTCTTCTATAATATTTGCTTCAATAAATTACTTCGGCTTGTCATCGTTGTTCAATAAACCCCATCTAATCTTGTTCAAACAGCGATTTCCCGTATTTACATAAAGCGTGGTCATGGTGTGTAAGAACACTGAGGAGGTACTGTGGGTTCATGACCTTATTTATGGCTGCTAGGAAATTGAGCGGCGGGAGTCAGGGCTGACGGGAAGGGCGATTAGATGACTAGGTACTATGACTTTCAGACTTTCTTTTTTTCAGATTTTCTCGACTGCTACGCTAAAGGTCTTGGGTTCGATTCCGAGGTCGAGCAAAAAGTGTTATTAGGTTTTTTTATGAAATTCTCAGTAGCAGCTTAGAGTTAGGATTTGTGCGCGATTAATGGCAATAGGCTTGCCTCGATTATATGAGACCTAAACACGCGAACCATGTGTGTAGGTACATTGATACATCTCTGCCTAACCCTTCGAGGAATACATGCGTGATGGTATGTTATGATAACATATAATTTTTTATGACTTTCAGAAGTTTTTTTTTTATCACTAGGAATTTCTCCTGAATCGTAGATGCGTTTACAAACATATAAACTCGCATACATAATTAGCCAGACTTAGAACAACTATCTGTGTGTCATACAATTTTTTTTTGTATATTTTAAAGAGGCAAACCATTTCTGAATATTAAACATACATGAAATAAAATATTTGTCTTTCTTATTAGGCACAGAAAACGAAGCAGAAGTGTGCAGAAAACGTAAAAGCACGCTTTACTTTTTTTGAAACTCTCAAGCTTCAAGTTAAGTCAATCCAATAAAATGAAAGCATACATTTTCAGCTGCATCAACGGCGAATTGACCGGACATTTCATTTCCACTCGCTTCCCTCGCACCGGAAATATCACGCCATAATAGGACTGTTCGATTGAAAACCGGACGCGTGTCAGCCCTGCCTGAGAGCGGCCGTTCAGTCGTGTATAATAGTGTGTTCCACCACATAAAACTCAAGGCCCCTTTTATGTTATAAGATTGGTTTTTGGATTTTTTAACACGTTGAGGAAAGAGGAATATTTTTCGTGGAAATTTTACAGCATATTATGAATTAGCTTCCGCTCGCAAAGTCGTTCGCGTCAAAGTTTATATATTATCCCAAGGAAAACATTTTTTTTTCCGGGATAGAAAGTACATACTACAATCTATCTCAGTGCCGAATTTCATCCAGATCCGTTCAGTGGTTTAAGCAATTCTAACAAACTTTCACATTTATTATATTGTTAAGATTATCATATTATTAGTGAGTAGGATAGGATTTAGCATTGTCCACCGAGAGCTTGGCATAAAGTATACCCGTAAACTTCATGATTATTTCATCATTTGCTTAGCGTTGTCCCAACTACGTTGGGGTCGTCTTCCAGTCTAAGCCGATGCAGCACATATTACCAGTATTTTACATGGGGCGACTGCATACTGTCCTCCACAACCCAGTTACTGTACTTACAGTTACGGGTACTCCTTAGTGACTACCCGTAACAACTGTCAGATCTACGAATGATGGCTGGCACCTCACGTCGATGGACTTTCACGTGGTTTCTGAGCTACGAAGCTGTTACACCACCAACTTCTAAACTTTGGGTGGCTACCGAGAAATTCCTAATGGAGACACCCAATAACACTTTTGACTTGACCAGGGCATCATTCCACTGAGGGAGATTTTTCAGAATAGGGCAGCGAGTGCAAGTGCAACTGCACCGCAGTACACGAATCTCGGGTCACCTAGAAATACTTGCAACCTTTATTTACGCTCATCCCTTACAAAGTAACTGGAGCAGGTCAGCTACCGACGAATGGGCGAGAAACTCTATACTAACTCTTAAAAAAAAGTAACTTATAATCTTACTTCTCTATAATATTAGCATAGATATTAATGGTGGGTACTTTGTTTAAATAATTTATTCAATACCTCGCATACATAACCAATTATGTTTAGATTGGCCATGCCACCGTTCGTACACTTTTACTCAAACATGAACGGAGAGGGTCGTCTATTTCATTTCCAAGTAGGTATGCAAGCAGCTTGCATTCCTATTTTTATATATTCCTTTGTTTATATCGTCGGCAGGCAAACAACCCGACGGCCCACCTGATGTTAAGTGGTCACCGTTACCTATAGACATCTGCAATACCAGAGGCCTCGCAAATGCGTTGCAATCCAAGAGACAAAGTTGAAATGTCTCATGTCCCTGGATAGGTACTCTTGTACTAGTTACAAAATGTGTTTGTGCGGTTTTATATTTCAAAAGACATGACTATTATATAATGTAGATGCGCATGTTTCTTCATTAGCTAGACAGTGTATTAATAAAACCGTTTCCGGATAGTCGTAAATAATTTTAATTTGACGAAAACATCGGAGCGAGCCAAATGTTTCGTTTTAAATGATATCGTTTAAATTGGATAGAGTTGTCATGAATTTTGAACGCGTAGTTTTCTATTTTAGGTGGAAGGGACATCGTAACAAATAAAGTTAATCAATACACACACATACCATCACGCCTGTTTTCCCCAGAGGGTTAGGCAGAGGTGTACCAATGTACACCCACAGTTCGCCGGTATGTTTTTAGGTCCCATGTAATAGGGGGCGAGCCTATTGCTATTAACCGGACACAAATCCTAACTCCGAGCTGCTACTGAGAAATTCATAGAATAACCCAATAACACTTTTTGCTCGACCTGGGAATCGAAACCAAGAGCAATCGCGCTTAGGACCACTAGGCCAACGAGGCACTTGATCAATAAAAAATATATATATAAAAAAAAAAGAATTTACAATTTTTACAAATATTGTCTTATATTATTTAATAGACACGTGTCTATTCAACTTTTTACATTTATACATTTTCACACAATTAAGTGCAATAATAATAATTTAATGCTAACGCATCTCCGATCCCTGAACTAGGTGGATACTTGTATCTTGGAGAGATACAGGTTTCCACCTAGTTTGGGGATCGTGGAAGACCTTATGGATACCATCTGGGGTAAATGGGAGGGATGTTATCGGACTAAATAAAATCCCACGGTTCCTTCTACCACCGTGTGTCGGGAGCCTGGTATATACTTGACGCATGATCTGCGCCCGCAACTAGTATCTTATTATCTATTGGACTGTTCAGACCGACGATATTCCATCAGATATGCGTGCCACCCTTGTGTTCAAGGTTACCGACACCCAGTGCGGGTGCGGTGCTCCCGACCAGACGATGGCCCACCAACTGCAGTACCCAAGGTGTCCCCTGTCGCCTTGGAGGATATAACAAATGCCACTTAATGCAGTGATAAACGTGGCCACGTAATAGGGCCAATTACTATAATATAATTAAATAAACAACCTCTTCCAACCGGTCCTTTTGGAAATCTATGGGGGAGGCTTATGTCCAGCAGTGGATGTCCTACGGCTGATATGGTGATGATGAATAAAATAAAAAGGATTTGCTTCAAATCAATTCGAAAAGAAGAAGATGTTCAAGATGTGATGACGGTGATGATAAACCAGCATATTATTATGATTTTTAAATTTATAAAACCTCAATTAAACAGGAACATTGAAGTACAAAACACCGTGTTTACGTACAGTTCTGTGAGCCACTTGGACTCGTGCCGAGGACGTGAGACGCGCAGACGCCGGTGACGTCACAGGCAGCCATGTTGCGTAACAGAAAGTTCGGTTGCATTTCCCTTTTTTGATGTTAATATGTAGGTGACTAGGTGGTCTCCATATTGTGGGGTAGACTGAGATTTTGCTAATATGGAGAAATGGAATTGATTCTGTTGGTCCGTTTTTAGGAGGTTTGCTCAGCCCTTTGCATTATGCATTGATGACACGGTTAGTGCAGTAGCTGGTTCGGTTGTATGACCTACGTGTGAGTTTATATGTTTTATAATGCACCCACGATACAGGGGAAATTTGAGTGTGACGCAATATTTAAAAAAAATATGTACCTTTAATTAGATGGACTGATAACTTAATGATGGCACGTAGGATAAAACTAAATGCGATTATACATAAGACTCATTTTCCAACAATGGACTTTTTTGTTCTACCTGGATTGGCCCACTGCTGGGCAAAGCTCTCTCCCATTGCCTTCCAATTCCATAGCAGTGGATTACCTGAGTTTTCTAATGGTAAACAAGAATAATGAGTACCTACTTACCTAAACATTAAGACAACCTCCTAATTCTGATCGTGCGTTTTGCTTGTGTAGAACAATTTCCCTTTCTTTCTTTCTTGTCTTTCATTCCCCAATATAACTCCAGCACCGCTAACAGATCGCTTAAAACGAAGTGATTTTATCTTACTTCCATTGAAAGATAGTTTCTTGGTCCTTTGTAGTCACGTCCGGCATTTGTCAGGCTTGTAACTGGACGGTCCGGTAATGCCGTGAAATGTGGACAGCGAAACGGCTATTTGTTTATGTCACTTGTCTGCAAGATCCTGTTTGTAGGGTGTGCATAGCTGTTGACTACGCGTACTGACCATCAAAGTAAGTTACTTTGAGCAACAATTATTGCTAGGAATACGCTTTTTATTTACGGTGTGAGTATATACCTATACCATAAACAGTATCACTGTTTATGGTATCGGTATATACTCACATATTGCGCAATGTAAGGCATAAACATTGTACTTTGGAGTGCATGTACAGGGAGCGTGGGGGTATTTCAAGTTTGCATTTAAAACTGGTTTTCGTAAAAAACGTGATAAATTGTTTTGAGAGTCTCAAGTTGTGCCAATAAATATTTCTTCTTTCTTTATAAAAAAATTGAGATTTTACATACAGACATACAAACATACCATCACGCCTATATTATATACACGCCTATAAGGTTAGGCAGTGGTGCACCAATGTACAGTTGTATCCACTGTTCGCCGGTATGTTTTTAGGTCCCATGTAATAGGGGGTGAGCCTATTGCCATTAACCGGGCACAAATCCTAACTCCGAGCTGCCACTGAGAATTTCATAGAAAAAACCCAATAACACTTTTTGCTCGATCTGGGATTCGAACCCAAGACTAGCGTAGCAGTCGCACTTAGGACCACTAGGCTAACGACGCAGTTGTAATTTTAACCTTCAATATCTCCGTAATCAGAAGCGGTCCCAGAATTGTTTCCAGATATATAGAAATTAAAAAAAAATTATCGCAATGATGGGAGGAATAATTATGTGCCTATCTTTTACTTCGATAAGTATCTTTTTACATTCTCTATGTACCTATCTACATTTGTCGTAAAAACTTTGAGTCGCTGTTTTTTTTTTAATAAAGTGGAATGTGGCAGGTCAACCTAGGACATTATCGGTTGCGAAACTAATTCAAGCCTCCAGACAAGGCATTAAAGTTTCAATTTAGCGACTATACGCTAATTTAAGGATCTCGACAAGCGCGTCTCTGGGGGGAGGACAGCTAGAGGGCAGGTTAGACCGGATCTAAAATCTCTTCGAGCAAGTCCCAATGGGCTACTTAATAGACGTAGTATAGTACGAAGTATTTTAATGAAAACTTTCTAAAATACCATTTGGCATATGCCAGCTAAAGTTTAGAGCGAAATGTCCAACCAACCCATGTCGAAATTTCTTAAATTTTTCGAAGTATTTTTAGGTAATCTTGAATATTTAGTGCTGATTAAATTTAAATCTATTCTAAGCATACCAAAGTTTGGAATTTAAATTAAACTAATGTTTGTTCTATACTAATGTTATAAAGAGGAAAAATTTGTTTGTTTGTTTGTAATGCATAGGCTCCGATATTACTGAACCGATTTTAACCATTTTTTCACCAATAGATAGCTACATTCTTCCGTCGTCTAGTATTACATAAATATGGTGGATTTTAATTAAGTATTTGTCATTGTGTATATTTCAATTTATTTATGTGATTGCTTCGAGTTTGTTTTATTTTTAACCCCGACGCAAATACGACGGGTTGTTATAAGTTTGACGTGTCTGTCTGTGTATGTGTGTGTCTGTCTGTGGCATCGTAGCTCCCGAACGCATGAACCGATTTTGATTTAGTTTTTTTTTGTTTGAAAGGTGAATTAGTCGGGAGTGTTCTTAGCTATGCTTGATTTAAATTGGTATAGCGGTTTCGAAGTTATCAGCTGTTTTGTTAGCTGTGGTAGGGATTTTTATCCTTCGTTGTCGGGAGTTACATAATTTATTTAATTTTGTGTTTTTGTGGTAATTATATTTTAAATGTTCTTTTTTCTTCGAACATTAATTTGCACCTACCAAGTTATCTCTTCATCACCTTTGGTTGACTGATAGAAAATGCCTAAGGCATTGAGTCCGCCTTTGTACTTTTTTGTTGCATCAATCTATACTAATATTATAAAGCTGAAGAATTTGTTTGTTTGTGTGGTTGAACGCACTAATCTCAGAAACTACTGGTTTGAATTGAAAAAAATTGTTTTGAAGAGTTCATTTATAGAAAAAGGCTATAACATTTTCATATAGCATCATGCTACGACCAATAGGTGCAGAGCAGTAACCAAAAACGTAACCTAATGCGGATGAAAAAACTACGCGGACGAAGTCGTGAGCAGAAGCTAGTATTAAATATAGTATTTTGTCTAGTTTGGGCAGAAGTAAACCCAGTAAAGTATTCCTTATTAAGTCACCATTAATACAATTGGGAGCTTCTTAGCAGAAGAAATCCAACACAAAACATTAGACTACCAAGATCTCTTTTAATTCTCTCATCTCTTATCCAGGACTACTGCAGCTACTACCTCATGCGCTTCAACAAGCAGCCGCAGTTCTGCCGGAAGGTCGAGGAGCAGCGTCCTCCTCGTAGACCTCAGACCAGGAAGACGAGGGAGCGAACCGAGCCCGTGATCAGCACTGAGTGTGTCTGTGAGAAGGGAGATGCTGACCTGCCTTCCACTTTCACTGTCACTAAGTTGTCGAAGGTTGGTCTTTTCTTTAATATCGATGGCAAACAAGCCGACGGCCCACCTGATGTTAAGTGGTCACCGCTGCCTATAATCATATAAGGCAAAGTTGAAATGTCTCATGTGCCTGTTATTACACCGGCACCTATACTCTTCAAACCAGAACACAGCAGCGCTGGTTTGTGGCAGAAATAGGTATGGTGATAGTACTGTTCCGGGGGAGCTCCTTTACATAGAGTTCTACTACTACTAGTCTAGACATATCCCCTAGCCTTTAACTACGCGTAACAAACTAACAACCATCAAAGTAAGCAACACTGAGCCAACAATATTCAGAAGGTTCCCAAGTATGGTTCGGAACAAAAAACAATAGAGTGTTTTTACACCTGTTATACTGCTACGCTAGAGGTCTTGGGTTCGTTTCCCAGGTCGAGCAGTGTTATTGGGTTTTTCTATGACATTCTCAATAGCAGCTCAGAGTTAGGATTTGTGCTCGGTTAATGGCAATAAGCTCGCCCCTATTACATAGGACCTAAATATACCGGCGAACTTGGAAATGGAACGGCGAAATTTACATTTGGTACACCTCTGCCTAACCCATCGGGAAATACAGGCGTCATGGTATATGTGTGTGTATTATTCCTGAGTAACATAAGATATATAACATCACGCCATGACTCACGGGAGCGGAGTAGTGACCAAACTACATCTTTACTTAACGCGGGTGAAATAAGCCACGCGGACGAAGTCGCGGGTAGTTCGCTAGTTTCACAAATAAGTGTAGATATTTTGTTCCTAAATGTTTCCTTTTGCAGGATGATGAGGGTAACCACACAATACCAGCGACCGAAAGGAAATCTCTAGCTGGTTTCCTGAACCACGCGACTCCGGACAAGAAGCAACTGGTGGAGCTGCTGTACCAGGACATCATAAGACCTACAGGAGTCTCGTGGGACGATGTGAAGGGCCTGGCTTCGGCTAAGAGCTTGCTTATGGAGTCTGTGGTGTACCCTGTCCGGTAAGACCTTAATCTATACAAATAAATAAAATAGAAATGTCTGTTTGTAACGTCAAAGTTACATAATTTCACTAAATGCATATGAAAGTATATATATAATATGGTACTTAAATAAAAAAAAAACAATTTTTTTTGTTTGTCTGTCTGTTTGTTCCGGCTAATCTCTAAAACGGCTGGGCCGGTTTTGACGGGGCTTTTACTCGCAGATAGCTAATGTTATAAGAAGTAAATTAGGCTACTTTTATATTAGAAATTTTATTTATTTTAATCTAAAAAAGAGGGTTACGAGAAAATAAAATTGAAATTAATGAAATAGTGAACGCGAACGAAGTCGCGGGCACCAGTTAGTACATAAATAAAATGTAAGTGTCTGTTTATAATGTCAAAGTTACAGGTTTTTACTAAATGTACATGTTTACACGTTACTGATACTAAAAACACTTTGAATTTTGTCTGTCTGTCTGTTTATTCCGGCTAATCTCCAAAACTGTTTCTTTTTATTTCAGAGTTGGATCCGTAGTAAAAGTATATTGCCCTTGCATTAAAAGACAGGCATTTTTGCATTTTCCATTTTTAAATATACATATATGGCATTCTCTGTCCAGTTATCCAGAAGTATTCACTGGTCTTCTGGAACCCTGGCGAGGGGTGCTCCTCCACGGTCCTCCAGGCACCGGCAAGACAATGCTGGCCCGAGCTGTCGCTAGTGAAAGCTGCTGCACGTTCTTCAACGTATCCTGCAGCACCATCGTCAACAAGTGGCGTGGAGAGAGTGAAAAGATTATAAAGGTACTAGTTTCTCCCTGCCTATACGAGTATAAACGGGTGTTTATAAAACGTAGCCTGTGCTATTTCAGACTATAATTCATAATTGTGTCAAATTTCATTAAGATCCGTTCAGCCGTTATGGCGTAATTGAGTAACAAACATCCATCCATCCTTTCTAACTCTTACATTTATAATATTAGTAGGAACTAGGATGAATTTAGGCAGGAAGAACTAGATATGCCTTATTTCAAATTGCTGATTTGCAGAGCTTCGATCCAAGATTTCTAAATATTAAACACACACTATGAAAGTAGTTTGATCGTAATTGGCAACTGAATCGATTTCAGCTATTCCTTGAATGTTTTTAGAAATGAATAATAGTAAAACTTGCATGGAAACTTGCTTTTTTACAATGAATTCTAGAATTTGATTTGATCAGGTCCTATGGATTCAGCTAGTTTCTTGTTTAAACGTGATCGCGCCAGCTACCTTCTACTATTTCTAGGTTCTCTTTGAAATGGCTTCCTACTACGCCCCTTCCATAATCTTTATGGATGAGGTGGAGACCCTGGCCTCAGACCGGTCTTCTCCTGGTGAACACGAAGCGTCGCGCCGGCTGAAGGCACAACTCCTCACGGAACTTGATGGTATCGGCGGAAGAGAAGGGATCATATTTATGTTGGCCAATTCTAATATGCCTTGGTAAGCAAATCAGTTTGATTCTTTGCTTATTTTGGGTAGGGTTACAAAGAAAAGAGAAACGGTAAAAGCCAACCATTATTGACATTCATAAAATAGTTACACACATACCATCACGCCTATATTCCCCGAAGGGTTAGGCAGAGGTGTAACAATGTACACCCACAGTTCGCCGGTATGTTTAGGTTCCATGTAATAGGGTGCGAGCCTGTTGCCATTAATCGGGCACAAATCCTAACTCCGAGCTGTTACTGAGAATTTTATAGAAAAACCCAATAACACTTTTTGCTCGACCTGGGAATCGAACCCAATACCTCTAGCGTAGCAGTCGCGCTTAGGACCACTAGGCTACCGAGGCAATTTAATTATATTTCACGGGTACAAGTAAGAAGTGATATCTAAAAGCCTAACATTGTATGCAAATCACTCTTAACAAAGATCCTAAATACTCCCCCAGGGATATAGACCCAGCCATGTTACGGAGACTCGAGAAGCGAGTCTTCATCCCTCTCCCCGACTTCAAGACCCGCGAGGAACTGTTCCAGAACTACCTGAACGTGAAGAACGTGGAGCTGTACCCCAAGGTGGACTTTAAGGAGCTGGCTGCCAAGACTGAGGGGTATTCGGGCAGTGACATCAAGCTGGTCTGCAAGGAGGCGCTTATGTCTACTGTCAGGAAGATGCTGCCAAATATGAGTGCCAAAGGTACTTTTTTTTTTCGTGGTTAAATCCTCGTGGGGTTCCCTCCATTTAAGGTAAGCGGAGAGTTATGTCGGACTTCTACCGACTAAAACCCCACGGTTCCTCCTGTTACCGTAAGTCAGGAGCCTGGTATTCGCATGACGCATGATCGACGTTCGGAAAAAGAAGGACGGAAGTCCTAAGACTGATATGATGATGATAAGAATCTGGGCTTAGAATGAAGAGTACTTATGGAAGTCTTCACGCAATAAGTTTAGAAACTTGCTATTTATCATGAAGGGCTTCTCAGCTCTTTTTTCTGGTGGTGAACACCATGACACTGACACACACAGCACATCATCCTGTTCGTTTGTTTCTGTTGCATATATTATGTACAGCTACTAAATTGTAAACCCATAACTGGTTGTAAGACTTGTTTATTAAGATAAATTTTCAAAGAATTATGGGTTCTGTGAATATTAAATAAATAAGTAAAAGCTGCCATACTAAATTGGACATCTTACTACTGGATGATGGAGGGTTATGTTAAAATTAAACCGATGCAAATACTAGCTAACACGCACTTCACAATTGCCACATTTTTTTTTTCAATGAATTGAAAGTCTTATTTTGGAAACCTGCATACGACTTGCACAGACCTCTGTGCTTCCAAATCCTAGCATCAATACCCCCTTCTCATTTTCCAGGTAATGCAGCCAATCGCAAGGATAGACTGGACCTGACCGACATAGTGACAGCCATCGAGAAGACCAAGCCAGTATCCAAGAATTTAACCAAACGACATGTCGAGTGGCAGAACGAGATGGGCTGTTCATAGTTTTAACAGGAGAACATGAGGCCTGAGGAGACTTTGCCTTGCGCACTGTTGGATTTTCAGCGCTCGGCTAAGCACTGTGATTTGAAAATCCAACAACTAAAATTACAACACAGACGGTGGTAGGATCCCTGGAGTGTGTCTTTAATTTTATTACTTGGTAGATATTTATTTATTAAACTGTAGGTTTTTCTATAAGCCCTTATAGCTCAGTCAAAATATGTGCTAAATAAATGAATCGTGTTTGATATAAATATTTGAAACCTAGTGTTTTGATGTTGGATGTTTAGGATGTTTGAAAATGTGACGGTTTTTTTTTAATAACGAATGTTTTGGAAAATTTTCGTGTTTCATTCTTTTTCGTTTACTGCTTTCTTTCTTGCAAAGGCTTCTTCTTATATAGTAAAGGTACGAGCATGGATCACCATTCTCAAGGCGGATTGGCGATTTCAGACTCGTACTGGTTTTAAGTCCAGGTTTCCTCAAGATATTATATATGTTCTATTTAATTATTTTATTGCACCAACTTGTTGACATTATTATCTAGATCCAACTTACCTGTATCAAAAAATTATACAATACCAGCCTATTATTGTTCTACCGCCCCTGCTGGCCTTGGCCCTCCAAGGCCTCTTCCCATACAGAGAAGGCACGAGCATTGATTACCACGCTTGCTCAAGGCAGATTGGCGATTTCAGACTTAATTTTAATAGTAACCCCCGACAGAAGAATAAGATCCCTACAGCAGCTAACAAATGAGCTGATAATCTTGAATGGCTGCTGAACCGATTTTGATAAAACATAACTAACAATCATCGCTAGGAAATCGATTTGAATGAGTCTTTATTTTAAAATTCAAAGCTATTAAAAAAAACAGCATTTAAATCGGTTCACCCGTTTAAGAGCTACGGTGCCACAGACAGACAGACACGTCAAACTCATAACACCCCTCTTGAGTCGGGGTTTAAAAAAATAATAATTATGCAATGAAAATGAAACGCCAATGTTACATTGTTATTATTTATTGACGACATCTAGACCAACATCATTTCCTCTATACAAAATATTATTTCATTTAGATACACTTCTTACGCTACAAACACAGCTCAATTCCTGCATTCGCTTTCACATTCTAAAACAAGCTTTATACAAACACAATAAGGTCTTAAATTAGAATTCGCCAGTTTATAATAGAATAATACTCGATATACAATCGACACCCGTTTTTACAGAAATTTCGAAAGATATAGGATTCCGTTTGACTTCAAACATAAATAAAGCTCACGCACTGCGTCGGATCCTGATCCGAGTAAATACGGATCTAGAAAACTCGGATGGAGCGAAATTAGCTCTTATTCTAATAGTTTTAAAAGTTACTATCAGTTTATATTGGCAGCTTATTAGATATAGGTCGATAGGTAAGGTCGTAAGGAGGTAGATAGGTATCAAGGGTAACACAGTAGGGAGGGTGGGTACTAGGTAAAGGGGGTAAGCTATGTAGCATTTGTTTTTAAATAACACAAGTATATAAATAAACTTACATCATCATAGTGTTACTAAAGAACCAACTCAGAAATCCCAAATAAAATTTAGCCGATTCATACATTCATGTTCGCAAAACTAGACAAAATGTATAGATCAGCTTGGTTTAATTTTTGACGATTTGAGGGTTGGTCCTACAGTCTCATCAGACTTTCTGTAGGACCGTTTATCGGACCGTTCAGTACTATCAGTTTCGTGGGACCGCCTTTGTGGGACATCTACGTTGGTATATCGGAATTCATGTGTTCTATTTGTCTCAGACAAAAAATCGGTCACCGTTTGTCTGACGTGGACCCTTCTGATGAGAACAACCCTTTTCAGGTTTCTGGTAAAGAAAAAGTAAGGTGGTATAGTGCTACAGATATACATAAGTCAATCAAACGGAATCCTTCAGGCAAGACGTGCACTACTGCGCTCTCATAATACGTATGTAGCCATGAATGTTAGCTGCAACTATTTAAACACGACTTTTCATAATTCCAGATCAAAATCTATCATACTTTTAGTTAACTATGCAATTTTTTTTTGGAATTAATATTGACTTTTCTTTTAGGACCAAAGCACACACGCTACTTTTAGCATCAGCGATCTACGATTTTGCGACTGTACTGATGCAGCGTCGCGTATTGTCGACTCTCAGCGTTCCATCGTAGAATGAAAATCGTAGACCGCCGATGGTGAAAGTAGCGGGTGTGCTTTAGGATACAGATGCGTTAAACCTGAGACTAAACCAGATCTATCAAAACTTGGTCTAGTTTTTTCCAAGACGGCGAATTTTGGCTTACAATATTGTACTTAGATTTCAGATCATGGATATGTAAGTGAACCACGGCAAAGTTCTTTTAAGCTGCGCAGTAGTGCACGTTTACCTTTATTTATTTTGACTAGAAAACTACCAATTCAAACTACGACACTTTAATAAGATCAACTGATAAAAAAAAAACACTAAGATTTTTTTTTACATATTCAATATCTAAGTCTCAAATTGAACGAAAGATATATTTTGAATACCGGGTAAATGCGGGTTATTTTAGCCCTTTAGGGAAACTTCAGATCAAAACTGAGAAAATCGTTTGATAAGAACTTCCCGCCTCTTGAATGACAATAAGCCTTCTTATTCGAGGCATGTTTGTTTATAGCTTCAATTATATTATTATTTCTGTAATTTTTAGGATGTGAGAAGTTCAAATGTTTTTCCGTTTGAAGCCAAAGTAACCCGCATTCACGGTATCACGTTGTCATCTTTAAACGAGAAAATGATTACGAAATAAACATATTTTTTTATCTATTGTATACCTCTAATATTTTCAATTCATTCAATTTAAAAAAAATACATCGTGGAACTGCGTGATTTATAAAACAAACTTAGTGATTACTTGACAATCCATCGCCAACTTAGTGATTTTTAAACCCCATACAAATAGGAAAAAATAAACAAAGCATAATATTTTTTTTTTAAATTCATTTTTAAGTTATAGATATAGTTTTTTGGCACTTCGCCTAAACGAAGATTTTAAAATTAAATAGTGTATCTAATTGATTTATAACCTGTCGAAAAAATGGTTTTGACTATAAAAATAATTAATTCTCTTAGAAATTGCATATTTAACATTGAAACAGATTAACAGAACGCATTTAATCGGCAGATTATATTAAAATTTAAACCAACATCATAACAATAAATAAGACAACTTACAACTAAAGCTAATAAGATTCTTTTGAAGGAAAGAAGTTCTCACTCCTGATTTGAAGGAGACCAAAACATTATGGTCCTATAAATATAGGCTAACTTTTAATTTACTGGCAACCTTTTAGAAGGTGAAATAAAGGCCGGTACACATTATTTATTTGAAGAGTGTTCATGGAGATTCTTGCTCGTTCTTCCCCATAGAAACCCACTGTTTGGAACGAGCAACTAGCTTCAACTTTCTAATTCTTTGACAGTTCAAAATTGTCTTTAAATGGATTATTAAAAATAATCTGATTGTTGATGGCGTGCAGCGGCCGAGCGATTGGCTGCTGCATTCCCGCATGGAACAAATATTTGTACGATCTATAGATAGTTGTTCCGGGTCTGGCTGTTTGTGTAAGTTTATATGTTAGTAAACGAACCCACGATACAGGAGAAATTCCGAGAGTGTAGCAAAGTTTTATAAAAAAAATGTTTTTGAAGCGCATGCCCAGCTGATCATTACGTAGTAGCGCCGCATTACAAAGCATCATTCTACCGTACCTACCGTACCGTACCGTAACTTTTTTCCTGCGATCATAAACGTTGCTGACGTTGTATATATGTATCGGCACCTCCTGTACATTGCCAATTAATTATAAGTTACCTAGAACAAATACAGCACATACAACAAATAAATCCATACGTTTCACAAGCCTATCACAGATTTACCTACAGAAAAGGGGAGATTATAATGCATATTCACAACTAGAAAAAAATATTAACGTTCACTATTGCATTTAATAATTATAAACATTAAACAAAGCCATTTTATGCCATCAATTTAACTCGGAGTTAGTTGCTAAGGGATATTACCAGCCTATTACTGCTCCAATGCAGGTCAAAATAGCTCTTCTCACACAGAGAAGGCACGAGCTAGATCACTACGGTTGCTCAAGGCGGATTGGCGAATTCAAACTTATTTTCATTATAAGTCCAGGTTTCCTCACTATGTTCTACTTCCACCAATGTTAGTGAAGTCCTATGAACGTGAAAAAAGTCACGTTGCCACTTGTCTCGTATTAAACTTTCAACCTCATGAAAGGTTGGCGCCTTAACCACTGCGCCATCACGATTAGACGACGAGTTGAAGATGATGTTAAATTACGTATTATCTATCTGCCTAGCCTTTCCCAACAACGATGGGGTCGGATTCCAGTATAACCGGATATAGCTGAATGCCAGTGTTTTACATGGAGCGACTGCCTATAGTGCGTTTTTGACCTCCACAACACAGTTACTGGGCAACACAATACCTCTTGGTAAGACTGGTGGTCAGAATTCTCGGCTTCTGACTATACGTTAAATTACGTATTCTATTTTGCAATTCAACCTCGTGTTAGGAACTAATTCTGAGTTAAGTTTTTGGCGAAAATGGACCCCAATGTTACAGGTTCTAGTAACTAAAAGGAATATTCACGAACATTTCCACCGCATTTACATATTTTAAACACCCCACATTTCATGATTTTTGCGAACTGGCCTTTAGCAAGACTTGAATATTTTAAAATAAATAATTTCAGTGTAAAAATAAATAAAATAGTAATTTATTGCATACTGTTAATTCGGTCGAAGCCTGGTGGCAATAGTTACCCTTCTTCATTACCATTCAAGTCTAACTATACTTATACAAATATGAATAGTCCAAGAAACGAAACTTAAGATTTGTAAATGGGTAAGTGGTAAGCTGAAAAATAAGGCTTATTTACACGGAGACAGCTTTCGTTTTTGGTTAACGCAGAGAACTATTACTAAGGATTCAGTACTATAAAACGGGGTGATAAGAATGCAGGGGTTAATAAGAACGAAACTTTAGGCTGCCTGTCCACAGATGCGGAGCGAGGCTGCGGAGCGGAGAAACGGGGAAATATTAACCAATAGGATTGTTTAACTGGAGCGGAGCGAAGATTTTATTGCAATCCTATTGGTTAATATTTCTCCATTTCTCCGCTCCGCTTCTGTGGACAGGTAGCCTAAAAGAGGACTTCAATGTCAATAATATAATTTGTTGCCAAAAAGCACTTAATTTTTTTATTGAGTTATAATAAACGATTTAGTATACTTTTTGGCAACAAACTAAATTATTCCAATGTAAAATTCCTTTTGAAATCATATTCTAATTCACCCCGTTTGACAGTATATAAGGTTTCCAATCACCTGATCTAAGATCTAAACGAGGCCAATGATAGAGCTGTACAGCTAGCTCAATACTGGTCGGACAACGTAATACAAGTCAATCGACAAGAAAAAAAAAAAACATGATTATAACCTCCCAGCAGCGCCAAGATTAATCATTGGTAAAAAAAAAAATTCTGCTCTTCCATACATTTTCAAGATGTAGCTGTTACATATTTGTATGGATTTCTTTTTTAATAACCGCCCTAACATTTCAACTCTTTACTGTCTAAAGACATACATGGTAAACATTTGCGTCACGACTTCCCTTTCATTGTTTATCTATACTGAGATTGTGAATAGATTTTTTTTTGTTAGTTTGTTTATTTATTGTGCTAATTCGGTATAAGCTCCGAAACTGCTCGAACAATTTTAACCATTTTTTTTTTACCAACTACTAAAGCTACACTATTCTTGAGTAACACAGGCTATTTAACATCACGCTAAGACCCACGGGAGCGGAGCAGTAACCAAAGACTTATGCGGATGCAGTCTCAGGTCGAAATTAGTTTTATGAAAATAGAGTTGAAAATGTCCTAATTGCTTGCAAGATAAAAATCCCGCGTGGAATTATATCTTACAAACAAATTTGTGTTTGTAAGATATTGTGTGTTTTAGTTCATTAAACAATAAATTAAATTTGTTTGTTGTCATAACATGTCTGTTCCACACACAAACAAGGACAGATCTCATGTTTCGTTACCAGGACTGTACTATACTACAGAATTTAATTACAATTATTTTACGTACCTTTTTTTGAAACGATCATTTATGGTACCTACAGATTATACATAAAACCCAAAGAGATCATTCTAAAAAGGAGTATTTACTAAAGCAGTTACGCATTTTTTATACACAAGGCGATTCGCGACAGGTATTTTGTAATAATTATGTTGCCAACGACAAAATTTGATGTTATTTGTGACCGTTTTTAATCATACCTATGTTAAGAGGAACTCTAATTATCAGCAAATACTAAAACAGACATAATGAGGTTCTTAATTACTTTTATACGAAAATACAGAAAAAGCTATAAAAATGTTTTTTTTTTACCACTGCAACAATTACTTTTTACTGTTTTTTACTTCTTAATTCCAGCCCAAGGATTATGATTTTTAAAATCTATACAATAACCTCATTGGATATTAAATACTATTTAGAAGAAATATATTATTTTATGGTAGCAATACTGTAACTAAAATCTACCAAAGTTCGAAGTATGGATTCCTGTTTTATAATTTTTTTAAGCGTGTTACACTGGTAATTTAATTGTCAAAATTGTCATGCGTTTCGTTTATTTTTTTTCTTGTGTAGGAATTTTCTTTTGTAAAGGTACATTTTGAAGCATTAAGTTGATATGTTTTAATAAAATCACTGTTTGCAATTTAACTATTACTTTTAGAGATTAATTTGATTATATTATTAGAGATCTATTTAAAATACAAAGCTTTTCATTTTAAAAAGCTTAAAAAGAACTTGTAATTTTTATTCTTTCAGTGATTAAAATGTAACCGTAATAAGCTAGTATTAACTGATGAAAGAATGACAGCCGACACTTGTTACAAAGCACGCACGATTCAGCTTCAGACTACAAATCTCGATGTTAATTAGTAATTTATTAAAAACACGTTGTTAAAAGGGCCTGATTCATTAATGTGAGGAAAAGAGAATTTATCATAATATCGAGTTTTAGAAAGAGATTATCACCAGGGATTCGATATTCGGATGCTTATTTACCTAAACTTTAGTATTTGTGATGGTTGGGGGCGTGGATCATGCGTCAATTGTATACCGGGATCCCGAATCATGGTAGGTAGTAAAAGGAACCGAGGAGTTTCAGTCGGTAGACCGCCAATAACCCTTTGTTTCCCATAGATGGAGGGATTCTTGCAGCGAAAAATTACCGAGATTGTCGTGGAAACAGCATTTGTTTGCATTTTAGCTGAAATGGATCTATTTTATCATTGTTATGCCAATGAAATATTTTACTGTCCATTTTTCGATTTCTAGAAATTTTATCTATATTTTTCTAGCGCAAAATGAACTTTAGGCAAGTATATATTCGATTATTCAATCTTTAATTATAGCACAGATAATGATATCAAAAACTCGATTTGTTTAAAACCATGTACACACCATTAGTCAAATTAACTAAAACCACATCACATCGCTTAAAGACGTATAGTAGTCGCCACGAGTCGTGAGCATAAATGTTAAGTAAATTTTGGGGTTTTTGGGCCGCCGACGCTGCACGCGATTGATCCATCAGTTGGACCGGTCGCGTGCAGCAACCGTGCCCCAAAAAAATATAACGAAAAACAAAGCAGGCCCTTAAAAAACGCTAAAGTTACCAGCCTCAAATAAATGTTGCCAGCTCAAAGTTTTATTTTAAACACCGGCCCCTATAAATGTTGCCAGCGTTTAGGTGAGATTATATGTAGAAAATAATGGCCGGTATTTGGCCGTCCTCTACCGATGTTCCGTTGTTGTTACCGGCGGCGTATGAGAACTGGAACACGACTTTTTCACTGTTGTTGCAGTCAACTGTAACTCGGCGGAGACCCTTCGTACCGTAGTAGGAGTCGGTGCCCTGAAAAAGAAAAGCAAGGGTTAGTTCACGTTGTAGCTATTCTTTTCTCTAAACGCCCGTTTGCGCCAGCCAGTGTTATGTTTGAACTCTCGAGTTAATTGCTAACACCACCTCCTGCCCACGACTCTGTCTGCGTAGACTTAAGAATTAAGCCAAAGTCCTAAATTATCCCACGACAACACAAAATGAGATAAAAGTACTGTGTCAAATACTATGTATCAAGTTATAACAGTATTTATGTGTGCCAGATTTCAGGTAATTCCCTTTAGCCATTTAAGCGTAGCGAGTAACAAACATTGATCCTTACAAACTTTTTCGTTTATAATAGTAAATAATAACGCCAGGCTATACTGTCCTACTGCAGGACAAAGGCTTTTTCTCATACAGAAAAGGGACGAGCATTAATCACCACTCTTGCTCAAGGCAGTTTGGCGATTTCAGACTTATAGTATAGTAGGATATTTTTTAGTTCAACCTCATGTTAGCAATTAACTCTCGAGGGTTTTGGTACCTTGTTGGTACGAGCTGTATGTATTAGTTCATGCTGTAGTGAAATGTTGCAAGGTAGTAGGGGGATTGACTGAACCGACCGTTCAAGATACTGAGCGTACATTTTAGGGTTGGCAACACTCGTGGAGGCCACTGTAATGCAGCCTTTACAGATATAAAATTGACACAATAATTTCGAGAAAACATCAATGCTATTGTAATTCAGGTGTTTGTTGGGGAAGTAATATAGCGACACACAATTTACCTGTCACCTCGGCGTTGCTAATCGAGCTTAGTTATGCCAAAAGGAGATAACCCACAATCTCTCATTGAACTGAATCAATTACGTCATACTAATTTGCCAAAAGTTACATTACTAGCTAGCAAAAAGTGTTTATTTATTTATTTAATTTTTTTAGTCCAATGTCATGCTTACAATAGTTCGAAAACTGACATGGGTTGCCTCGTTTTCACAGAACAATAATAAAAATAGAATAACAAATCATATGGGATATATGCAAAGTGGATGAAACCTACGATTTGTCATGCAGAGGTTAGTTATAAATGTAGTACATATTGGCAGTTGCGTCACTACACGATTATTTTTTACCAAAATGGTAGTTTTTGCTGTCCATGCCTTTCAAAGGATTATGAAAAGTATCCTGTACATATTTCGCTTGAAATGATTGGCCAGCTAATAATTAGTCTAGATTTTTGTTTTGGAATCATACATCGAACCAGAAATTTGTTTAAGATTTAGATATTATTATATTTATTCCGCTGCCACCAACTCATTTACATTTGTATAATATTTGCCATCAAGACGCTAAGAAGAACAGATTTGGCTAAAAATAATATGTTTGAAATAAGGCTATTTGGTATATTTAGGTCTTATCAGCGCCAACTAATACGTGCATGCAAAAAGAAAAAACAGACTTAAACTGAACATCAATGAAGATTTTCACGAATAAACCCTCACCTCTTTCATTTACTTCACTATTTACATAGAAAGGATCGCTCTTGACCCATACTTGATGGCCTGGCCTTTTTTTATTACCGACGCGGCGCGATGGCGTCCCGCAGAAACTTTAATAAATACACAACCTCTCTGCTCTGAACTTTTTTTATTGTGATTAAATATAGTAATTGTGACCGGTTTTTTTCCAGGTGATTTCTTCACACCCACCTGGGAATTAAAGAAAAACATCGTGTATCAGTTGTTCCTAGGCCTATATTTTTAATTTAAGTAAGCTTTTTCGAACTAATCTAATTCTTATTTTTTTTTTAATACACTTAATGTACAGTCAACAAAAGAGATACGCAACCAGGGTCTTAAATGTAGTTTTAAGTATTTTTAGAAAGGTGATGGATGTTTTCAAAAATTTATTTCAATTTAAATATTGTAAATTTAACAGCTAATTCATTAGATTAAATTTGATTCAGAAACATCCATCAGTTTCTTAAGATACTTCAACTAAGTTTGACGATCCTAGTTACTTATCTCTTTTGTTTACTGTACCTTGTATTATATCACTATTAAGGCGATATCATACAAGCGATTCTATGTCATGATTTTGTCCTAACGCGATATGTCACTGTCAGCGTAAAAACGCTGCTTCGGTAACGAAAATAAAAGTCAAATTTACATGAGTACACGCTTTGTTTTGAATTTTAAATACTCAAAAAAATAAAAAATAAATTCTATTAGGTTTTGTAATACTGGTACACAGTTTTTCTTTTATTCCCAATTAGTTTCGTTAAGTTTCATAAAAAAACGTAGTTTTTCGACATTTTGTTAGTAAAAAAGCAACTTATTATAAAGCAGTGACATAGACCGAATGGAAACATTAACAATAGTAGAAAAACTCAAAATGTTACTAAATGATTAAGACCCTAAAGCTAGCCGCACATTGGCTGCCATGGCGTTAACAACAAGAAGGCTTTTGACGGAACTACGGCATCCATTGCTTTATATGTTCGATATTTCCGCTTGCCCGACAATGTAAATAACGCAATGAAACTTGTTTAACTGTCAAAGTGACAAGCATTGACATTAATATGGGAGTTGACACTAACAATCAATTGACATATTTTTGAGCTGTCAATACTACGCCTCCCTCGATATTCCCCGTAGATTTTCTATGGCAATAGGGTGCTGTGACAGTTCTTTGCCAACTTGATTGACTAAATTTGATTTCAAAGCCGAGTTTTAGGACCAAAATAATGTTTTTTTTTTAATCATTGGTTAAAGGTATTTATAGTGCGTATTGTATTAGGTAATTAAGCTGCTGGACGGAATGTTTGTGCACCACTTGGTGGTTGGACTTCTATACCAGAGTGTACCGAGTTCGTTATTTCCACCAATAGGATTGCTTTATTTTCAAAGCTAAAAATAATAAATCAATTCTATTGGTGTATATCAGACATAACTTAGCAACATAGCTTTGCTCAGCTTAAGTGGTGCCAAAGCCAAGAGGTGTTTGCTCGCTTCAGCAACCGATACACTTCGAAAGCAATAGAGGCAGCAACAGCTCTGATTGATTACATTTATTAATATTTAATAAACACTAATGTGATTGTAATCAAAATGTCTCCAGAATAATATTATGAAATACAAAAAAAAATCTTGTCTGGTGAGCTGACTTACAGGTTTAAAAAAACGAATTAAATACAAAATCGTATCTGCATACTAATTACCTATCAACTGTAATTTGTGATGATAAAAAAAAATCTATTATATTCTATCATTATCCAGTAACCCTTTTGTTGTACCAAATAGAAGATCGCTAATATTGATTTTGGTCCGATAAAAATTCAAAGGCAGAGATATTGTAATTAAACGCGAAAGTATAACGAGTCAAAAGTACCTTTAGTTTAGCACTGGCGATGTAGGAGGTGTTGGGTAGGATCTCCACTGGCTCCTTGAACATGGCGCGGAAGGTATCATCCGTGCCGTCGCAGCAAAACGTCGTGGTGTTCGAACCACACACCTTCTTGGTCGCTAGATGGATTATCTGCAACACATCATGTTACACGGTCACTGCTATGTGGTCTCGTGGTGACAAGGGTTCTTTTCCCAGGTCAGGCAAAGTAGTATTGGGTTTTTCCTTTAGGAATTTCTCAGTAACAGCCCGGAGTTTGGCACTTGATAGTGTGACTCCCTCATGCCTCAGAAAGCATGTATAGCAGGTTTTGCACCTGATCTCTCCCCGGTTGCTTCGAATTGCCGTCACATCGGACTATGAAAGTTAGGGAAGAGGGAGTACACCTGTGTTTGCGCATACACTTGTGCACTATAAAATCTCCTACGTACTTCGATAGTCTGCATGAAGATTAGCCGCTCTGGCCGGAATAGGTTTGGATACCTAATACATGGTCATGATATTAAAGCAGACTTTTGAGTGAGTAAATCTGTCATTGAAAAGCTATCCTAAGCAGTCAGGCTCCATTTTGCTAAAGAGTTTAAACTAAAGTTCGCTGCAGCGCTGAAACAATAGTTAGTCGTCTAACCACACAATGTAAACATGCAGCGCTAAAACTCTTTAGAGGTGTAGTTTCACACCTACATTTTGACTGCAAGATTTCTGCTGCCGGTTCAATGGCACAGATAGATGATTTAAAACATAACCTGGCATAGAAGATATTTTCCTTTACTCCAAGCTCTATTTCTATGTTCCAATTTGCTTAAAGGTTAACAATTCTACGTGTACTGGGCTCTAAAAATAACCTAACCTTGTTTTTTTTTTTACCGTGGTAAGTTGCAATCAAGCCAGGTTTCAACTATCACCTTAGATGTTTTTGGAAGGAGTTTACTATGCTGCTCTTGTAAAAAAATCAGACAAAAAAGAAAAAAAAACACTTTCCCACCAATTATATATTAATTTGTCACCAATATTTCGCCATTTTTGTCTCTAGCATATGCTGCCTCACAGCTAGGCAAAGGCCTCCCCCAAATACCTCCAGGAATTCTTTCACTCACTAAGTGCCTTGTGGTACGCGTCCTGATCATACCGCCACCTCTTTCTGGGTCGTCATCGGCGACGCTGTTCATTTCTTGTCCCATTGTGTGGAGACTTTTGTCCTGCGGTCACTATTCATGTAGCTAATTTGCTACTTAAATAAGTTTTACGACATAAGGGGGCTAAACAAGAGTGTATCACTTACCTGTAGGTGTACCTCGTACCCCGTCGGCCCAAAATACGATCCATACAGTCCAAAGCCGACAACAAAAATTCTCTGATCAACCGTGAACCGGATCCTGTCTGTGGTCCCACTGTAACCCCACCTTGACTCCGTCTGGGGAAACCTATTCACCGTTAGCTCTTTACCAGTCATACAACACCTCGGGGTGTCGAGAAACCCCACATTCGGTTTAGGGTTGACGGTGAAATATAGGAATAGTTGGACAATTTCTCGATCGTCTAAGAGGCCACTTTGAGCGGGACCCATGGCGAATTCTTCTACGGACATGAGGGGAAATCGGATGGCATTAAAGGCTCTGCCTAGGACCATTCTTTGGTTGGTTGGAGTGACGGGTAGCTGACGTCTTATGCACTCCGCTTCGGACCAGCGCAGGACTGCTGCGAAGATTTTTGCTTCTCTGATGCGGAGTGTGTCCCTGGAGAAATAGAGATGGGGATTGTTATACTCAATATTCAATATCTTTATTGCTTTTCCATATGTATACTTAACTGCCTCGTTGGCTTAGTGGTCCTAAGCGCGACCGCTACGCTAGAGGTCTTGGGTTCGATTCCCAGGTCGAGCAAAAAGTGTTATTGGGTTTTTCTATGAAATTCTCAGTAGCAGCTCGGAGTTAGGATTTGTGCCCGGTTAATGGCAATAGGCTCGCCCCTTATTACATGGGACCTAAATATACCGGCGAACTGTGGGTGTACATTGTTACACCTCTGCCGAACCCTTCGGGGAATACAGGCGTGAGTGTATATTTTTTATATATTTTGATGGTATATGTATACTTAGGTGGTAACATTATAATTGAAACCATTATAGACCCTGTAGGGCACAACAACATGTGTTCTTGTTGTGCGGGATACGGGGTGTAAAATGATACGTCACATCACCGTTAACTATGCATAACACCTATAAAACTTAGTAACATTGAGAAATTATAGAAACGACTTTTATTTTGGTGTGAAATATCACTGCGTGTAAGCGCGCAATGTAACACACGGTACATGTTGTGTTTATGGGTGCATGTAACAGTAGAGGGGTAGTGGGGGTATTTAAAATTTACCATCCACCATCCAATGAACCATCCCAGGTATTGACCACAGCAAAATAATAAAATAAAATAACATGTATAACTCCCAACAGAAGAATAAAGATGCCTATCGCAGCTAACAATAGTGCTGCTAACCTTGAAACTGCTGAACCGATTTTCATAAAAACGTATCTAACCATCGCTAGGAAACCTACTTTCAAATGAAAAAACACCACATTCGAATCGTTTCACCCGTTTAAGAGCAACGGCGCCACAGATACACAGACACGTCAAACTTATGACACCCCTTTTTTTGACGGGACTTTCACTCGCAGATAGCTAATGTTATAAGAAGTAACTGAGGCTTTTTTTATTTTAAATTTTTTATTTACTTTAATTTAAAAAAATAGAGGGTTATGCGAAAACAAAATTGAAATCAATAAATAGTGAACGCGAACGAAGTCGCGGGCAACAGCTAGTATTTAATAAAATGCTAATCTGTGAAACATTGTTATGAAGCTCGTGAACTTTATTTGCAGCCGAATTTAACGTAAACCTAACTTGCAATAGTAAATCAGCTGAAATAGAAACCTATAATCTATACAATATGGCTGATACTTCGTTATCAATCTTTCCGGGGGATATGAAAAAGAAACAGCTTGACAGTCATTACGGATAGTCAGAAGCCAGGAAGTCTGACAACCAGTCTAACCAAGAGGTATCGCGTTGCCCAGTAACTGGGTTGTGGTGGTCAGATAGGCAGTCGCTCCATGTAAAACACTAGTATTCAGGTGCATGCGGTTAGACTGGAAGCCGAACCCAACATAGTTGGGAAAAGACTAAGCAGATGATGACAAAGAAACAGCTGTTCCATACATTTTGATCTTGTTATGTGAATTTTTGTAAGGAAAAACAATTCTTTTTGTTTCATATTTCAGAGTAGGTCTCGTAATAAGACTTGTTCATATTCATGACCGTTCATCCCCTCAAAGCTCAAAAACTAACTAAAAGTCAGCAATATAACGAAAAACAGCAACGTTTTACAACTGGATGCTTTCCGTCGAGCAATAAGATGATAGTTGCATTCCACGTATGGACCTATTGTCTATAGGAAAAAACGTAAGCATATAATCGAACATAACTAGGTATATACATATATGGAAATTCCTAGACCGGTCTCGATCGATTCTGCAAATTTCTAACTACACATACCATACTGTCACCAATGTATTCCGCGAAGGGTTAGGCAGAATAGTACCAATGTATACCCACAGTTCGCCGGTATGTTTAGGTCCCATGTAATAACGGGCGAGCCTATTAACCAGACACAAATCCTAACTCCGAGCTGCTACTGAAACTATAGAAAAACCCAAAAACACTTTGCTCGATCTGGTAATCGAAGCCAAGACCTCTAGCGTAGCAGTCCCGCTTAGGACCATAAAGCTAACGAGGCAGTTAACTACTAACTATTTACTTTTATATCTAAACAAATATCTGTTTCCCATACACTTACGCAATATTAATTGGAGTAAACTGCAGTCTTACAAATGAATACAATAGTAAATTAAAAAACATCGAATTTGTGGAAATAAGCTACTACACCGAACGTAGACGACGACGCTAATGAAATCGACATATGCAGTTACCAAAAGAAAAAAGTAATCAACATAAAAATAAAATCTTAAATAATATCTTTTCATAGAACTTAAACATACCGGCGAGCTGTGGGTGTAAGTACATTGGAACACATCTGCCTAACCCTTCGGGGAATACAGGCGTGGTG
The DNA here is from genome assembly GCA_947462355.1 of Caradrina kadenii. Taxonomy (NCBI): domain Eukaryota; kingdom Metazoa; phylum Arthropoda; class Insecta; order Lepidoptera; family Noctuidae; genus Caradrina; species Caradrina kadenii. Next base: position 13,424,468 of record OX381686.1, on the reverse strand, counting down.
GTATGGTATGTCTATGTCTACTACTGCCTATGACTTACGTTTAAAGAATCATACATAATAGATCTTATGAAAAAATGGTTTACCACAAATTGTAGGAAATTTTCTATCGTTTATTTTACCTTAACTTGTTTTTATCGTAAAATGAATTGGAAAGGAGATATTGACCGAAACTGCTAACAGGTGCCATTTTTTAAATATGAAAATTTTACATCTAAAATCTAGGCAACCCTGGACTTAGCCAACTTTTTGATAAGGCAACCCTATACAGTTGGATGGGGAATAAAATAACCTTTCATTTGATATACATATATCTTGATTATATAACAGATGAGGTATTGTACTCCATTTACTTACCCGTTTGAACCTGGCAACCCTACAGTTGGCCACGGACGAGAGTAGGCAACCAAACTTTTTTTGATTCCTTGGAGTGTATTCTATCATCAAATGCACGATTTTCCTAAATAATAGATGGGGGGGATTTGACCCAAAAAAATGGCCTAATTTTCTTAATATTTAACATCTTCGGTACGCGATTTAGCTAGGCAACCCATGTGCGATGTATCAGTGTATGTATTTTCTAGCATATAATCCTTACCATTATTAAATAACGGATGACGGTATATTTTTCATATACCGGATCTCGTACTAGAAGTCGCGGCAGGAACTAGTTTTTCATAAAAACATGTGTTCAGCCGACAGAAGCTGAGAGTAAAGTATTCGTAAAATAGAATAATTGGGTGATAGACACTCAGCATCTGCTTAGCCTTTTTCCAACTATGTTGGGGTCGGCTTCCAGTCTAACCGGATGCAGCTGAATACCAGTGTTTTACAAGGAGCGACTGCCTATCTGACCTCCACAACCCAGTTACTGGGCAACACGATACCTCTTGATAAGACTGGTTGTCAGACTTTCTGGCTTCTGACTATCCGTAACGACTGTCAAAGATCTACGACTGGCAGTCGGGACCAACGGCTTTACGTGCTTTCCGAGTCACGGGGGTGTCAAACCACCAACTTCCAAACTCCGGGCTACTACTGAGCAAATACGAATGGAAAAACCTTAACACTTTTTGCCCGACCTGGGAATCGAACCCGAGACCCCGCGCACATCCGTCGCGCTTGCGACCACGAGACCAACGGGGCAGTTGCAATTGGGTGATAGACACTATTAACCGATAATTCCAAGACACAACTTGTCCAAAAACCACTTTTTTTTTAAACTCAAATAATTTTTAACTAAGTATAATATTGCATTTTTAGTTGCTTTGTAATCAATAGTTAATCAATTGAGTTTGCAAATAAGTGACGTCACAGTTTACTATTGTCATGCACAATCTATGGAGGTATCGCGTTTTGACAGCTCATAAAACGTATGTCAATTGATTGGTAGAGTCTGTACCTAATTGCAACGGTTATTTGACAATCAAACTACGAGCTAATATATCACGTGTTGCACTAGTCGATTAAAGCTGAGTTAACACCGAGACGCCAAGCGACGCGAACGCTGCGCGAACATCACTTAAAATATAACTTTATTTACTACAGGACAAGATACATATTTTATTGTGAGACTGCCTCGTTGGCCTTGTGGTCCTAAGGGCGACTGCTACGCCAGAAGTCTTGGGTTCGATTCCCAGGTCGAGCAAAAAGTGTTATTGGGTTTTTCTATGAAATTTGCAGTAGCAGCTCGGAGTTAGGATTTGTACCCAGTTAATGGCAATAGGCTCGCCCCCTATTACATGGGACCTAAAAACATACCGGCGAACAGTGGGTGTACTGTTACACCCCTGCCTAACTCTTTTGGGAATACAGGCGTGAAGGTATGTGTTTACTGTGAGAATTCAGAATACGTTACACCACGCAGCGCTGAATTCTCACAATAAAATGTGTATCTTTCCGTGTAGTACATAAAGTTATATTTTGAGTAGGTCTATTATATTCGTGCTCATTCTTCTCCATAGAGACCTACGTGTTGGACGTAGCAACTAACTTCAACTTTAAACTGTAACTTGTTGACAATTCAAAAGTGTTTGTAAATGGTTTAATTGAAATAAATGCTTTGACTTTGACTTTTGACTTTAAAAAGTGTGTACAGCGTCGCGTCTCGGTGTGACCTCACCCTTAACGATTATCTCTAGGCTGTGTTTATGGAGCATTGGCGCGTGTAGTGTCTTGTTACCTACGCGGGGCGGGGCGTACGTCAATCAAAGCTTCAAGTTGATAACAGGTGCTGTGCCATTGTGTTGCACGCGTTCAAAACAAGCAACGGTTTTGTTGAATTGACTATCGAGTTCAAAGTCAAAGTCAAAACGTTTATTTCTGTTTGACTATTAAAAGTAACGTTGAACGTCATTTACAATAAATACCTGTGTACTGTGTTTTATTGCATTAAAATAATGCTACAAAGAATTCAATTGAAATCGGTTTCCCACCTGCGAATTAGACCGCGTGATTTTTTTCACGGACCCCTATTTTTTAAGCCCCGACGCAAAAACGACGGGGTGTTATAAGTTTGACGTGTCTGTGTGAGTGTCTGTTTGTGGCATCGTAGCTCCCAAACGTAAGAACCCATTTTGATTTAGTTTTTTTTTTCTTTCAAAGGTGCATTAGTCGGGACTGTTCTTAGCTATGTTTGATGGAAATCGGTTCAGCGGTTTAAAAGTAATCAGCTCTTTTGTTAGCTGCGGTAGGGATTTTTATTCTTCTGCCGGGGGTTACTTAAAATTATTAATTTTGTGTTTTGATAATAAAATATACCCTAAAGCACTTAGGCACTTGAAATTATTTTCGGAATTGGACCAGTAAAGTCAAAGTCACAACATTCATTTTAATCAGAAGTATAAAAGGCACTTTTGAACGTCATTTTTCGAAGGAGTAGTTCGAGAGATCACTGCCCCATTGGTCTCGTGGTGGCATGCACGACTGTTAAGCGTGGGGTCCTGGGTTCGATTCCCGGGTCTGGCAAAAAGTGTTATTAGGTTTTTCCATAAGGAATTTCTCAGTAAGAGTCCGGAGTTTGGAAATTGGTGGTGTGCCACCCCGATGTCTCGGAAAGCACGTAAAGCCTTTAGCCTTTCTGTTCCATCGAACTATGAGAAGTTAGGGAAGAGGGAGCGCACATGTGCTTGCGCACACACTTGTGCACTATTATATGTCCTGCGTACTTGGCTAGTCTGCATTAAGATTAGCCGCCGTGGCCGGAATCGGTCTGGAGAACACATAACAGGGTGGAACACACAACTAACAGTTTTCATTTCCAAATCTCGAAGCGTATTGCGCGTATCGCGTTCAAACAACAAACTCTTCAGCTTCTATTATTAGTATTAATAACTTATTATTTCAGCAAATTCTAGCTCCACTTAGCATTATAGATACATTGTGTTGCCATGCAAATGAGGCATTATATTTACATATTAATGCCACAGTCATCATCACCTGCTTAACCATTTCCCAACTATGTTAGGGTCGGCTTCTGGCCTAACCGGATGCAGCTGAATAGCAGTGTCTTACATGGAGCGACGGCCGGTCTGACCTCCACAACCCAGTTACTGGGCAAAACGATACCTCTTGGTAAGACTGGTTGTCAGACTTCCTGGCTTCTATCCCTAATGACTGTCGATATTAATGCCACAGTGTAAACAATAATTATACATTATTTTATCTGGCATTGGCACATAGTGTACCGACAGCTGGCATGTTGACAATGAACGTCTTACTGACAACAGATAAGAGTTAGGTAGTAATTAGGAACCGGAATACTCAAAATACTTCACAATGTTAGGATTTCAGGAATGATAATTGGAAGTTTCTATACGATGAATATTTTTGTTTTGATTGGCTGCTGAGCTACTTACGTGTCGCTGGTTTGATTGCATTTCGTTCTATACATACATACTGGGAACAAACATTTGTATGAGTTACAGATGGTTGTGCTGGATCTGGCTGTTTGTGTATGTGAATTTATGTTTGTAAACACACTCAGAATATAGGAGGAAATCATAGTGTTGGGGTTTTAAAAAAAATGTTTTTACTGTCAACAATAATTGGTTATTTGACACCATGTCTCAATTGACAATAGTAAACTGTGAGGTCACTTATTTGTCAACTCAATTGATTAACTATTTATTGATTTCAAAGCAACTATAAATCTAAATTTACTGTTAATTGAAGTTTTATCATGTTTTTCAGGGCAATTTTTTTTTTAAGTAGTTGTCTCTGAATTATTGGAGGCTCTTCTTTATAAAGCCCTGACTGCCAGTATGTTGAACTCTGTTCCCTATTTTTTATGAAATACTAGATGACCCAGTAAATTTCATACCCCCTAAAATTGATTTTAATTTCCACACAAAATTACCAATTTAGACTATTTAAATTTTTGTGCTGTTTCTTTCCTAACATTCTTTTTTTAAAACCTGAAAGATATTGAAGTAGTATTGAGGTGAACAAAACAAAAACACTTTTAAACTTGGTCAAGACATTTTTGAGTTTTTACGAGACAAACACAGTCATGGCCATCTATTTTATATTTAGGTATTGATTTAAATACTTAAAGCATAAGTAGATATTTACCACTGAACAGTTGTGTAAAATTGTTACATTTAATATTTATATATATCTCTATTATATTTCAAGTAATTTCTTGCAAGGCAATCAATCAATATTGTAACAAATTATATAGGTGTCTAGTGTCTACTCAATAAATGCATTTCTTGCATAAAACATGAAGTTACTAAGGTCAGTTCACTTAGTATGTCAAGCTTGTATATTTAAGATGTTGTTTCTTGTCTTATTGTACATCATTATAAAACATAGCAAAAATAAAGAGTTATTTTAACAATTATTACAATAAGATATTTAATGACAAACAAACATACCTCTCTAGGACTGCATTTAGTGTATCCTGATCAATATCTGTAAACCCTTCAGCATTCAACGCATCAGCGGTATTCTTATCTATCATTTCTAAGCACAGTGCAGCCAGCTGCGGTTCATCAAACAAGCGTGCCTGTGTTAACAAGAGAAACGCATTGTCTGTACCCAAGTTACTTTTCAAGAAATCTACACAGTGCTCCTCAAGTGCGGCTACAGCATATTTCTTGGCAGTGTAAAGCGTAGTCATCACACTCTCTGGACCAATTCGTACCTCATCCGAATATAGGAACTTTAGTAAGTGTAGGAAGGCTGCAGGTTCCACATCAGGTAACTCCACTTCATCAGACTTGGTTGCTAACACTCCATTGAACATGGCGTCGAACACCGCACTGCCCACAGACAACACGAACTTGTGCGCTGGTATGACCTGTTGGTTAGCATCCTTGCCGACGATAAAATGTACGTCACATAAAATCTCATTGTTGAAAAGGAACGATAACCTTTCTTTCACGGTTGTTTTCGAGGCCTGCCAGTTGTGTAAGCGCCCGCCGTTGTTATTAATCGGCTGGAGGTTTTCTATTGCGGACGACGAAGCGAGAGGCTCGCTCGCCTGGCCATTGTCTTCCTCCTGAATCTGCCCAAGCTGCCGCGCCTGCTGGTTGGATGGCAGCATGTTCTGCGGCGGCAGATCGTCTCCGCCGGCCCCATCGTCCAGCCTCACGTTAAACAATCTATTCACTATATCATTTTTAGACCCAGATGCCATAACGAGTGGATTTTCAACTATCACACATCACACGACACGCCGGTCGTGCTTGAAACACGTTGTTTATGTTTGAAAACGGCTGTCTGTATCAGGAACGTGGGTGTGGGGTACAATTTGAAGTGATTTGTTGTAGTAATTAGCCTCAATTTTTGTTTATCACAGCGCAGAAGTGTTTCTAAGATTTTTTTGACGCGTGACAGGAAAATTTCAGTATTGCCAGATTCAGAGTGAAAAAATCTACATCACAGTAGATTTATGATTTTATATTTTTAATTATTTACTCGGTTATCATTGAATTTCGTATAAAACATTATTGTTATCAGTGTGAGATGTTAATATATTACTGGTGCCGAGCATCGAGCTATTGGGTAATTGATTGTAAATTTCATTTTACCGATTTTCAGTATTGCTGTGTGTTCTAATTAAGTAACTAAACAGAGAGGGAAGGAAGGAGCAGAGGTAAAACTTAGGGGATATTACCTTGCAGTGGGATGATTTGGACTCTCTAGTATTATTACTGTACTCCGTGTTTGGACTTCTAAAAAAATAAAATCTGCCAGCAATAGGTACCTATAATACAATTCAAACTTAATGGCGGCTCGGAAGTTAGCTGCAAGTGCTGGTTAGCGCTGGTTTATTCAAGTTAATAATAATTTCGGCTCCATTGAATTATTTCTAGATATTACGTTATAGAAGTTTTTCTTCTTTCTTTCTTCTTTCTAATCGTGTTATACATAAAGTAGACATATTCGTTACTACAATAAATAAACAGTCAGAAGCAAACTTATATTGTACATACAACTTATTTGATCATATGTTTATCAAACAAGACTCTGCTACCTACCATGCACTCGATAACACGACCTAAGTAGGTACACTGCACGCCCATACGAATACTAGGCTTCTTCATACCTTCCTATTACTGCGGTTTGCAGTGTCAAATGAAGCGGCTCAAACACCCGACCGTTTCCCATGAGTGTCGTTACAGTAATGACGAGAGGGCTGGTAGAAGTATTAGGATCTATGGGGTTTATTGCGGGTGGTAAAATATTATACTGCGGTCAATGAACTTTCTGAGGCAGATATTGCAAGTTCCTTGAATTCTAGAGTATATACATAGTACGACGTTAAGGAATGAGAGGGTAGGTAAACAAAAAGGTTGGTATTGTATAGAGGTTTGAGTTATCTTATAGAACTTCTTAATATTTTAGTTTTTTTCGTTTGTATCAAGTGACTTGAACATTACCAAATTGGAAGGAGGTTTAGGCGTCAATAGTGAGGCGGGCAGGAATCAAACTCAAGACCCCTCGATTGCTAACCGGTCTCCGCTTAACCCTCGGGTTATAAACCCGAGGGTTAAGCGCATACTGGTATATTTGACAGATACATAGAATTCGCTGGGAATTTGAAGAACTAAAGCAATTGTGGTAGTAACCAGTTTAAATAAGTACCTAATTACCTACTTACATTAAGTAGGAATTTAATAAAATCCTGGTTGTCCCTTCCAAAAGGTAGGTCTTAGGGAGAAGAGTGGGCAAGAAACTGTATTCATACACTTAAAAGAAATATTGTTATTTGAACAGGTTCATTAATTCAATAATTATGATAAGGGAAGATATATCACTTAAACTAGGTACGTATTACAATAGGTACCTACTAAATACTACCATTAAAAAAAATGAGCGCTAAATGAATTATGTTTATAGATACATGGTGTTCACAAAATGGTGAACGTAGACTCATTCTCAAAAAAAGTCGATGGTGCTTAAATATTTGGCATTTTAATGTAGATTCTTTCGGCATCTAGCAGGAGCCAGGACCTTCCCAAGTGCCTAGTTCTAAGGATCTACCGAAGATGTAAGTAGGATCGTATGTACTTATTTTACTTATAGCACGATGTTATGGATCAAGTTGAGAGCGTGTGTGACACAAGGGTACTATGAGCACGGGAGTTTTATTACCGCGGAAACTGCGACTCACTGAACACGCACAGGGCTAGGAAAGTGAAGAAGTATTCCCGTCATTTTATGAAATGTCTGACTATTAATTGTAGAAATAAATAAATAAATGACTGCCTCGTTAGCTTTGTGGTACTAAGCGAGACTGCTACGCTAGAAGTCTTTTTCCATTGCTCGAGCAAGTGTTATTGGGTTTTTCTATGAAATTCTCAGCAGCAGCTCAGAGTTGGGGTTTGTGCTCGGTTAATGGTAATAGCTTCGCCCTACCATCACCCACAGTATGCTTAGGTACCATGCCGGTATGTTTAGGTACCATGTAATAGGGGGCGAGCCTATTGACATTTTTTTTTTATTATTGACACGCTTTTATAGTATTTACTGTGGTAAAAACAAAGAAAAAAGTAATAAATAAAAAATAATTTCTATTAAACTATTAGTTTTTAAATGTCAGTTTAACTAGAATTTAACCAAATTCAAGTTAAGATTTGAGACCACTACAACATAGAATTATGAGCTTTATTCGAATGTACTAAGTTTCAATTTATCAATGTCTGGTCAAAAGAGATTTAATTAACATGCCTTCGGTCTGATCTGTATAAGTCTTGGTTTAAGTATGACAAATCCCGTGATAATAATAACAATAGAATAATGCCAATTGTTCCATGTACACAGCCCCAAATATTCTAAATATATAGATAGGTATGCTTTGTTACAAATAGGTAGCTAGCAAACATAATTATTTGCATATTCATATAATTAGCCGAAACTATCTCTTCTCCATTCTATGGCGATTCTCGTACGTCATCAAGGGCACGCACGCGCGCAACGGTCGATTCAGCTACAGGTGCCGGCCCGGCAGTCGAGCCGTCGCCGTCAGCCACGCACCACCTACAGCCCCCGGCTGCCCGGAGACAAACAAGGCGATATCGACTATGACAGACTGATAACCAAAACATCATTCTAAACTAACCAAAACGCTTTTAAAAAAAACTTTCTAGCCTGTACTAATAGTGTAAGCAATACGTTGTGTCAACAAAACTCATTGCGTTTACAAATTCAACAGGCGCTCCCAACAGTGCTTGAGTCTTATGACTAGTGTAAATAATCTTTAAAGTTTAAATATTAATTGTTGTCTCGTTTTCTCAACTGTTGTTACAAGTGTTGTCTGTTCTTCTATTGACTTGTGTGTGATCTGAGTGTTCACGTTCTAAAAATATAATGTTGTTTCCATTGTTGTTGAACTTGAACTGGATAGCCCCTGCGTACGAGCGTGTAGTGGCTGTGACATAATTGTATTAAAATATGAATACGATTAAGTAAAGGTGAGTTGGAATCGATTTTATTTCAGTATATATACAATATACTAAACATAAACATACGTTTCACATGATAGATATAAAAATGCGGTAGATAGTTGCCTGCGGATTGTATAAATAAATTAGCGGCATCGAGCAGCCAAGCTGGAGTCAGCGAAGTAAAGATAATACTCATGTAACAGTGTCCCTAATAATAACAGACCTTTACATATAACATTTGGATCGATCAAATCCGAGTTTAGATTATGTTAAAAACTGTTATCTACTTAACTTTGTAGGTAGGTATTTATTTTTGAGTCAAAAGGTCACATACAATATTAATGACGATCTTTTTAGAAGCTTTATTTTATGCCTATTTTAAACTATGATGCATGTACTTATAATATAAATTGACAAACATGTCTTGCCTATTTCACAATGGCCAATTATTTATCTAAGTTTTGACCTTATTTGACTATTAGTCGTACGTGAAATAAGCCCACCCGATAGACGGTAAACTTTAGAGGATTTCTCATCTATCATTGGCTTATCTGAATCACAAGAGTCTACTAGTCTTAAAACACTCTCCTTAGGAAAATTGACGATCAAAACTTCAAGATTGATAGATAATACCTAATATAGCATCTACCAACACTTAAGGAGGCTCTCGTTAGGCGGCTGGATCAAGGGCTTCATTCAGAAGGTAGTGCTTTTGGACCCAGCTCGCATTGTTAGGAGGTTTCTCTCTCTGGAGCCTAAACCGCTGTTAGCTTGAACCCTGTGTCCGTTACCGGAAGACTACTATATTCTAAATTTTTAAATGTTTTAATCTTATATAAACATTTAAAAAATATATTTAAATATGAATAAAGAGAAATAATAGTAAGTATATATTCACATCAACAAAGACTATTTAACATTACATACTTAAGAATAGATTTTCAAAAAGCATACTTCCAGTTGATGTAATTTTAGAACCCTTGCTAAATTATTAGGATATGAGCTCAAGTCCCAACCCTTGGTTCATGTTTCTTTTTAACCCCCGACGCAAAAACGACGGGGTGTTATAAGATTGACGTGTCTGTGTGTGTGTATGTGAGTGTGTCTGTCTGTGGCATTGTAGCTCCCGAACGCATGAATTGATTTTGGTTTAGTTTTATTTGTTTGAATGGTGTATTAGTCGGGAGTGTTGTTAGCTATGTTTGATGGAAATCGGTTCAGCGGTTTCAAAGTTATCAGCTCTTTTGTTAGAGGCGGTAGGGACTTTTATTCTTCTGTCGTGGGGTTACTTAAAATTCTTAATTTTGTGTTTTTATATAATTATTTTGACATTTATCAGAATTTGTTGCCAGTCTTATGCAGTACCTACTGGTCCATTGGCAAGTCCGCTTTACTATTTAGTCTATAAGAATATATCCTGAGAGTGTATCCATAAGGTTTCTGCAAGTATGTTAGGATGGTGGACCGATAAGCTGGTAAAGGTCGCGAGAAATCGCTGGTTGCGGGCAGCGCAGGACCGGTTATTGTGGCTGCCTTTAGTGGGTCTACGTTTAGCAGTGGACGTCATTCAGCTGATATGAAGTTAATGATGTACTTTTTGATCTTCATTTCTTGCTTGACAGTTTTCATCTTAAGGTCATGATTGAAATCTGTCATTTGGTTGAAAATGTTCTTGTATTGTTCCAGAACACACTATGATGCTGAGTCCGAAAATTCAGCGGTCAGTCCGCGTGAACGACGGTCAGCTACTCGCCCTCTCTGATAGGGCGCAGTATGATCATTCACAGGTATTTAGATATACAGGCCAATATTTACACCATTTCAGTGGTTTTTAAACCAATGGTCCGCGACGTCAACATATCCTTAGGTATAAAACAAAGTCGCTTCCCACCGTCTGTACACTTCGATGTTTTAAATTACGCAGCGGATTTTAATGCGTTTATATCAATAGATAGACCGTTTTAAGAGGAAGGTTTATACGTATAGAACATCATGCAACGACCAACGGGAGCAGAACAGTAACCAAAGGCGTAACTGTTATTTAGTTATTTAGCTACTCATATATAATTATCTATTAAATAACAACGAACCGACGACACGTCTTAAGGAGCCAAAACCGTTTCATAGAAAAAAATGTTGCACCCTGTCTTCAGTTAATCGTAGGTGGGTGCCTTCCCCCTCCCCCCCTACCCCGGTGCCGTGGCTCCGCCAATGTCACAGTATATAGTCACAGTACCTATGTACACAACTTCCACTAACATCGACTATGTTTGCAGACCGGCTACCTGCACAAACGGAGCTCCGACAACACCAAATGGCAGCTTCGATGGTTCATCTTATACCAGGTAAGGGAAACATGCTTTTATTTTAAGTACTAGCTTCTGCCTGCGACTTTGTCCGCGTCTTTGATATATTATCCCACGGGAACCGTACATTTTTCTGAGATAAAATATATCATAAGTGTTATTCCACACTATACAATCTATCTCTGTGCCAATATTCATACAGATCCGTCCCAAATCAAATCAAAATAATTAGATTTTATTTACATAAATAAGGGACAGATGGTTTTAACAAAACGGATCTCTTATTCTGCCTTTAATTTCGGGAAACTACAAAAGCCGAAATAAAGACAAATTAATGTTACTACGACGCAGCTGTTTGTAATGCTACGGGGACTACGCCGCTACGACCGCGTAGCTGCCTATTTGTAACACGTGCCTATAATAGTAGGTACAATAGGTAGGTAGGTAGAATAGGTACCACAATCTTAAAACAGTATTATTGTAATACTAGTTGCCGCTCGCGGCTTCACCTGTGTGGATCTGTTGGTTCCTAAGCCTTTCGATAGCAGAAAATTTTTTGGACTTACTTGAGACTAAAAAAAAAACAAAAACAACAAGAAGAAACAATAATCAGTCGTTCAGTAAATAATTAAGTATTGACTTATTTATTTATAAAAACTTTATGCACGTAAGTAAAACTACAGCGTACAAAGACGGACTTAATGCCTTGCCCTACTTTGTGGTTATTATTTGGCCAAATTACGAAATATCTTTACAAATTAAAGCCCACCCGTTAGGTAGCTTTTTCGTGAAAAAGTAAAAAATATTCATTCTCCAAATGGCAGCCATGCGAAGCCGAATTTAAGCGGATCGTTAGACATAGATAGAAAACTACTAACATTACCAACAAATTGATTATTTCCTATGAACAACATAACATAATATACCATCACGCTTGTATTCCCCGGAAGGGTTAGGCAGAGGTGTACCAATGTACACCTATAGTTCGCCGGTATGTTTAGGTCGTATGTATTGGGGAGCAAGCCTATTACCATTGACCTGGCACAAATCCTAACTCCGGGCTGCTAGTGAGAATTTCACAGAAAATCCTAATAACACTTATTGTTCGACCTGGGAATCAACCCAAGACCTGTAGCGTAGTAGTGAAGCACAATGATTTTTATATAAACTCTCTACAATTAAAAGTGATAAGCTCTAGTGGCATTCATGAAGCATACCTGCTTGCTAACTACGTATTACATAAGTCACGACTCTACTTGCAATGCTCTAAACCACTAAACCCGTAAGTACCTCGCTACAGTACCTACTCAAGAAGGCATTGACCTTTTAAGCCACAGTAAAAATGCAACACGAATCAAAATGGCTGAAGTTAGTTTTTAAAGGTCTTTAGACTTTAGGATGTTGTATCTGGTGAATGTATACGAAGTGTCCAAACACACGTGACATATCCGATGCCTCCCAGGGCAGCGGGTTGTTCGAAAGAGATACTGGAACGCAAAGAGCACAAGAAGGAACATGGATGGGTTTTAGTTAGTGAAACTCTGACAGTCCCGCCCCGCCCAGGGTGGGGGAACCCATTTGATGATTTCGTATACAGGAAAAAAAAATACCCGTTACCTACGCGTATTGCTTATCAAAGAAAACATATGGTGGGGAAACTATTATTGTTTTTGGTGTGAATTTACTTGACTGCCCCGTTGGGCTCGTGATCACAAGCGCGATAAGCGTCCTGTGTTCGATTCCTAGGTCGAGCAAAGTGTTATTGGGTATTTCCATTAAGAATTCCTCAGTAGCAGCAGTTTGGAAGTTGGTGGTGCAACACCCCCGTGTCTCGGAAAGCACTTAAAGCCGTTGGTCCCAGCTGTCATTCGTAAATCTTTGACAGTCCATGCCAACTATTGGTACACTGTGTGCTAATGCCAGAATAAAATATTGTTTATACTGTGGCATTAATATCGACAGTCATTAGGGATAGAAGTCAGAAAGTCTGACAACCAGTCTTACCAAGAGGTATCGTGTTGCCCAGTAACTCGGTTGTGGAGGCCAAATTGGCAGTCGCTCCATGTAAAACACTGGTATTCACCTGCATCTAGTTAGACTGGAAGCCGACCCCAACATAGTTGGGAAAAGGATATAAGATGTGAGGTATAAGATGTGGAGATGGTGCCAATTTACTGCTTATGATAGCGCGCAATGACATACACAAAACATAGTATATATGGGCGCAGTCACAGGAGTCGTGGAGAAAAGTTTTGCAGCTATAGCATTTGCACAAGTAATAAAATTAAAATTGTTATGTAAACCCCGACAGTAAAATAAAGATTCCTGCCGCATCTGACAAAAGAGCTGATAACCTTGAAACAGCTGAACCGATCTTGATAAAACATACCTAAGAACTATCGCTAGGAAACCTGCTTTCAAATAAAAAAAACCGCATTCAAATCGGTTCATCCGTTTAAGAGCTATGGTGCCGCAGATAGACATACAGACACGTCAAACTTATAAAAACACTCTTTTTGAGTCGGGGGTTAAAAAACTTAAAATAGGTGGAACTTTGACCTTCAAAGTTTCCGTAAACAGAACGATTAGAGGTGTTTTTCAGTACAAAAAAATTATCACAATGATGGATAGAACATGTACACATCCCATATTTATTTAAATAAAAGCGGATTCTATGTAACCGTTCTGAAGGATTTTATCAAAACAGCGAATTGGGTAGAGGTCACCATTAAACAATAATTCCAAGACACAATAAAAAAAAACACTTTATCCTACCTCTGAAAACCTCCTACAATTTTGAAATAGCTATAATATTAGATTTTTAGTTGCTGTGAAATCATTGAAATCAATAAATAGTTAGTGCATTGAGATGTCAAAAAAGTGACGTCATAGTGTAGTATTGTCGTACAAAATTCTTAGGCGAAGTCACGTATTGACAGATCATTAAAAGTATGTCAATTGATTAGTGGTGTCATCTAACCAATTGACCTGATCATCGATGACACGTGGGTGCTGTAGATTTGTAATAAGGTTGTCATTTTGTCAGCAATTTAAGTCTTAGTAGGTACTTATGTTTATATAAATATCTATCACTCCAAAGAGGTTCTTATGTTTGAAGAACCATTGATTTTGAGATCCAAAGTTTTACCTGTAAGTAGATTATAGACTCACTAATACCATTTAGGAGCCCTCCTCCTGAGAATAGAGGGATTACAGATTATACGTTTAGATACGATCGGAGTGCATTCAAGCGAGAGGTGGACCCAGAGGGATGGGTCCAAGAGGGAAAGGGGCCTGGGGACTTTAAGCCTGTCACACGGTATCCGATCAACTGGCCGATACTGTAACATGGTTTGAATAAAGGACAGAAATATTCAATTGTGAATTGTTGATTTATAAATTAGATACGTTTATGTCTGGTTTTGCCCCCGGCTTGGCTCGCATGGATGAGGCGCAATGTTGAAAATCAAAAAGTTTCGAAAAATTACTTTGTTAAAACAATTCGGTTTTTGACTACGCTTATTCTGAGAGCGAGTCAAAAGTAAATTCCATTTATTTTTCCTATAGCCTTCACTGTGCTACTGCAGGGCAGAGGCCTCCCCCAATTCCAATTATATTTACTTTATAGAATTTGCTCAGTTGTAAAAAATAATAACTTTTCCAGACAATTTTTTTATGTCATGATTTGTGTATATCTTTAGATAACTGCCCCGTTGGTCTCGTAGTGACAAGCATAACTGTTGAGCATGGGGTCCTAGGTTAGATTTCCAGGTCGGACAAAAAGTACTATCGAGTTTTTTCCATTACTGATTTCTCAGTAGCGGCTCGTAGTTTGTAACTTGGTGGTGGGACACCCTCGTGCCTCCGAAAGCACTTTAATCTTTAGTTGAAGATAATAAAAAAAACCACCTATCTTTATGTAATAAAAAAAGAAGCTGTGGTTTTTAGCCCGTCTTTTCGCTAAGTGGGCTGTCGATAGGTTAGTTCTAACGATTGTAAAAAGACACTTATAGTAGCCAAAAGTTTCATGTTTCTCTCATCATTACGATTTTTATTTACCTTCAATGGCTTCGAACGTTACAAGTAACCCTGTACTGACCCATGCATTATATATATTGCGCAAAAGTAACAAATACAACAAGTAAAGTAAAAAATAAACAGTATCTAAATATAACACTAAACTCAAAAGTCGTGTCCAGAATTATGTTTAATTAATGGCATTTAGTTTAATGGACAATATGCATAGCTAACTGCTATGTATCTTTACACCCCGTGTAATACATCTAACATAACATCACGCCTGTATTCCCCAAAGTGTTAGGCACAGGTGTAACAATGAACACCCGCAGTTCGCCTATATGTTTAGGTCCCATGTAATAGGGGGCGAGCCTATTGCTATTAATCGGGCACAAATCCTAACTCCGAGCTGCTACTGAGAATTTCATTGAAAAACCCAATAACACTTTATCCTTTTACACGTGCAGCCTGTGGGTGAACTTCACGCAGAGAGCATATAGTAGCCTGCGCACCCAATATAACAACACCTTCCGGGTGTTGATGGGGCTGCCGCGTTTTTGTAGCGTGTCCCGCATGTTTGCCGACGCGGACGTTGATTGTTTTTCGGCCATCATGCGCAAGAGATGTGCATCTCTGCTACGCCGGGTTCGCGACAGACCCAACACCATTCTCGGAACGTTGGCTGGTAGGTGGGACTCTCCGATCTTGGGATGGTGGATACGAATGCATGCAGTCAAGTAGACATTCCCGGGATCGGCGTGCCTCACGCTAACAATAATAATGTTACTAACACTAGTTTATAAGTTTACACTGTTACTAACAAATATGGATTTTATTCTGAAATAAATGTTTATTTATTTATGTTTGATCTGGGAATCGAATCTAAGACCTCTAGCATAGCAGTCGCGCTTAGGTTCACTAGGGATGTTATAATGTTAGTCCAAGCGAGAGGAGCAGTGATAGGTATATCTAGAATTATACAATTTCATATTTGGATACCCAAAATAAGATGAGACTAAAGAATCACTGGTTTAAAGGATATGGGTGCTGGTGTAATTACAGGCACATGAGACATTTCAACTTTGTTTTTGGGATGGCAACCCATTTGCAAGGCTCTAGTATTGCAGATGTGTGTAGGCAGCGGTGACCAATTTACATATCAAGTGGGTAAAAAAAAACTTGATTCGACATGACTCCCCTAAGCTTATATTGAGTTATTCATAGCGCCTACCTTTCTTATGATATACCTTTTTTCACACTACATCAAGCATTAATTCTTGAACTTGAACATAAAGAGACGAGGCATTCTGACGCACATAAGCTGAGTGAAATGAGCGTGTATCTAGTACACTTTATCGCTAACTTCAAACGCAAAGGAAATTCTCGCGAGAACACATTCCACGGGAAATGGAACGTGCACAACGCCGGAACGGGCCCGGAGACGGGTCGGCGACGGCACACAGTGGTCCGGATTTTAAAAAAGGTGGACATAGGATCGAAAATGCATATTTAACTTAACAAAAAATTGTTTCGTATAGGAAATATAACGCTGATTAATACTTATTACTACAACTTTTAAAAAAAACTGCTCCTTCACGTCAAAAAAAAATATTGAAAATAAAAATGTATGGGAGAAAATCTATTTTATTTTTTTTCTCCGTTCAGTATCAAAGTATAGCAAGCAAACCTTATATTCTGGTAAACACTTATTGTCCTTAACACGACGACATATAAATTGCTTGCGTATCCCTGCGGCCTTGGCGCCTACGATGCTTTAAAGTTTAAAATTTTAATGTTGAATTATCTTAATATTATTAACGAGTTTTTCTATTAAAATTAATCCAAAATATCAATTTAATAAAACAAGCCCCCCGCGCGCCCCATCCTTGTTTTAGACTCGCCCCCTATCACTTTGGACTTAAATATAACTGGCGAAATTACAGTGTACTATACTGTAGTATACACCTTTGCCAAACCGCTCGGGGAATATAAAGCGTGATATTATGATAAAATAAGCATTTTGCTTATTTTTTTTAAATAATCTTCTGTTGATTATTCTGTCATCTGTTGATATTTCCTATTGATAAATCATGATATTGTTGTGTGTTATACCACTAGCGTGACTCATATTAAAAGAAACAATTAAAAATAGATTTAGCCCTGAAAAGGGCTTTTTCTGAAGTCATGAAAACGACTATTTTAAGTAGTCCGCAAACGACCACAACTTAACTACTACCACTAACAAACTCAATTCTAACATAACAACATCACTAAATCTGTCACGTTTACATTAACGGATCATGTTCAGACTGCAACTCCTGTAGATCCATATTTTCGGTTTCTTCTGTTACTACCTCAGGCAACAACAAAAGCTCTTTAACATCTGAAAAAAAATCGAATTGCTTTGAATTGCTGTATTTTGGTCGAATATGGGATAAATATGGGTCTGAACTAATTAAAAAATTATGGAGCAAGTCCTCGTTGGTCTTTATCCTGTTAAATTTTCTTGTGTGAGATTCATGAACTCTTCTAAATTCTTTATTTCTTGCTTCTCCCGCTTCTTCGGAAAGAATGCCAATTGGTAGGAGGCCAAAGTGATGACAAATGTCTGCACCGTGTATGAGTAGCTTGTGCACACTTGCGGGCATATAAAACCATGGGTATAGATCAACAAAGATCTCAGCTGTTTCTCTGCAATAAGTCCTGAATTTTTCAATATCTATGGCACATCCTGATGAAATCGTTTGAAGAATAACCGCAAAATGCTTCAGCAGGTCTTTGTCAACATTGGTTATTTCGGCAGATTTCTCATAATCTCTAAAAAACCTTCTGGCTGTGTTTCCGTCGTTTGTGGTTCCAAAGCCTTGCTTCACAAAATCCACAAGTATTCCCATTTGCTGTTTGAATTCTTCTTGTGTCGAATGTTTCTTCGCAGCTTTTAGTTGCTTGTTAGCACCTCGTGCAGTCCACATCTCAAAGTCCATGTTGTAAGATATGTGTAGAATACACTCCATACAACGAATCCACATATGAAGAGTAGAAAGACCATATTTATAAACATCTTCTCGAACAGGTCTTGAAAATACTTCTGACAGCTTGTTCATCTCAGTCGGCTTAGCAAGGCAAATATTGCAGGCAGATGCAGATGAAGTATCCGTTATAATAGTGGCCACTTTTCCGTCGATCATTGTCATATGAAGCTCGTGACTAATCTCTAGCCCTGCCCATTTTGTAGAATCGATGTTTTTTATTTCTTCCTTCAATGCAGCTTCTTCTTGCTTGATGTATTCTGCGGTCTCTTTACAAAACTCGAACTTAATGGGTCTGCAATAATGTGTTGAAGAAGGTGTTGGGTTTTCCCATATGGTGCTATTATTAGAAACTAATTTAAGAGGGACAAGACTTGACATGAAAACCGATGAATCACTGAAGTTTACATCTTCACTCCTTTGCTTGTAGGTACTTTGTGAAGAAGCTCCATCGAAACCCCATTTACTATTTAACTTCAATCCTTCAGTTGACGAATCAATGTGGGTACCGGTAATTTGAAGAATCTTCTGGACTGTTAGATCCAATAGGGCTTGAAGCTTCACTCTGGCTCCTCTCTCAGTAATTTCTAAATCATGTGGATAGCATCTCTTTTTAGCTTCAAGGAGTTTGTGATACGATGGTAACACTGGAACTTCACAATCTAACAGCGCTTTCCTTAAACACAAGTATTTCCATTTTGACAGGTTCAGTGATGTATAAAGACCAAGAGCATGATCTTCATCAAAAGTTTTTTTCCTATTTTTCTTAAACAATGTGGCTTGAACGATAGCAACACTATCAGGGTTCTTCGTTACATGGTCTATAACACAAGCTAAGTCATTCTTCTTGTCGATCCTAAGTCTTTCGACTAATGCAAAAGTAAGTTCTTCCGGCGAATAGTCCAAAAGAGACTCTGAACGTCTTTTCTTCTGTTTGTTGCTGAGGTCAACAAAAGGCTTCCTAATCTGAACTTCGGTAGATGTGCCCACAGTCGTTGTACTAGATGTCGACGGAATCACAGCTGCTGTAGTATCGATGTCAACTGAAGTATTTTCTGACGATATGTTTTCGATAACTTCATCTTGGGCTTGAAAAATCTCGGATAAATTAACAGTAGTGCAATTTGGCCAACTAATATTTGATTGTAACCACGCAGCATGTCTATTCATGAAAGTTTTTTGATTTCTAGAAGCACTTGCCCATCTGCGACTGATATTACTGATGTAGTTCTTCAAAAAGGTCTTGATTATTTCTAAATCTTCTGAACATGTCTCAACTGGGATATGTTGAATAATAGCTTCATAGAGTCTTGCCCAATTTTTCATGTCTCCTTCAACACGGAGGAACATAAAGATGTCCAAGTTTGTTACAAATGCAGCCATAACGAAACTCACTAAACTTTCACACAGCACGGATAATTAGATATGTTGCTTCCTCAAGGGTTGAGTAACAAGTGCCTTTAATTGTTTCATGCACCGATATAAATAACAAACACACGCGCGCAAGTAGTGACTGACAAAATTAGTACCCCACTTCTTAAACAGCCAATCAGCGTCGTCGATATCTCCGGTGGTGGGGGTAAATGATTCCTTTATCACAGGAGTCGTTTCAGTCAGTTACAAATAGACAACGAATCAGCACGTGTCTTTTATTGCTATTTTTTATTAAAATAAATTAAACAAATACTTGCAAAATGCTTGAATGCGTATGTTTTAATTCTTATATAATTAAAAAATGATATTTTAAATTCAGCATAATTGAAAAACTCGATAATAATTAGAAAAAAATCGCAATTAAAATTTTAAACTTTGAAGCATCGTAGGCGTCAAGGCCGCAGGGATACGCAAACAATTTATATGTCGTCGTGTTAAGGACAATAAGTGTTTACCAGAATATAAGGTTTGCTTGCTATACTTTGATACTGAACGGAGAAAAAAAATAAAATAGATTTTCTCCCATACATTTTTATTTTCAATATTTTTTTTTGACGTGAAGGAGCAGTTTTTTTGAAAAGTTGTAGTAATAAGTATTAATCAGCGTTAAATTTCCTATACGAAACAATTTTTTGTTAAGTTAAATATGCATTTTCGATTCTATGTCCACCTTTTTGTAAATCCGGACCACTGTGCGGCACCGCGCCGGGAGGCGGTCGACTATTGGTATCGTGTGTAGTTTCTACTGTGTAAATGAAAGTTTTATTGGTTTTAGCTACGAGAAATGTGGCGCCCTCGAGGTTGCTGACAAATATATCGATGGTGGAAAGGAAAAGTTTACTAAGCAATAATTTTGTCGTGCGTTTTTTTATATCTTAATAGGTGACTAAGTAATAAATAATATTTATGATTATTTTGTACTCTTAACTTCATTCTTGTCAACTCCCTTCTTTTTTTTACCGACTTTCAAAAGAAGGAAGTTATCAATTCGGATGTTTGTATTTTTTTTTATGTATGTTTGGACATAGCTCCGTTGTATGTGAAGGGATTTGCAAAATTTTTTTTTTTTGGGACGTATTTTTTTCGAAATGGTCCCATTTAAATACCATTTAAATTTCATATAGATCTGATGATGGATTCCTTCGACAGACAACGGAACTCTTCAAAAAATTACAGCAAATCAACCGCGATTTTAACTGCTATCGCATAAGTTATTTTTCACTTTTGAGTTTTTCTTTTTTTTTAAGTTTCATTAATATACTAAGCAAGAGCTCAGGATAGTGGGATAAAAATCAAGGATGATTCATATTCCACTCCTACTAGAACCTACTATCCTACTTCCTACTAATATTATAAAAGCGAAAGAGTGTGAGGATGGATGGTTTGTTACTCAATCACGCAAGAACGGCTGAACGTATTTGGATGAAATTTGGTACAGTGATAGATTATAGTCTGGAATAGCCCTTAGGCAACTTTTTATCCCGAAAAAAATTACGGTTCCCTCGGGATAATATATAAACTTCGAGGCGGACGTACTCGTGGGTGGAAGTTAGTAAATAAATAATTCAATGCGTCCAAAAAAGGCTATTGAAAGAGTTAACGAGTAAAAATCATACCTTTTCATATTAGTCTGTACACTTAATAAGGTTGGTTATACAACACGTGTACTAAGTCCCAATGCGACTTTTTCAATTCGTATGTAGGTACTTTCTAAGTTAATATTAGACATCACTGACGTCGGAGAAGGAAAACATCGCGAGGAACCCTAGACTTATAGATAATACTAGCTGAACCTGCAAAAGTTGTTTTGCCACTTTTTTTTAGGGTTATGAATAATAGATGTTGTCCGATTCTCAGACCTACCCGATATGCACACAAAATTTCATAAACATCGGTCCAGCCGTTGCGGAGGAAACAATAACATAACAAACATTGTGACACGAGAATTTTATATATAAGAAAAATCTAAAGTCGCTTATTCACCTTGAGCAAGCGTGGTGAACAATACTCATGCCTTCTATGTACGGGAAGAGGCAGTGGGAAAATAATAGGCTTATGTTATTATTTTATAGTTATACACCTACAACAAGCCACCAAATTTGTTTGAACCCAAAGTTGCTTGCAAGCTGCCTCGGTAGCATAGTGGTCCTAAGCGCGACTGCTACGCTAGACGTCTTGAGTTCCATTCCCAGGTCGAGCAAAGTGTTATTGGGTTTTTCTATGAAAATCTCAGTAGCAGCTCGAGGTTAGGATTTGTGCCCGGTTAATGGCAATAGGCTCGCTTCCTATTACATGGGACCTAACCATACCGGCGAACTGTGGGTGAACATCGTTACACCTCTGCCTAACCCTTCGGGGAATACATGGTATGTTGCTTGCAAGTTGCAAGACTAAAATTGCTTGTTAATTTTTTCCTGTCAATAGATATTATTGTCATCTGTCCTACCTTAGCAACATCTAAAATCTCTCAGTGTGCTACAATGTAGAACAGCCTTATAAATAAGTAATGTACATGACTTTTTATTCAAGTAAATAACGTCTCCAGTGCTACGACCCGTCGCAAGATAAAAATGATACACAAATCAAATATATACGAACGCTCGACAATACAAAAATCAAACAGTAAATTGTCAAAGATTTCCATAAATGTAGTATTCGGGAAATGCGGGCACGATTTCTTGTGAAACATCTACATTCTCGCGAAAAGAAATGATTCTTATTCACATCTTTTGTTTCTGAATGTGTGCTGAAAAGATTCCGGTTTTTTGTTAATGATATCGTATTTAGAAAGATATTTTGAAAATAAGTTACTTCATTTTAAATTCTTTAGTTAACCGCAACGGTTGTGATTCAGCGGGTTGTTCGCAAGAGATACCGCGCCCCCGGAACGCAAAGGGCACAAGAAGGAACATGGGTGGGTTTTAGTCAGTATAAGTCTGACTCTCCCTCGCCAGTCTGACACTCCCTCCCAAGTTATTTGATGATTTTCCACCCACCAAAAAAAAAAAACAAAAACAAAAAAAAACGGTTGTGATTATTTTTTGCCCAAAATTGGATACGCAATCATTTCTTTGATTTCCAAACTTAGCAAATTCGATAACGGAATGACTATGTGGTTTTTGCAGCTAACCCCCGTGCTCTAACAGCATAGTAGCTGCCAAGAGTCGTGAGCACAAACGTCAAGTTTATTTTCGGGTTCCTTCCTGGGTTTTTTGGGGCGCCGACGCTACACGCGATCGCTCCGCGACAGACGGACTGACTTAGACCGCTACTCTTACGTGTAAGTCTTAAGAAACATACTTTCGTGGATACAGACGGGGGAGTATTAATATCCGCCCATTTTAATACGAACTATATAAAGTTCATAATAAAATCTCCAATTGTAATTTTTATGATGTATGTAAAGAGCAAGTTCCTATCCCGACACGCATCTACCTTAGTATCACATTCTCACGCGATATTAACGAAAAACGTCTGTGGTCCTTTGAATGTATATTATAAAACAATGTAGACATTTTATAGGGAGCTGTTAACATATCAAACAAGCAATTACTTAACTGATTGGTATCCTTTTATAGTTAATAACCCAAAATGAAAAGCATACAACAACAGCCCATCCAATTAAGAAGCTTTGTGTTGCGAGAGCAAATTAAATATTTTATGTTATTTAAGTTTATTATATTAACTTCAGAAGGTTACATATCAACACTTTTCAACCGACTTCTAAAAATGTGGAGGTTATCAATTTGTTTGAATTTTTAACCCCCGACGCAAAAACGACGGGGTGTTATAAGTTTGACGAATCTGTGTGTGTATATATCTCTGTGGAATTGTAGCTCCAGAACGCATGAGCCAATTTTGATTTAGTTGTTTTTTTTTGAAAGGTATATTAGTCGGGAGTGTTGTTAGCTATGTTTGATGGAAATCGGTTCAGCGGTTTCAAAGTTGTCAGCTCTTTTGTTAGCTGCGGTAGGGATTTCTATTTTTCTGACGGGGGTTACTTATGTAATCTTTGTTACCTCAGTAGGTACTCCGTAGATTACCAACCAATTTAGAAATTTCGTTTTATTTGAAAGTAATCTTTCAGATTGGTTTCATAGAATATTTTTCTTTTGGGTTTTTTTATGCGTTGTTTACAAATTTAAATATATATATTAAGTGCTTTTGTTGCATAAACTTGCATAGTTGTAACCTCAATGGAAGAAGTTACACTGGCTCCTGAAACATAGGTATTTTAAACTAGCTCAGGAGTCAGGGTTTCACATTTTAGTAGCCGATTATTATGCCAATAAATTATTATTTATGTATAAAAGTTTATTTGTTTATAGAAGTTTTACCAAAATCGGTTTTAGTGACTTAGTTTTTAAATCAAAATAATTAAAAAAATATGTCATCCAAGAAAACGAAATTATGTATTTTGCTTCCTTGTGACTTGTCAGTGGCGTTTATCTTATTTACTTTCTCTTGTTCCTCACATGAGAGTCATTATTGCTGTTTATTTTTGCAATTGTACATACGAGTACCTTGTACCTCTCAAGGCTAGCGTGATTGCTACGCTAGAGGTCTTGGGTTCGATTCCCAGGTCGAGCAAAAAGTGTTATTGGATTTTTCTATGAAATTCACAGTAGCAGCTCGGAGTTTGGATTTGTGCCCGATTAATGGCAATAGGCTCGCCCCCTATTATATGGGACCTAAACATACCGGCGAACTGTTGGTGTACATTGTTACACCTCTGCCTAACCCTTCGGGGAATATAGGCGTGATGGTGTGTGTGTGTGTTACTAAACCAATTTTGATAAAATTTATATGGAACCACCTTTGAAGTATGAACTATTAAACAAAAAATAATCATCAAAATCAATTCATAATTAGCGGAGCTATCGCGTAAAATACATACAAAAAAAACATACACATACATATAAATTGAAAACCCCCTTCTTTTTGAAGTCGGTTAAAAATCAGCTCGATTTGAAAACAAAAGCGCGCTAGCGCTAGGGTTTTATATCTCGTACGCCCGGATAGCCACTATCTCCCTAAATCTAATAAACAATCGAATATCATTCGTACAAGTAGAACACTATCTGCCAGATAAATCAATCAGATATAACCAAATATGGAGTAGATACTAAAATGCTTTTACTTACGTTCAGAGACAAGCCGTTTTGGCATGTCTCTAACCATAATGCTAAGTACTTGGTACTTGCTCGTATGTACCAGGGATGTTTCTAACCAGGCACTAATCCGGACTTAGGGTTGCTACTACACCACTTTGTCAGACCTATGACTCAGCTTAACAGTCCTCCTTGGTGACCCCTGACCCGGGTGGCGTTCCTGACAGGTAGACCCAAGTTCTCTTCAATCATTAAAGAGCATTGTATATAGGGAACATATTAAAACAGCATAGTATATCGGGCTGGTGTCCCCAACTCCTCATCTCATTGTGTGTATTGCGTACGAGTGGTATTTTTACCGTTCTATGGAAGGATAATTTGATCCACGAATCCTTGACGTTATTAAAGATCTATTGCAGGTTGCCTGGGTTTCTGAAGTACGTTACCTTGTATCTGGTTACCTAATGGCAGTTATGAAACCTGCCGGGGTGCAGTAGGATGTTCAGAGCGAATCCGGTGCCTTGGCTAAAGTAAAAGGATTTATTTCAATTAGACCATTTACATGCACATTTAAATTGTCAAGAAGTTACAGTTTAAAGTTGGTAACCAAAGGTAGTTGGAGTAACACAGTGGGGTTGTAGTCGGTAGGAGTTTGACACCCCCCTCTGCCTTCCCCGAGGCGGAGGCAGTCTCATCTTCCTCTAAGCGCCACCTGCCGCTGAGCCCATTGTGCAAAACAGTGGGATGTCAGGCTGGAATCACATCCTAAGATAAAGAGATGTTTACTAAAAGACCCATGGCCAGTTATGGCAGTGACGACTGTACGCAGCTTGATAGACAGTCGGAGGGACTGCATCATATTTATATAAATCATTTTATGCACAGAACATGCTGTTTTACTACGAGTCGGAGAACAACACCCGTCCGACAGGCGTGCTCATGCTGGAGGGCTCGTACTGCGAGAGACTCAGCAAGGCGCCTATGGAGAGGAACGCATCGGTAAGTTCAACCATGTCTGTAGTAGTAGAACCTGTTTGTAACCTTATTTTATTGTATTGTGTGAAGAATATGCCCAACCCATATCACGCCGTACGGCGAAACGTGGTTATGTGGAGCTTGCAACTCGGCATGTGCACCTACTTTCGCCTTGATGGGCGGGCACCAAGAACTAATACTCTTGACGTTCGTGACCCATCCAATGTAGTCAACTTCTGGCCTTCGAGTTCTTTGCCCGCCTCCAGGCTCTTTCCTCCTTCAGCGATTTCCCAGTGCACTGAGAGATCACCACAAATCCAGGGACCTTGCAGCGTGGACATTAGAGTTTCCTCACAAATGACAGTGGGCAAGAACGTATGGGAATTGGTTCAAGCATTACCATATATCAAACGAAAGGGCATCAAAATCTATCCAAAATATTTCCAGTAAGTATACGTTTAGTAAAAAGGTCTTACGGGGCCAGTTCGTAAGACTGGCGTTCCACGTGGTGTGCACTGAGTTGTAAAATAATCTCAGTACTAGCTATGGTAGGTACCTAACAGGCTCACGACTCGTGGCGACTACTATAATATCTTTAATAAAAGTGGTAATAATAGACTTAGTAGAAATTGAAATTATAATTATTTACATAAACTACAATACCGAATTGTGAAACTGTAGTGGTAGAAGCTATAAGCTGTTAGGATGCTTTTTTATACACATCAATGGCCGGCAAACAAGCCGACGGTGACGGCCCACCTGATGTTAAGTGGTCACCGCTGCCTGTAGACACCTGCAACACCAGAGCCCTTGCGAATGTGTTGCCGTCCCAGAGACAAACTTGAAATGTCTTATGTGCCTGTATTTTAACGGGCACTCACACCCTTCAAACCGTAACACAGCAACGCTGCTTTGCGGGAAAAATGGGTAGTTATAGTGGGTGTACGAGCTCCTTCACAAAGAACTCTACTACTATTAAAAACGGCTACCCTTTCAGCAGCTATGTAATACTTTCCTGATGTTTAATTGTTTGTTGTTTTACCCCAGTTCTGCTTCATCATATCTTACCGCCGTGAGAGCCAGCGGCAGTACGAGCTGCGGGCCGCCTCCGAGGTGGACTGCGTTCACTGGGTTGACGCCATTCGTGAAGCCAGGTAATGTGTGACGTACTTACTCTAGAACCTATTTTTGGTTGGTTAAGACTCATTTGACCTTGCCACCCATTAGGAATCCTCCTGCATTGTGGGTGGGTTTACAAACATATAAACTCAGATACACAAACAACCAGACCAGACTATCTGTAGGCCATACAAATATTCGTTCCATCCGGAAACTTAAACCGCGGCAGTGCAGCAGCCAATCGCTCAGACCCTACGCCACCTGCGTTTTTCTTTTTGGATGGGAAATCATCAAATGACTTCCCTTGCCCTGGGCGGGGCGAGAGGGAGTGCCTCTCTACCTCAGCCGTCCTGACGCCACCTGTGCTTTCACCACATTTAGACGTCACTTTACCAATTATAAAAAATATTTGCCCAATATTCTTTAAAAGATAATGGTAGGTACTCATCGTCACCAGTGTTGCGGAATTTGTTCGAAAGAGTCACCGCAGCCCTGGAACGCAAAGGGCATTCGGAGGAACACCGATGGGTTTTAGTCAGTACACTTCACCCAGAGCGGAAGAAGTAACGCGACGTTTACCCATCCTTAAAAAAAACACCCATCGATAACGGAAAAAGACTATAATAAGAGTAAACTGCCTAGCTTCCAACTTGATCTAGATTCTAGACTAAAAACCTTTCAGGCATAAAGATGTGTACCTAAATAAGTAAATATTGAACGTTTTGTACGCGACGGTCGCACGCTATACCATCATTTGTGACATCTATGACAATCAAACCGTCATACGCGACCTTGGAGTGAAAAAAATTGATTTAATATTTAACTACGCTATGTCATGACATGTGTGTACTATACAGGGAGTGAAAAAACACGTCATATACCCGTTAGCTACGCGTACTGCCCATCAAAATTTAAAGAAAAGAGTGTCCATGGAGTTTCTTTCTCGTTCTTCTCCATAGAGACTTACGTTTTGGAACGAGCAACTAGCTTCAACTTCCTGTGTAACTTCTTGACAGTTCAAAACTGCCCGTAAATGGTCTAATTTAAAAAAAATGATGAATGACTTTGACAACTAAGCAACATTGGGATATTTTTTTGGAAAGAAATTAGTTTTATTTTTGGTATGAAAATCACTGTGATTACGGGTCCATCCCACAATGCAGTCATAGTGGTCCTGGTGGTTATGGTGGTTACATCTAAAATTTATTTAGAACATTTTAAGCTATATTTAAAAAAAAACTTGACTGCCTCGTTAGCCTAGTGGTTCTAAGCACTGCTACGCTGGAGGTCTTGAGTACGATTCCCAGTTCGAGCAGTGTTATTAGGTTTTTTTGTGAAATTCTCAGTAGTAGCTCGGAGTTAGGATTTGTTACCGGTTAATGGCAATAGACTGTTATATGGGACCTAAACATACCGGCGAACTGTGGGTGTACATTGATACTTCTCCGCCTAACCCTTCGGGGAAATACGGGCATTAAAAAAAAAAATTGTTGGATATTTGACAATCAATATTTTCCGTAATCAAAAGGCAAAAAAATGGTATCAATGATGAGACGAACATACAGTAACGGTCGGGTTCGTTAGCTAAGTGTATTTTTACACCCTCTAAGTGTATATGTGTTGCCGCCCGCGACAGACCGTGCATTAAAATTACTTTCACGAGTCGCGCTGCTGAATTGTGGGTACCTATGTTCTCTGACGCCCTTTGAGCGTTTTGAAAAAATATACCAATAAGAAAATAACAAAAAAAAGATCAACAATGCATTTATAATTTTCAGCCTAAATGGTACACAAAAAAATATTTTAAAAAGTTGGTAATTTAAACAAAAAAAAACAAAAACCCGCCGATTCCTTGCTGCTTACTGGCTAATCTTTTAAATCTTTATCACGGCATATAGAAAACAAATTTCTACCCGCGACTTCGTTCGCCAGGTAGACAAGTAATTCCTTTTTACAATAGAGTATTTCTCATAATAATATTCGAACGAAATAAGGTTCTAAATGGCTTACCCAGGCAGGGTCTGACAGTACACAACCCTCAAAATTTTAATGGAAAACGTGTCCAATTTCCATCGAAATCGCCCAATTTAGAACCTGAATACACGAAACATCCATTCAGTTAAAACTCCATCACAAGTAAAATCCAATTGAAAGTTCAAAACTCCACTCTTCAAACATTTCTCCCGGTAACCATAGAAACCATGAGATTAGGGTCACGGTGACCCTGACCCGCTCCCGGGAACCGCGCAGCCAGAGGGTTAGAATTTATTTTTAAATTACCTGTTACATTTTTATTAAGGCACCTTTTATGCTCGGTAAGTGCATTGTACGGTTATTAAAACCACGAAGCCTAGTAGCAAGGTTGTGTGGTAGACTTTCAGGGTCTATCATTTTTATACTTATCCACGAGAAGATAGCACACTTTTCTTTTCATATTTCTGTTATTTTTGTTGCCGCTTTAAAACGAAGTATGTTGTTAAAAAATTAAAAATTCTGTAAGAGGGCACTCTTTCATCCATCCACACACGTCAGACAATCGGTGACCGATTTTTTTGTCGGAGAGATTGGAACATATGAATTCTAATATGCACGCACACGTCCTACAAAAAGTCGTTCCCACGAAACTATGGATCTATTGAACGGTCCGATAACCGGTCCTACAAAAAGTCAGTAGTGGGCGGAGGCCGCTAAAAATAATAACAGCTGAAATTGAACTTGTTAGTAAAAGCGAGCCAAACCACAATATAACATTAATTAGATCACGTCAACATATCAAACGTGACATTACCAGTTCAAATTATGTCAATTTTTTTTCAACTTAGAGTAAAATAAGAATTATCAGAAATAAATTACAAATGTATTGCCAGTGGCTATTTTACATCATCTGTTTAGCCTTTTCCTAACTATATTGGGGTCGTCTTCCAGTCTAACCGGATACAGCTGAATACCAGTGTTTTACATGGAGCGACTGCCTATCTGACCTCCACAACCCAGTTAGTGGGCAACACGATACCTCTCGGTTAGACTGGTTGTCAGACTTCCTAGCTTCTGACAATCCGTAACGACTGTCAAAGATCTACGAATGACAGCCGGGACCAACGACTTCACGTGCTTTCCGAGGCACGGGGGTGTCACACTACCAACTTCCAAACTCCGGGCTGCTACTGTGCAAATCCTAATGGAAAAACTCAATAACACCAATGGCCATTTTACGTTAAAGTAAAAAAAATAAACAAACAATCGGTTTTCGGGCCATAGAACTATGTAATAAACCTTTACCGAAACGTATGCTGAACTACAACGCTACCTACAAGTTGCATTAGTTAATTGAGTCTTTATTTCGCGCGCACAATGGCTCCTGTCGGGGTCGGCTCGAGCGAAACACTACAAAGCCTCTATAAATTGAGTAGTGCACATATTGCCTGGCCACGTTATGTGTAGTTAGACATATAGGAGTGTGAGGATGCTTGATAATGGCTTGATAAAATACACAGTACCTCCGTAAATATATTACAGGGTTGTCGAATCATTTTTAAAGTTCGTTCGTCCGCATCAAATTTGATAATTATATGGATTAATACGAGAACCGTACATTTTTTCGGGATAAAAGTATGCTATGTGCAATTCCACACCACAATCAGTACCAAATTTGGTTCATGTCCGTTCAGTGTGAAGCGTGAAAGAGTAACAAACATCCATCCATCTATCCTCATAAACTTTGGCATTCATAATATTTGTAGGAAGTAGGATAGTAGAATTATAAGAAAGAATTAGTAAGATAGTAGAAATTACGATTCTCAAGGCCGATTTTTAACCCCTGACGCAAAAACTATATAATAACTATATAAGTTTGACGTGTCTGTGTGTGTCTGTGGCATCGTAGCCCCCGAACGCATAAACCGATTTTGATTTAGTTTTTTTTTGTTTGAAAGGTATATTAGTCAGGAGTGTTCTTAGCTATGTTTGATGGAAATCGGTTCAGCGGTCTCAAAGTTATCAGCTTTTTTGTTAGCTGCGGTAGGAATTTTTAATTTTCCGTCGGGAGTTACTTAAATTTTTTCTTTTTGTGTATTTCAATTACTTGTCGATGAAATGAGATTGTTACTTGATTTTAAACATTTTTAAATAATAGTCTTATACTACTAATAAGAAGTTCAACTTCTAGTCGTAATCACATCTCAGCGACCATCGATGTCAAAAATTGCAAGGTAAGATAAGATTGATAATGTGAATTAAGGGTAATAAGTATATATGGCTCAATAGAAGGTAATTCTGGAAGATAGTATTACCTTATATGTCTGGTAACCCTGCTACCGAGTAACGCTCAGTTTAATAACGGCAGCGTCTTGTACTGAGAGCTACCGACCTGTGTGCATATCGTCGGGTTCCTCCACAAACTTACTCTTAGCATACTCATGTCTGCAGTACCGAGTTTCTGTGCAACGCGGCTTACTTCATTATTAATGTTGTTAACGAAACTGGGGAAATGTATCTGTTTATTTATTACTTCAAGTATCTACCAGTGAAAGTCCGGTCAAAATTGATCCATCCGTTTCGGAGATTAACGGGAATAAACATTTCAAAAATTGTTTTTGTTACAGTGACCGCCACGACTCGTAGCACGAACATCAAGTTCATTTTTGAGATTTTGGGTTCCTTTCTAGGATTTTTGGGCTGCCGACGCTGCACGCGATTGGTCGGACTGATGGACCAAGTCGTTTGTGCTCACGACTCGTGGCGGCTACTATACAGTGTAAGCATTCGTATTCATTCAGTAAAAATCTGTTATTTTAACTTTACAAACGGTCACTTCAATTTTATTTACTTGTATAGATAATCTACGTGCTAAACTAATATTCTAAAGAGGAAAGACTTTTCTGTTTGTTTGTAACAAATATGCTCCGAAACTACTGGGCTGATTTTAACTATTTTTTCACCAATAGATAGATAAATTTTCCTAAATAACATAGGCTATATAACATCATGCTACGGACCACGGGAGCGGAGCAGGTCGCTAGATAAAATGACATACACAGCAGCGAACCAAAATACTATGGTTCCATGCCAAACGTCCTTCCCAAACCTTCCAACAACTCTTGCAAAGCATCCAAAAAATTCGATGTACGATCGACAAAAAAGTCGTCTGCTTTTAAGCTGACCTTTTTGATTGGCGCTGTCTATTGTTTTAACATTCCCTTTGTGATCCGATCGCAAAGTGAAACGGAATTATGTTTCTGCTGTGGGAAAACAAACCTTATTGTGACGGCATTGTAGTGAACTGCAGAATTAGTGTTCAAAAGTGATTGTGCATTGTTAGTTTTCAGAGTTAGGAGAGCATCTAACTCTCGGGTCTAAAAAAGGCATAAGTAAGTTACGTAACATACCATCACACCTGTATTGCCTGAAGGGTTAGACAGAGGAGTACCAATGTACACCCACAGTTTGCCGATATGTTTAGGTCCCATGTAATAGAGGGCAAGCCCCCTAACCTTGGTGCCTTTAACTGGGCACAAATCCTAACTCCGAGCAGCTACAAAGAATTTCGTAGAAAAACCCAATAACACTTCCCTCGACTTGGGAATTGGACCCACGACTTCTAGCGTAGCAGTCGCGCTTAGGACCACTAGGCTAACGAGGCAGCTACATTTAGAGAACCTTCTGGTTACAAAGATAAACGTCAAAGTTCCAACATTCACTACCATAACTAGTTTTAAATATAGTAAACAATAGTCAGAAGTGTACCAATTAAACAATTAACACTCAATATCAAATCTAATATTTATTGATCCTTTTTTTTTTTTTTTTTTGGATGTGGGAAATCATCAAATAACTTCTCCCGCCCTGGGCGGGGCGGGAGGGAGTGTCAGACTTTTACTGACTAAAACCCACCCATGTTCCTTCTTGTGCCCTTTGCGTTCCAGGGGCGCGGTATCTCTTGCGAACAACCCGCAGCCCCGGCAGGCAGCGGCCCTCAGTGGCCCCTAACCGTGGGATAATATACCAAATTTGACGCAGACGAATTCGCGGGCAAAAGCTAGTACGCGGGCAAAAGGAAGGGGCCTTTTGCTGACATCTCTTTGAGGCGCGCGTGGAACACGAACGCGCCGTCGACACGGCCTGTCGTTATGCAACGTAACGCGTAAGGACGGTGAGCTACCCATTGCTCACCGTCCACAGGCCCGTATCTACGGTGGCCGGGAGTCGTCTCGCGGCTCCCGACGTCATTTATTGATCCTTAAGACACAGTTAACAGCAGATTTCACGAACTGATTTAATGAACACTTCCCTAAATTTGTTTAACTGCAATATCTCTTCACTCTTTTCACCGGTCGGTATCACAGCACGAATCATCTTCAATATGGCCGACCGCAGTAAGTAGCCTCGGATAGAAGTCAAAACACAAACTACTATTCCACAAATAAGTGTTAGTATATTATTTTTATAAAACAATTAGTTTAGATCTTGCTAATTAAATTATTTTAAATATTTTTAGATGATATTAGTAGCAAAAGCTTACATAGATTATATAATTTAACTTTGAAAACCCCAGCACTGTTGCATGCTTCCGTGAGCACAATGTGTTCGCGCGTTACTTTTATTGGATACAAAAACAGTTTTATTTACACCGAAAATAAAAGTTGTTTTCCAGTCATAAGCTCAGATTTACCTAGTTTTATGAGCAGTAAGTTTAATTAACAGCTTATGTGATGTATCTTTTTACACCCCGTATGATATGGCGTGAGGAAAATACACTTTTTTTTTTCTTTGGATGGCAAACAAGCCGACGACGGCCTGGTCACCGCTACCTATAGACATACTGCAATACCAAAAACGCTTTGCAAATGCGTTGCCATCTTAGAGACAAAGTTGTAATATCTCATGTGCCTGTAATTACACCGGCACCTATACCCTTCAAACCGGAACACAGCAACGCGGCGTTGCGGCAGAAATAGGTATGGCGGTAATACTACCTCTGACGAATTCCTTCACATTTCACAAATAATAATTAAACATTACATAAACTCACGCCTTTTTCCCATGGGGGTAGGCAGAAACCACAGAACGCCACCTGCTACGATCCTTACATACTTCTTTCGCCTCGACCACGTTCATACATCTGTTCATACAAGCACGCTGGTTACGAGTACTGCGCACACGTCCTTTCTGAAGAACCCCACCAATAAGGGCAATAATTAAACAATCAATAATTAATATTAATAATTAAATTTTTTAATTATTAATTATCAATAATTAAACATTATTCAGATCTAAGCACAGTATACCGAGATGCAACTTAATATTACACCTACCTCATTTTGTGAACGATCTTGGGCAGCCCTGTCCAAAACCAAACTCCATTACTGCACACACATGATATTATAATTTAATCATGTGTTGCCATCAAGTAAAATTGGTAAACAAAACGAGTAAATAAACTGCTGACCAGAGTTAAAAAGTAATCTTTATTCATGCCCACGGCTTTTTCCCTTGAGGGCAGAAACTACGGAACGCTACGCGCTATTAAACTTTGAGTAGTCTGCCCACTACTTCGTAACATACCATGACCGTGCTAGGAACGTGTCCGGCAATAAAATATCCTACTTCCTCCTACTAATATTATAAATGCGAATGTTCGTGAGGATGGCTGGTTTTTTATTACAGACGGGAAATCATCAAATGGCTTCCTCCGCCCTGGACTTTTACTGACTAAAACCCATCCATGTTCCTTCTTGTGCCCTTTGTGTTTCGGGGGCGCGGTATCTCTTACGAACAACCCGCAGCCCCGGCAGGCATCGGCCCCGAGTAGCCCCTTCTAAAATTGCACATCTCTTTGAGGCGCGCGTGGAACACGAACGCGTCGTCATCACGGCCTGTCGTTATGCAACATACGGAGTCACGGTCGGTGAACTATCCACTGCTCACCGTCCACAGGCCTACGAGGATGGATGGATGTATAAATGTTTGGAACGCTTAAACAGCTGAACGGATCTGTATAAAATTTGGCACAAAAATAGATTGTAGTGTGAAATAACACATGGCTTACTTTTTATATCGAGAAAACGTATGGTTTCCTTGGGGATAATATTATAATTATCAAATTTGACGCGGACGAAGTCGCGGGCAGAAGCTAGTTCTTTATATTCAAAAGTATCAGACTGTACCCACTAGACCGTTTCATCACCGACCAACGTCGCGTGACATGCAGCGTCAACAATAATTTGTCGATTGATACGTCTCACGTTTTTTCCGTGCCTGAAACGTTCATAGCACGGTCATGATAATGATACGATGTATTGGGCAGAGTTCTTTAAATTTATTCATAAGTATTCTGTACTTAATTGTATAATTTAGGTTAATAGGGAAATTTAAACAATAATAATGGTCATTGTGTGGTCTCGCACAGGGAATTTTTTTTGTCATCCCTTTATTGTGTTGGTTCATAGTACTAAGCAACTACATAACATACCATCACGCCTGTATTCCCCGAAGGGTTAGGCAAAGGTGTACCAATGTACACCCACAGTTCGCCGGTATGTTTTAGGTCCTATGTAATAACTTAGGCTTGCTACATAAACAAGGATTAGCCTCGACCGTGACCTGTGCTCGTTGCGCTCGGTAATGCCTCGTTTCCACTAAAGCCGAGAGGAGAGCGGACACATATATGCAAACGTTCTGTTGTTGGGAGTACACCTACTTTTGGTCCGCTGGTGCCATGTCAAAGTCAAATCTTTTATTTTAATTTGTCCCTTTAAAAGCCACTTTTGAAAGTCGATTTTGAAAAAAAAAAAGAATTGAATCTAGATGTCCCTTCCAAAAGGTATACAGATGTACATTGGTACACCTCTGCCTTACCCTTCGGGGAATACAGGCGTGATGATATGTTAACGTAAACACAAATCTTATAAATAATAATAAAATTACAAAGTATGTACATACATACATACCATCACACCTGTATTCCCCGAAGGGTCAGGCAGAGGTGTACCAGTGTACACCCACAGTTAGGGGACGAGCCTAATACCATTAACCGGTCACAAATCCTAACTCTGAGCTGCTACTGAAAATTTCATAGAAAAACCCAATAACACTTTTTGCAGTCGCGCTAGGACCACTAGGCTAACGAGGCAGTTGACAAAGTATGTACAATGTTTAAAAAAAGAAGTAAGCCCATAGGGCATCAAAAATCTCGTCCCCGTCGCTGTCAATGGTGCAAGACTGAGGTACGACTACGTTGTACCATACATCGTGGCAATACTGATTCTTTGGCCTAAGAAAAGTCGACCAGTCGCTTGGCGATGTCCCAATCCAGTACCTAGGTACTGGATTGGGACAGCTAGCTTCGAACTACCTCGGAACATCCAATACATGTGCTCGACCGCCGGCGATGCCTGAATATTACGTTTGCTGATCAACCGCAGGGTGACAAGGTGTTATACAAGCCGCAATAATGAAATGTTATGTTAAGTTAAGTAAACAAAACGTTACATATGTTAGCTGGCGCTAGACATGGAGCTGAGTATTGGATGTTAATTTAAACATTATAAACACAAGGATAATAGTGATTATAATTATGTTTAGGTTCTTGATTACAAGGCAATAAATTAAAAAATCAGTTATAAAATGTTTCATTTTCAAAATCAGTTCAGCTGTTTTGGAGATTAGCCGGTATAAACAGACAAAGAGACGGACAAGGTTTAAAAAATTAGTTGTTTATTTTACTGTTTTTTTGACACTAGAAACAGATACTTAAATTTTAAATGTATTTCTATAGATTTGCCTCTCTACAGCTGGGTAGTAAAATCAATTATCTGATTACCCTGTTGGAGCCTAACCACTACCACAGTTCAACCCTTCTGTTTACACTTGTTCACACTCCCTGTTCTGTCTACACTGTAACTATTTGCCGTTTAATCGGATGTCAAACTTTTCACACCTCAACGGTTGCCGTCCCTTTAGTACACGGTCCGAAACCATTTGTATGGAAACACTTACGTGGAAAAGGCACATAAACCTCGTTTTACCGACGGAGTTTACTATACAAGTACGTACCTAACCTACCTACATTACATATTTACTCTGAAAACTGTAACTACTCTGTACTCTCTACGTAGCACTCGTATAAAACAAAGTCGCTTAGATCTATTAAACTACGCAACGGATTTAAATGCGGTTTTCATGAATAGATAGAGTGATTCAACAGGAATGTTTATACGTATAGAACATCATGCTACGACTGACGGGGGCGGAGCAGTAATCAAGAACGTAACTGAATGCGTCACCGCGGGGTGTATAGTTAGTGTTGTACAAAGTTGTAGAGAAACTTCTGTTTTATTTTTAACCGAGTTCAAAAAGATGATGGTTATCAATTCGTCTGTATGTTGTTTTTTTGTATGTGTGTTACGCGATAACTCCGCCAATTATGAATCGATTTTGATGATTACTTTTTGATTGATAAGTCATACTTCAAAGGTGGTCCCATATAATACTTTTTGAAATTAGTTCAGTAGTTTCGTAAAAAAAATTAAATTACTATGTCTACGTATTCTGCTTTCTTGTGACTTTTAAGTGGTGTCTTGTTAATTTCCGTAGTAGTTCCTTCATGGATTTGGATGACAGAAAATTGATTCCGCCGACTTCCAAAGCTTTTTTTTTTGCTAAAGTTATATTTTCACTTTTTAATTTTTTGAAGGAGATTGTCATTTTTGTAAAAAAGTTTTATTACTCCTTTATTTTTTATCTATTGAGCAAAACGTTCTGGTGTCGCGGGTTCCGTAACGGGCATTTACTAACGAGACTTTTCCCATTCATATTTATGTACTTTCTAAGTTTATCTCGAATATCACTGACATCGGTGAAGGAAAACATAGTGAGTATGTTTTCCTTCTATATGTATCTCTTATATGTTTAGGTCCCATGTAATAGCCTATTCCCATTAATCGGGCACAAATCCTAACTCCGAGCTGCTACTGAGAAATGCGTAGAAAAACCCAATAACACTCTGCTCGACCTGGGAATCGAACCCAAGACCTCTAGCGTAGCAGTCGCGCTTAGGACCACTAGGGTAACGAGGCAGTTCTGCAATGCGATAGTAATAGGCTCCTATTATTATTATTGACCAAAAGGATACACTAATCAGCTTACAGATCGTTTGATCTCGTTACCAAAATGGATTGAAAAACCATTTATTTCTAAACAATAAACTACAAAAGCCTTCTGTCGATGAAATCCTATTTTATACAAATAAAAGAGAACTTTGGAAGCTTTATAAATTTGCGCGTATTTATAAATTTCTATTACGAAATACACGTACATAATTGTAAATACTGAGATACAGTCACGAGCATCATTTTAGTACGTTTTTTTTTTTTTTGGGGGGTGGGAAATCATCAAATAACTTCTCCCGCCCTGGGCGGGGCGGGAGGGAGTGTCAGGCTTTTACTGACTAAAACCCACCCATGTTCCTTCTTGTGCCCTTTGCGTTCCGGGGGCGCGGTATCTCTTACGAACAACCCGGCAGGCATCGGCCCTCAGTGGCCCCTTCCATATGCTGACATCTCTTTGAGGCGCGCCTGGAACACGAACGCGCCGTCGACACGGCCTGTCGTTATGCAACGTAAGGACGGTGAGCTACCTATTGCTCACCGTCCACAGGCCCGTATCCACGGTGGCCGGGAGTCGCCTCGCGGCTCCCGACGTCCGGAGCGTCTACCGCGGCGGCTGGGACGGGAGAACCGCTGTCTCAACCGTCCCGCCGCCTCCTTCTTAAGCATTACTGCCTCGCAATTGTAAATACTGAGATACAGTCACGAGCATACTTTTATTAAGTTACAACTAGCTTTTTGACGCGGCTTCGTTTGTGTGACAATGAAACATCCCCTTTTTATGTCATTGGATAGCAAACAAACCACCTGATTTTAAGTAGTCACCACTGCCTGTACACATTTGCAAACCAGAGGCCTTGGAAATGCGTTGCTATCTCAGAGA
Source organism: Caradrina kadenii (assembly GCA_947462355.1). Taxonomy (NCBI): domain Eukaryota; kingdom Metazoa; phylum Arthropoda; class Insecta; order Lepidoptera; family Noctuidae; genus Caradrina; species Caradrina kadenii. The sequence continues at coordinate 13,385,601 of OX381686.1, read as the reverse complement.
TAAAGTTTTATTATTTATTTAGTTTGGTCTGCGTAGAAGTTACATAGTGGATAACATGCCAAGTGTCACCCTCTACCGCCAAAGAGCAAGAAAATAAATCCAAACGCAGAGAGACACTATTAAGTATTTCTAATGCCCGAATGACTGGTGCAAACTTTAATAAGTTTGTACGGGTTGCCGGAACTTTAAAAAGCCCTTTTCTCAGTCCTAACCGTAGCCTCCTGTTTGGAACGAACAATCTCAAGACTCCAATACATACATACATACATAAACTCACGCCTTTTTCCCATGGGGGTAGGCAGAAACCACAGAACGCCACCTGCTACGATCCTTACATACTTCTTTCGCCTCGACCATGTTCATACATCTGTTCATACAAGCACGCCGGTTATGAGTACTGCGCACACGACCTTTCTGAAAAACCCCACCAATAAGGTCAGGGTAGGTCTTTCTAGGGCGTCCTCTCCCGGCGTTGCCACTCACATCTGCCATATAAATCCCTTTCGTTAGTCGCCTTTCACTCATCCTCTCAACATGACCGAACCATATAAGCATACTCTTTTCTACTTTTGTCACTACATCTACATCTTTTAATCCGCAACGTTCTCGTATCGTTTCATTCCTCACTCTATCGTTCAAAGTTACACCACACATACTTCGCAAGGAACGCATCTCCGCAGCATTTATCCTACTTTCATGCCTCGTTTGCCATACCCAACATTCACTTCCATATATAAGTGTAGGCACCAGCACACCATTGTGCACAGCCAGTCGACCCTTTTTGGACATCGACTGATTGGTTACAACCGCATGTATAGCACCATTCACTTTACTCCGATATTTGCGGATTATTCAGCATTCCACGAAGAACTATAGAAACATATTTTACTAGAGCGAGGTTACTTTACTTCCAACTTTTAATACCCAACCATCCCTATAACGAAGAGAGTTGGATACATAATTAGGTAGAAAGGGTTGACACCAAACTGCTTCATGTAAAGGTATAGGTTAAATTAGTTCTGCATATTTTCTAGCATTTGAGAACACTTCACTTCATAAGGATTCCAGATGATAGCACTAGTTTCCAAGTTGCTTCGCACCAACGCATTAAAAAGTGATTTCACTGCCGCCATATTAGTAAAGTTACGGGTTTCGCGCATGACAAATCCAGGATTTTTAAACCTTTATTTTTGCACGCCTGCACTATATGGGTAAGAAACGAAAGAACAGTAAAAAAATTAACCCCGGGATCTCGCACTGACCCCACCCGCTGAAGTTGAAATGTCTTCTGTAATTTTGCGTTCCAGGGCCGCGGTAACTCTTTCAAACAAAATCCGCAACCTTGGCAGGCATTGGTCCTAGCGGGCCCCGTCGTTCTTAACATCTTACTTGCCAAATTTAAGCTTCATGTGTCAATTATTTTTCGACATTTCTCGTTGATTCAGTGAGTGGATACGTGACCTTTCGTTTTTATATCATGCTCGCGAACTACCCTGGCGTCGCGCGGGTTTTTCTGTGGATTTCCTGTTAAAGCCTCTTTGACATGTACCTACAGCTAGAGTGACATAACATACCTATAATATTTTTTTGTTTTTCTTAGTTTAAAACTGATGGATTTTTTTTTTTTTTTTGGTGGGTGGGAAATCATCAAATAACTTCTCCCGCCCTGGGCGGGGCGGGAGGGAGTGTCAGACTTTTACTGACTAAAACCCACCCATGTTCCTTCTTGTGCCCTTTGCGTTCCGGGGGCGCGGTATCTCTTGCGAACAACCCGCAGCCCCGGCAGGCATCGGCCCTCAGTGGCCCCTTCCTTTTGCTGACATCTCTTTGAGGCGCGCGTGGAACACGAACGCGCCGTCGACACGGCCTGTCGTTATGCAACGTAAGGACGGTGAGCTACCCATTGCTCACCGTCCACAGGCCAGTATCTACGGTGGCCGGGAGTCGTCTCGCGGCTCCCGACGTCCGGAGCGTCTACCGCGGCGGCTGGGACGGGAGAACCGCTGTCTCAACCGTCCCGCCGCCTCCTTCTCAAGCATTACTGCCTCGCAGAAGGAGGCGACTGCATCCCATTCCCTCTCGCTCCGGACCATGGCTTGCACCAGGGCCGGACGCGAGAGTTCGCCGCCGCCGATGGCCGCCACGAGGACTCGGCGATGCTCCGCCCAAGCGGGGCATACCGCCACGGTGTGCTCCACCGTGTCCTCGGGGCGATCCACACAATGGTGACACCCGGACGTTTCCTCCCGCCCGATGAGGTGCAGGAACCTCCCGAAACACCCGTGTCCGGTGAGGACCTGCGTCAGGCGGTAGGTGAGGGCGCCGTGGCGCCTCTCCAGCCACTCCTCAAAGAGGGGACTTACCGCCTCTATTAAGGCGTGCCCAGCACGAGGTTGCGACAGTCGCTGTCTCCATGTCGCCATGAGATCGAGCCGGAGGTCGGCCCGCCGAGCGGCAATTTGCCGCGGTGGCGGACTCTCCCCCCGGCCTAGTACCTCCACGCGCCACTCGTACAGGCGCGCGAGGACCAGCGCCTCCAGATCCCACGGCGGCAATCCGGCAAGGAGGCTCGCCGCCTCCCCCGAGATCGTGCGGTATCCTCGGATGGCCCTTATTGCGATCACCCGTTGGGACGCAATGAGGTAGTGGGCGGCAAGTCGCCTTAACCCCTGCGCCCACACCGGGGCCCCGTAAAGGGCCATCGACCGCACGACTCCCGCGTAGAGCCTCCGGCAGGAGGCGTTTGGTCCCCCCAGGTTGGGTACAAGCCGCCTAAAGGCAGCCCCGGCCCGTTCCAGTTTGGGGGCCAAACGTCGGAAATGCTCCGCGAAGTTCCACCGACTGTCGAGGACGAGTCCCAGGTACTTCATCGTCGACCCGACGCCGATGTGAACCCCTCCTACCGTTAGTTGGGATCCCGACGGTGGCCTATTCCGAGGCCCATGAAAACACATGGCCTCAGATTTGTGCAAGGCCACCTCGAGACCCAACCGCCGGATCCTCTCAACGACTATCGCAACCCCGCGTGTCATTAAGTCGGCCGCCGCCTCGTGCGACCTTCCCTGCGCCCAGACCAGCGTGTCGTCGGCGTAGCATACTACGCCGACGCCCTCAGGGAGGTCGGCTCGCAGCACCCAGTCGTATCCGATGTTCCACAGGAGCGGCCCCAGAACCGAACCCTGTGGGACACCGCACGACATCTCTCGCCGGTTCCATTCTCCTGTGCGACCAGGGTAAATCACGGCCCTATCCGTCAGATAGGCCCCGACAACTCGACGGAGGTAGGTCGGCATCCGGTGGTACCGGAGTGCCTCCCTAATGCAACTCCAGGGCAGGGTGTTGAAGGCATTGGCGATGTCAAGAGACACCGCCAAGACGACCCCGCCCCGGGCCACTGCATCCCCCGTCGATAGGGCTCTCACGCGCATGATGGCGTCCACCGTAGAGCGCCCCCTGCGGAAACCAAATTGGTTGTCCGCAAGGTCCGGCCCCATCCCCACCAGGTGCCCGACGAGGCGGCCCGCAATCACTCTCTCAAAGAGCTTTGCCACCTCGTCGAGCAACACGATGGGCCGGTATGCGGACGGCGAGTCCGCAGGGCGCCCCGGCTTCCGTATGAGGACCAGCTTCCCCGTCTTCCAGCGACGTGGGAACTGGCCCCTCTCCAAGCATGCGCTTAGGAGCCCCTCCAGTCGAGGCCCAAGGGCCTCTGAGGCCAGGACCCAGGCTTTGCCAGGTAAGCCATCGGGTCCCGGGGCGGTATTCTTGGCTTTCAGCCTTCGTACCGCCATCCTCAGGTCTACCCCAGTCTCTTCAGGGGTGTCGTCGTCGTCGTGGTCCGTTTCCGGCATCGCAAGAGGCGGAGCCATGGGCGGGGGAGGATGTTCCCCCCGCGAAGGGAACAGAGCGCTCACCACGTCCTCAACGAGCTCCGGCCGGAGACTCTGCGTCAGCGGGGGGGCCCAGGTGCGGAGCTTACCCCGCACCGTCTTGTAAGGGCGCCCCCACGGATCTCCGTTCAGAGTCCCCAGCAGCTCCTCGCGGGCCTGAGCCTTGGCCCGCATGACAGCCTCGTTGAGGGCGGTCTTCGCCGCTCTGTACCTCTCGTACAACTCCGCCTCGATGACTGCCGCATTCGGAGGCCGAACGCGGAGCCTGCGATGCCTGGCATATGGGTGCCGCGCAGCGACGCACGCCTCTCGCAGAGGCGTCAGCTCGCGCGACCACCAGTATACCTGCCGGCGGGCGCTACCTGGCCGAACTCGGGGCATTGCCACGTCACAAATCTCGGACATGGCCTCCTGGAACCACCCCACCTCGTTGTCGATGTCGGCAGGCCTGTCCGGTGATGACACCCAGGCCTGCACGATCGACGCTTCCAGGAGAAGCTCCCGGTTCAGCTGCTTCAGCGCCCACCGCGGACCACTCGGGGCCTGTATGAACTGATGGATGTCAGTTGTTTTTTAGTCGTTAAATTTTCCTGTTCAACATACAGAAATAGATTTCCATCCGAACGTAACTTTTAACCACAGACGCAAAAACGATGGGGCGTTATAAGTTTGACGTGTCTCTGTGTGTGTCTCTCGCATAAACCGATTTTGATTTTGTTTGCTGTGTTTGAAAGGTTAATTAGACGGAAGTGTTCTTAGCTTTGTTTGATGGAAATCGGTTCAGCGGTTTCAAAGTTATCAGCTCTTTTGTTAGCTACGGTAGTGATTTTTTTCTTCTGTCGGGGGTTACTTAAAATTTTTAATTTTGTGTTTTGATTACTTAAAGGGGTTCCAATAAGTACGTATTTTTTATTTTGGTATGGTCAGTGATAAAGATAAAGTAATTGTTTACGAAAAATAAAAACTGCATTAAACGTAACTGCGTAGTTTAAAAAACGCGTGAAGAGGGACACACAGCGTGAAGTAACTTTGTTTTATACTATGTAAAGAAGATAGGTCGATTATGTGAAATTTTAAATTGATCATCTTTTAATAGAGACGAGGAAAATACACCACAAAATTGTAATTAGTACAAATACTTAAAGGGCCTATTATAGAAGGTCTTGTTATCATAATTATATGTAAAGTCTCTATAAATAATATTCATAAACAGTAAAGTTATTAGCGGTTGTTTATATCCCAAAATGTCAATAACCAAAATGGTTTTTTTTTTTAAAAGCGTGCGCTTACTTCCACTTATAAATTAGCACTGCGCGTAGTATTTTGTAGTAGCAATGGTTATGAATGATTGATTCAATTATGAATTTACCAATTATGACAAAATGTCGTAACTTTTGACTATACAAATATGATCAGTAGCGGGTACAGATAGAGCCCCATTTTTTTGTACTAATTAAAAATTAGCGGTGTATACGATATTCAACAGTTGTCCTGTTCGCAACCACCTCGTGGAAACATGACAATGTTTTGTTATGCAAATTGCATAACAATTTTCGTTACAATGTAACTTTTCCGCTTCGCCTGCTATTTTATAGAACTAGGTAAGTAAGCACTCGTTGTGATTCGGAAGTATAATGTAGTTTTAATTATTTTTCCACCAATGGCAATTAGCCTCGGTTTCTTTGTCTCTGCGATGGCAACGCATTTGCAAGGCGTCTGGTATTGCAAATATCTACAGGCAACGGTGACCACTTAACATTAGTTGTGCCGTCAGCTTGTTTGCCATCCAACGATGTTTAAAAAAAAAAGTCTTTCATGTCCAGGTGTACACTTTGGCCACTGTAGCAAGTGGGCCATCGTCTGGTCAGGAGTACAGAACTCTCACTGGTTGTCGGTAGGATCTATAATCCCCTATATTTCTAGGTTATGTTTCCAGCGACCTACTTAAGCGCTTTTCATGTAGGCCACTGTAAATCACATCCGAGTCGCAAGTGTAGAAGTGTAAATACCAGCCTATCATTGTCCCACCGCAGTGCAAAGGCCTTTTCCCATACAGAGAAGGCACGAGCATTGATCACCACCCTTGCTCAAGGTGGATTGGCGATTTCAGACTGATATAAATTATTAGTCTAGGTTTCCTTACGATGTTTACCTTCAGCAATGTCAGTGATGTTTGTTGTTTTGTATTGCCACCGACATCCAAACCTAAAGTTATCTTTCACTTTTTAGTTTTCGAAGGCGGTTGTCTTTATTGTAAAAAGTTTTTTATTTTTCGCTTTTTAGTATCAACTTCCTGTCATCCAAATCCATGAAGGAACAGTATTACTACGTAAATTAACAAGCCACCTCTTAAAAGTCACAAGAAGGTAGAACACGCTAATTCGTTTACTTGGATTACACATACTTACTTTACTTTTCAGTTATATTTTTTTTACCAAACTACTCAACCAATTTAGTTAAAATATATGGGACTACCTCTTAAGTATGACCTATCAAACAAAAGAGAATCATTAAAATCGATTCATAATTGGCAGAGTTATCACGTAACACACAAAAAAAAAACATACAGACGAATTGATAACCTCCTCCGTCCTCTTTGAAGTCGGTTAAAAAAAAATGAAATCAGTGAGTAGAAATCAGAATACAACAAACTTCGAGGTCGAGGACATCCTCCTACATCGCCGCCCTTGACCCATGGGACCTAGTTCCCGGCCTGGCATGCGGCAGGGATCTGCTTGCCTCCCTCCACGCGTTGCCTCAGAAATTAATTAGATATCGGTACTGCGCGCCCACACACGTATGGAATTATGTGCATTTACTTTGAATATTATGTAATGAGAGTTGTTGGGTTTTCTTCTTTCATATTGGTTCTAGATTTTTTTAAAGAACGTTGGTTAAATATAGAGGACAAATATTCATGTTTTAAGCTATAGGCTGATGTGATTCACAGTATGGTGGCTGTAACCGTGATGTTGTAGTCGGAATGAGTTCAACGTAACCATGCTTCGTCACAATATTCATTCATTTTCATTTATTTGCATACCATAATGTGTGTAGAAGATGTTAGAAAAGGCTTAAAGTTAACAGCTCTACAGCTAATAGGGTCCACTAATACAGTTTTGGACCCTGCTAGGGCATAGCAACATAGTGTTAACTTAAAATCTAGAGAATAAACAATTCTTATAAAACATAAAAAAAATAACAGTTTTTAGATCAATTATTTTATCATATAATTATGTATCCTAAAAATTGAAATACCCAAGATTGAAACTTAACCTCAGATTTCAGAATGGTAGTTCACTTGGTTTCATGGACTGACAATTCACCCAAAACTACCTTATCACAAGACAAACCATCACGCCTGTATTCCCCGAAAGGTTAGGCAAAGGTGTATCAATGTACACCCACAGTTCGCCGGCATGTTTAGGTCCCATGTAAATTTAAGAGGAGGCGAGCCTATTGTCATTAACCTGGCACGAATCCTAACTCCAAGCTGCTAATGAGAAATTCATATAAAAACCCAATAACACTTTATGCTCGACCTGGGAATCGAACCCAAGACCTCTAACGTAGCAGTCGCGCTTAGGTCCACTTGGCTAACGAGACAATTACTACCTGATCCTTTTAATATAATAACATGCAAAATGTCCCTTTTCAAACACTGCACTGGAACAAAAAAAGGAAACCATAGATACATCTCTGCTTTCCCCGCAACCCAACCTTGATAATACAAAACCTCTTACCAAGTTTGAACAAGCTTATTTACCAGTGTGGCCATTATATAAAATTTTAATTTTATCATCGAGTCGCAAAGCTCGCGGCAAAATATTACTGCGTAACTTTGATAATAAAAGCTACTGAATTATTCAGCCGTGTACCGTGAGTTTGGGCGATTCAGGACCGCCGCCATCTTGAAACTCGCTGGGAACTCAAAGGCCTCCCGAATTCTATTGCTTTGTAGATAAATGGTGAATGTTTAATGTGTCATTTTTTTCTTGATCCGGTTGGGATAACACATTGATACGGATGTTGCTTCCTGTGAATGAAATGGCGGGTGGATCGGACGTTACGAAATCCTTTATCATGGATTCATTCAGTACATAATTATATACACACTTGGGATTAAAGTTTTCATTGATTATTAAAAAAGAAATTGTTGTATTTTTTACACATACATACCATCACGCCTGTATTCCACGAAGGGTTATGCAGAGGTGGACCAATGTACCCCCACAGTTCGCCGGTATGTTTAGGTCCCATGTAATAGGGGGCGAGCCTATTGCCATTATCCGGGCACAAATCCTAACTCCAAACTGCTACTGAGAATTTCATAGAAAAACCCAATCACACTTTTTGCTCGACCTGTGAAATTGTAATTTTTACAAATGTTATTTAAGCATTAGGATTATTATTATGATCAGTTGAAAAAATTATTACTCATTTGGCTGACTCATTTTCTTTCTCTTTGTCGAGTTGCATTATCTTCCTCCGGAGGTCTACTTCAGATTTCCACGAAATTAACATGGTACCATCTGAGGAGACCGACTTATGAAAAATGTTTTTTTTTTAATGGGTTGTTTAAACAATTTTTCTTATTAATGACAATAAATTAAAGAATAAGATGAATTTATTTGTTGAACATGACAATACAAATGGATGCTTGCAATGGTGTTAAATATCCGGGGCTGCGGGTTGTTCGCAAGAGATACCGCGCCCCCGGAACGCAAAGGGCACAAGAAGGAACATGGGTGGGTTTTAGTCAGTAAAAGTCTGACACTCCCTCCCGCCCCGCCCAGGGCGGGAGAAGTTATTTGATGATTTCCCACACACCAAAAAAAAAAAAAAATGGTGTTAAATATAAGTACGTGCTGCATGTTATACCGTAGAAGGTGTACAAATTTAACAGGTTTTAAAATACCTAGTACTAATATTATAATGCTGAAGAGTTTTTTTTGTTTTTTCGTTTGAACGGGCTTATCTCAGGTACTACTGGTTTGATTCAAAATATCTTTTTATGTTTGATAGCACATTTATCGAGGAAGACTGTAGGCCATATAATATCACGCCACGCCCAATAGTTGCAGAGCAGTAACCAAAGACGTAGATTAATGCAAGTGAAAAAAACTACGCGGGCGAAGTCGCTGGCAGAAGCTAGTTAAAATTATAAATTACCAATGAACTTGTCACAAATTTCAAAAATCTAAATTTTTCGTTTATTTTGAAGTCTGTGTAAAAAGAACAGTCGTTAGTTGCCTGTCTCTTATTCATTTTGTTGACTACTCATAAAAACCTAGAATGCAAACATTTAGGTATCATGGATGTTGAAGCTTAGATTAAAATCATATTGGACCCGATACTGTGCCATCTCCTACGTGAGCGAGCGTAGTAACTAGATATCGGTTGCCATGGAAACTGGGTCATGGCCGCATCGACATTTCTGATAACGTGGACAGAGATTTTATTTTAAAATTTATAGACGGGTGATGGGGCGGGAGCTAATTAGATGCTGGTATTATTAGCAACTTGCGTTGACATCGTCATACAACGTTAATGATATGTTAAGCGTTGATAAGTTTTTTCTTTTTTTTGCCACTCACTCTCTCTCTCTGTTGGTCCTAAGAGCGACTGCTACGCTAGTGGTCTTAGGACCGATTCCCAGGTAGGGCAAAAATGTTATTGGGGTTTTATATCAAATTCTCAGTAGCAGCTTGGACTTAAGAGTTGTGCCCGGTTAATGGCAACATTCTCGCCCCTATTACATGGGACCTAAATATACCGGCGAACTGTGGGTGTACATTGGTACACCTCTGCCTAACCCTTTAGAGAATTCAGACGTGATGGTGTGTTATGATTTTATATTACTTACTGAATCCATGGCGAGAGCTTTTGTTATGATATTCCTTTCACCTCGTATATTTACTTAGTAAATTATATATTAAAAATTGTAGACTTATAAAAAACGGCCGCATTTAGGACTTTGGTCACTGCTCCGCCCTCGTTAGCCGTAGCGTGTATACGTATAAACCTTCATCTTGAATCACTCTATCTACCTATTGATGAAAACCACATTGTAATCCGTTGCGAAGTTTGAAAGATCTAAGCATACAGAAGGACAGACGGCGGGACGCGATTTTGAGAGATGCAGTTAAATATCACAAACAAAAGACTCATGCAAACACAGAAACCATTTAATGAATTAATTTATTTATTTAATGAATCATGGAAGACTTACAGCTTAAAAACATAATAAAAAGGAATACATAGTCTACAGAAAGCCAATTACAAGTCTTCACGTGTAGAATTAGACTGGAAATTCATGTGAGCATACAACAGTAACACGTTATCAACTGACCGTTAACCAACATTAATAATAATATGAACACAATTACAAAAGTCCTACCAAATACCGACGAACCGTCGAACCGCTACCAATCGGGCACGAATCCAGAATTAAGGGCTTATTCATTACACAATTGCAATTAAAATTTTAATGATGAATTAAACCACAATGCGGCAAATAGGCGTGTAAACTCAATTGTACAGTAATTAACGTGACGCATGGCGCCTGGCAGTTCAATGTTTTGATTCAAAATGTTCAATTTAAAGTAATCAACATAATATTCACACTGTTAATACATATTTTTAATACCAAAAAAACAATAGTGTTTACTGAGTTATGGTAAATATTAAGTTTCAGTTTGAATTTATTAACTTATAGGAGCATTTACCATCACGCCTGTATTCTCCGAAGGGTTAGGCAGAGGTGTAACAATGTACACCCATAGTTCGCCGGTATGTTTAGGTGCCATGTAATAGGGGGCGAACCTATTGCCATTAGCCGGGCACAAATTTCTAACTCCGAGTGCTACTGAGAATTTTATAGAAAAACCCAATAACACTTTGCTCGACCTGGGAATCGAACCCAAGACCTCTCTTCTCTTGGCTCTTTTTAGCTCTTTTTTTTTTAATCGATACTAATAACATAAGGAGAAAGTTTTTTGTTTGTTTGCACCGAATAGGCTCCGAAACTACTGGACCGATTTTAACCATTTTTTCACCAATAGATAGCTACATTATTCTTGAGTAATATAGGCTATATAACATCACGCTACGACCCACGGAATCGGAGCAGTAACCAAAGACGTAAATTAACGCGGGTGACATAGTCGGGTATTTAGCTTGTATATAATGCTTAATCATTCATACATAGGTATACATATTGTGAAAAATTCGCAATGACGTATATCTCTCCATCAAATAAATCCCGGACTGCGTCTGTTGTATCACAAGCTTTTTAATTGATTTCAATACAAAAGAATGGACGCTATGACACATCGTTGCATCAAAGCACCGCCGAACCCGTTTTAAACCGTATTTACTTTACTTTAGCTATCAAAATCCTGTGACCTAAGTGGCTAGCCGCGGTATAATTGTAAAGAAATAAAGTAATATGAATTCTAAAATCATTGAAATAAGGATAAAAAGAACTTGATCAGAAATAAAATCCTTTGCAATGCCGTGCCATGCCGCGACGTCACTCAGCACTGAGTCTAAGGAAACAAGAACCGGATAACTACCTTTAGAAATCGTAAACAAGTTGTTCTGTTACTGCATTATTCTGTCCAAATTAGCGATTCTCATTTTAAACTCAAAACTCGTTACATTATTTTGTCTAGTATAATTGATTGTTTTTCTAACAAAAGAGGCCCCAAAGCCGCTTATCTACCGCTATAGATTATATGAATCGCTTCTAATCGGACAACACGTAGAGGAGCCAAAAATTACCCTGATCATTGTATCAGCCGCTGGACGTCCACTGCTGGATATAGGCCTCGCAAATGGATTTCCAAAAGGACTGGTTGGAAGCGGGGTGCCGGTCTTAATCAGGCCGTCCGTCTTCGACCTTGTGGGTGCACGACCTACGCTGCGCTTGCCGGTGCCCTAATCCTAAAGTTATTTTTATATATACAAATAAATAAATTTGAAGTGTATGTTTGTAATGGGGAAGTACTTAACAGTCGGTAAAATTACAGGCACATGAGACATTTTGACTTTGTCTCTGGGATGGCAACGCATTTGCAAAGCCACTGGTATTATAGATGTCAATAGGCAGAGGTGACCATTTAACGTCAGTTGGGCTGTGTAAAAAAAGCTATATATTTAAATGCATTTAAATGTTTTCAAGGTAGATACAGTTTATGCCAAAAATAAATATATATATTTTGTCTGTCTGTCTGTTTGTTCCGGGCAATCTTCCAAACAGCTGCGCCGATTTTGATGGGACTTTCACCGGCAGATAACTAATGTTATAAGGAGTACCTAACTTAGACTATTTTTATTTTAGGAAAACAATTAGGGTTCTGCGTAAAACAACAACAAAAAAACCGTGATAAGTTATGATTGTGCGGAACAAAGCTAGTTGCACCTAAATGAACAGCTATTTCAAGATGTTGAGAAAATTATACAATGAGCACATGATTTCTCCAAGGAATTTGAAAAATAGACGACAGGCGCTCGGCGCTCGGCGTAGCAATCATACAGAAAGTCGAATGTTACTCGGAGAAATGAATAACTTATTTTCATTCTCATTCCGAGTGAAAGTCAAAAAGTTATTTCAATTAAAACGTACCTTTGTTAATTCAGATTGAATATCTTTGTCGCCTAATTTTTTTTTTTTTTTTTTTTTCAATATAAAGTACTAGCTTTTGCCCGCGAATTCGTCTGCGTCAAATTTGGTATATTATCCCACGGTTAGGGGCCACTGAGGGCCGATGCCTGCCGGGGCTGCGGGTTGTTCGCAAAAGAGATACCGCGCCCCCGGAACGCAAAGGGCACAAGAAGGAACATGGGTGGGTTTTAGTCAGTAAAAGTCTGACACTCCCTCCCGCCCCGCCCAGGGCGGGAGAAGTTATTTGATGATTTCCCACCCACCAAAAAAAAAAAAACCCACGGTAACCGCTCATTTTTCCGGGATGAAAAGTATCCGTAGTATGTGTTCTATGACATCCATACATTCATTCATCCATCTATCGTCACAAACTTTTGCATTTTTAATTTTAGTAGCACTACCTCACACTAGTAATTTCTCCTGTATCGTGGGTGCGTTTACAAACATATAAACTCACATACACAAATAACCAGACCGGAACAACTATCTTTAAGTCATACAAATATTTGTTTCGATATTTGATAAAAATATTTGTTTCGTGCTTGGAATAGAACAAGCGACATGCAGTGCAGCAGCCATTCGCTCGGCCACTGCGCCATCCGTGTCCTCAAAATCCTATCCTATCTTACCGGTGGATGGATGAATGTTTGTTACTCTTTCACGCTTAAACGGCTCCACGGTATAAGCTGCATAATACGTATCCCGTTGTACCGGTGATATGTATGTATACACATAATTTATGTATATTGATTAACATAACACAGAATAATTTTTAATATATTTTTGTGTTTACGCGGGATTTAGGACATTGGCTTAATTTTAAAATCAACACAGGCGAAGTTGCAAGCAAAAGCTAGTCTATACTGCCTATACTAATATTTTAAAGCGGAAAGATTTTTTGTTTGTTTGTAACGAATAGGCTCCGAAACTAACGGACCGATTTGAATCATTGTTTCACCAATAGATAGCTACATTATTCCTGAGTTAAATAGGCTATATTACATCACGCTACGACACATGAGAACGGAGCAGTAACGGAAGACGTAACTTACCGCGGGTGAAATAAGACACGCAGACGTCCGTTTGTCTTGGTATGGGCACGTGAAGAGGAGGGATAAGACGCATGTGACGAAAAGAGTTATAAATATGAATGTAGATGGATGGAGGGGAAGAGGAAAAGGCCAAAGAAAAATATGATGGATTGCGTGAAGAAGAATTGCGGATTGTATTAAAGAGAAGAGAGTCAGCGATAGCATGACGGTTGACAGGACGGCATGGAAGAAGAAAACGTGTTGCGCCGACCCCAAGTAATGTGGCATAAGGGCAGGAAGATGATGAGACGGAGTCGCAGGAAAAATATAGTTTTCAAAAAAAAGAAAATGTAGGTAGAGTAGCCGTAGTATGAAAACTTGATGCTTGTGCTCACGACTCGTGGCGGCTACTATAACTACAAGTCCTCTTACACGTGCACTCAGAACATTGCATATTTTTATATTTTATTCACCTATAGATTACAGTTCAACACTGTTTCCAACACAACAACGTTATCACGTTTTATAATTAAAACAAAACGTACGTAACGTTTTAAAATGATTAAATGTATAAGATGTAAAACAAAACGACGCAAGCAAGCGTGTCATTTAAATGAAAGCATTCTACGTTACAAGCTATCCGTCACAGAGATTGGCATGATGATAGTCCTTTGTATTAATAAAATGGCGGCGTCCCCGCGCCGTGGCCTGGCTATTAATGTTACGAACGTGATGCGACGGTTTGGAATAATTCATTTTATTTATTTATTTCTTTTACTTTAATAACCACGGTTACAGTTACCAATTCCAGTAATTAAAGACACTTAGGGCTGATTTTTCAATTGTCAGATAACTTTTATCTGAAGAATAAATATGACAGTTTGACATATTGTCTATACAAAAGCTGTCAAACCGCCATATTTATTCCTCCGTTAAAAGATATCTGACCATTGAAAAATCAGCCATTAAAAAGATAAAAGAATACACAAATATAAATTTAAAACAAAACAATACAAAGTCATTCCTTTCATACATTCTTCTCACAGTACTTCTGACGTACCAATAAAATCTTCGTCCATTCACCCGCAAACAGATCGTTTGTTGGATTAGAAATAAATGACCGTGTTATTTCAAATTAAAATACGTAAGGGAGTATTCAGTTTCAGTAGGCACCATAGTAAGAATGATTTTCATTCTTTTTCCATCATACCATCGTGCCTCTATTCCTCGAAGGGTTAGGCAGAAGTGTACCAATGTACACCCACAGTTCGCCGATATGTTTAGGTCCCATGGGAAGTGAGCCTGTTGCCATTAACCGGGTACAAATCTGATACTGATCTGAATACTGAAAATTATATAGAAAAATCCAATAAAACTGACGAGCAAAAGCTCGTCCTGGGAATCGAACCTTTCAAGCAGTCGCGCTTAAGACCACTAGGCTAACGAGGCAGTTCTTTTTTGTTTTCTCAAATGAAAACATTACCTCACAGCCTCTCACTCCGGAGGAATTTTTCCTGTATTGTGTAATTCTGGAAAATGTCTTTCCATTTTTGAACTGCATCTGGTTATTAATTAAATGATGAGAGCAAAGAATATTGAAAGAATGTTGTTGAATGATGATGCTAGAGGTCTTGGGTTCGATGCCCAGATCGAGCAAAAAGTGTTATTGGGTTTTTCTATGAAATTCTCAGTAGCGGCTCGGGAGTTAGGATTTGTACGTGGTTAATGGCAATAGGCTCGCCCCGTATTACATGGGACCTAAAGATACCGACGAACTGTGGGTGTACATTGGTACTCCTCTGCCTAACCCTTCGGTGATTACAGGCGGTGATGGTATGTAGTACGTGTGATGAGATCTTAGAATAGTACTGAAATCTCGGAGCTTACTTACTATTTCTGACTTTTATTCAGATTAAGAGTCTGAAATCGCCAATTCGCTTTACGCATGCATGGCAATCAATGCTCGTGGCTTCGATGCATATAAAGAAACCTTTAGCCTATGTCCCAGTGGGACAATAAGTAGGCTGGTATTATTATTGTGCATTTGATGTTCTTATATTGGTTGCGGTCGATTATTATGTCGACAAAATTTTTGCAATCCAAAACATCTCTGAAAGCCCACTTTTTTGTCACCAGTTTCAACAAGCTCCTACTGCAAAAGGAAGAATTAGAGCAGAAGCAGCTGCATCTCTTGCAAGTGGTGGAGAGTGAGAGGACGTCGCGGTGGCAGTACGCGCAGCAGTGCGATGAGCTGTCTAGTGAGGTCAAGAAACTGAGGACTGAAGTAAGTGATTAACATAACACAGTAGTCACGTCATTTGGATGCTTGTTGATTAAGATTAGGGAATCTGACGACCAGTCTTACCAAGATGTATCGTGTTGCTCAGTAACTGGATTGTGGAGGTCAGATGGACAGTTGCTCCATATAAAACACTAGTATTCAGTTGCATCCGGGTAGACTGGAAGTCGACCCCAACATAGTTGTGAAAAGGCTAAGTAGATAATGATAATAATTTTAAATACGATTAGGATCACTGTCTAATCAAGATTTCTCAATTAGTTATTGCTTTCAGTTTGCTAGATGTAAACTCTTGGTTCTTATCACAGCTGTGCACATACAAGAAGGAGCATGAGCCAGCGACTCGAGCCGCTTCCACCTCAAGCTCCTCGCCGAGCCACTCGCCAGAAATAGACCCCGCTGAGCTCAAGAAGATCAAAAAAGTTCAAGTAAGTGGTCTTTATCATCAATTTCTATATCTGTTAACAAATTATGCTTACCCTAAGTTCATACCGTGGACCCGCTAGGGTTAATGACTGCCAGCGTTGCGGAATTTGTTCGATAGAGTCACCGCGGCCCTGGAACGCAAAGGGTATTAGGAGGAACACGGATGGGTTTTAGTCAATAAGAGTCTGACACTCTCTTCCGCTCCGCCCAGAACGCAAGAAGTGATTTGATTGTTTCCCATACTTAAAAAAAAAAATGGGTAGTTACAGATTCGTCTGAATTCCCGTACCTTGATAGAATAATAAAACGATTTTTACAAGACTCTTCTTTTACACAGAGTTTCTTCCGTGGCTGGCTGTGCCGTCGCCGCTGGAAGCAGATAGTGGACGAGTACATCAAGAGTCCTCACGCCGAGAGCATGCGTAAGAGAAACAGCCTCGTCTTCAAAATGGTTGAGGCTGAAGAAGAGTACTTGGAGCAGATGGAAATTATGGTATGTGTTCTTTACTTAGCCTTATATTATATCCTATTTGTCGTCGTTAAAAACCAGAATAAAATAGCTGAACAAGATATAATAACTCCGTGGTAACAATATTTTTTATTAATAAAATTTACTTGAAACCCAACGTTCCAATTTTTTGTCAAAATGAGAAAACCATAATATAATAATATTAATATAATATAATATTTCTATAATATTATTATCTTTTTCTTTTTGGGGTTCCATAACCAAAATATGTCAACGGGACCATATTACTAAGGCCGATGTCTTACCGTCCGTCTGTAACAGGGCTTTACCTTTGGAACTGTACTCACATTTTCAGAGTGTGTAACTATGACTTCTATCAAATAAAATTAAAGAAAGAAGGATACACACAAGAATCATATTTTTATGTAGTGCTAAATATTACAAGACAGTACGGAACCCTTCTCCCATCTGCAAGTCTGTCTCGCACTTAACCGGTGTTTTAGACTTCTATTTTACAGTCAGGCATAGTGACAAAAAATTCTCCATTATTGCAACTAAAATCTTCTTCTCTTAGGTAACCTGTTTCCTACGCCCATTCAAAATGGCGGCTAGCTCAAAGAAACCGCCGTGCACACACGAAGACGTCAACTCCATCTTCCTGAACAGCGAGACGGTGCTGTTCCTCCACCAGATATTCTTCAAAGGCCTCACATCACGCATGGAGTCCTGGCCTACACTGGTCTTAGGTGAGTGTTATATGAATTTGTAATATTTAGAATTTTATAATATCGCAACTTCCATTAATTTCATGAATTTCTGCTGTAATAAATTTTGTATTGTGTAATTTTGCATACAGATTATACAGTGAGACATGCTGAACTTGTGAACACTGTAACCATGTTTCTGGCAAAAAAAAAAATCTTATTCTTATAATCTGCGGCTGTAAATGAAAATGTACTGGCCCTATTTATGGGGTGAAAGTACTCATAAATATGAACACCTTGTAATATGAGACCAACCTTGAAATATGAAAAAAAAACAAAAAGCTGTTCCATATACTTGATTTATTTTTCAGAAATGGGCTGAATAAAAGCTGTTCGTATACATTAATACTTTCACCCAATCACAGATGCCTTTGAATTAAAATTAGCCTGTATGTCTAATGATATTTAGTTGACAATCAATCCTTATTATGAAGAGGTAATATTATAAGAATTATTTTATAAGATCTCTGGAGCTACTGGTCCTATTACAAAAAATCTGTCACTCCGGCTCGAAGGACCAAAATATTATTACGCCCACCAACTGCCCAATGAAACCCCATAATAAAACAAAGGTTTAAGCGAATCTAACGATGTATTGAAAGCGGTTCCCTATAGCAACTCCAAGGAAAGTCTTAACTGGAAGGTCTAAAAGAATTACGTAATTATACAAAACCATCTATCAAGCTTAGAGGAAACTTTAACTCAAATAGCTAAAAAACTACACTTTTGCCAAGTGTCATAGATGTTTTATGATATACTTGACTTCCATGTAAACAAAATAGCGGGCAGAAACTTTAGTTAATGCTTTCTTTAAACTTACTAATTAAACTTTAAATGCTTCATCATCATCGCCAATCTCTCAATAAGCTCTCCCTAGACTTGTACAGTATAAAACCGACGTAATGAGAGACATCCACCCCCTCAATAAAAACCTCAACCAGTAAAAAAGTAGACAAAGGATTACACTTAGTAGTGCACCTACATACAGGAGACCTATTCGACATGCTGCTGCCGATGCTGACCATCTACCAGGAGTACGTGAGGAACCATCACTACTCGCTGCAGGTCCTCACAGAGTGTAAACAGAGCCAGCCGTTTGCCCAGCTTCTGGCGCGCCTAGAGAGCAAGCCAGCCTGTCAAAGCCGGTCCTTAGAGACGTTTTTGACGTATCCGATGCATCAGGTATTTATGAGCTTTGATTAATTGATGGAGTTGTCGACACAGGCGGTGTGGTTGACAACCTACATGATATAGATACTGTAGCTATTTGTATTGGTTACGGACAGATTGGATAACTAATTATACTTTAGGTAAAATCAATGTGGAAGAATCAGAATAGTACTGCTGATGCTAGGGGATGATAGCTTACATCTCAATTTATTTTTCTTTATTTTTTTATTTCACTGGATAGTAAACAAGCCGACGGCCCACCTGCTGTTAAGTGATCAACTCTGCCTATAGAAATCTACAATACCAGAAGCCTTACAAATTCATTGCCATCCCAGCGACAAATGTGAAATGTCTCATGTGGCTGTAATTATACGCGCACCCATACTCTGCAAACCGGTACAGTAACAGTGCTTTGCGGCAGAAATAGGTATTGTGGTAATACTTCCCCGGGCGAGCTCCTTGACAAAGAGCTATTACTACTACTAAAATGATAGAGTTTATCGAGGGAGATTTTTACAAAACAGCACTGCAGATACATAAGTAGTGCAAAGTTAAATCTGAAAACACCCTTAGCGGAAATTCTTTGCCAAGAATATTAAAATGGGGAGTTTAACATTCAAAAGGCGTATTTCTTCAAACAATTTAGAAGAAAATTAATTAACGCGAGTTGTGTCACTTTGGCGGTGCCGCGGTGTATCTAAATTGTTTTGGTGGTAGGTGCTGTGGCCGTAATACAATTTTCATTTTTTGTTTAAGCTTTCTTTAATACTGTATACATACCTACATTGCATTATTGTTTGACCCATTGATGCCAAGTTTTTTTTGTTGGTACAAGCATCTCACACTATTCCCAGGCCACTGCAACACCAAAAAACCAGAATGTAAAGTCAAGTCAAGTCTAGTCAGAAGTCGTGACCAGAAAAGCCCCACAATCTGGGCTTCTCCCGATTGTAAACCACCCTTGGTGGCTATTGGTCTATAACTCTTATCTCTGTGTTTACGACCTGCAATATTTCAGATCCCCCGGTACATCATCACGCTCCATGAGTTGTTAGCTCACACGCCACACGACCACGTGGAGCGACGCAGTCTGCAACATGCGCGGGCGCAGCTAGAAGAACTATCACGGCAGATGCACGATGAGGTACATATTTTCAAGCTAATGATAAATCATGGTCGTGCTCTTTTTCTAAAGGTTTCACCTAACTTCACTTATATGTACCTACGCCCTGAAATTTTGCAACTAATATTGCACAAATTTCCACTGAAGCTATTGAGCTGAAATTTAGCACATGTGATTGGTGGTGGTGAGAATACATGATTATTATTGTTGAAACTATTATTTATGCATGTCGTATATTTTAACACAGGTCAGTGAAACAGAGAATCTGCGGAAGAACTTGGCAGTGGAACGAATGATCATCGAAGGCTGTGACATTCTTTTGGATGTCAACCAAGTCTTCATTCGCCAAGGTATGGAATACATTAATAATTTTTACTTCAATGTAACCTATATTTGTTTTTTTTGAGATGAGTAAGCTTTGGACTCTAGTCTAGGTCAGAGGGACGGTGAAGTGAGCTTACCTAGAAGAAGTCTGTTCACTCTAACTTCAAAAGGATTAGGTTTAAATGTGTTCGGAAATTCAGATGCAATATTTAATACTCATCAAACTGCAAGAGTAGTAGACACACTACCTTTCCATTGATATACTTCCATGAACTGTCAATGCGCGATTCCTCCATAGGTTCCCCCATAGGGGCGGAGGGGTCTGTCAGACTCTTACTGACAAAAACCCCCGGTGTTCCATTCCCACACTTACGCCACGAATCCCGAGAACTTTAGTGCCTTCCGCCTCATTCATCGCTTTTTAAGTGCTAAAATAAAAGAGGTTTTTAGAGAATTTGTGTCTTGGTATAATTGGTTAATGTATAGATGATGAGCTCGTGGAAAGAAATACTTGCTAATAACTTCATTTTGATTTTCCCAGGCACCTTATCCCAAGTGGTAGGTAAGGGCCGGCGCGCCACCCTGCAGGCGCGGCAGGCGTTCCTCTTCAGCAACCACCTGCTGCTCACGACACGCGCCGCTGGCGGCCGCCTTCACCTGCCACCTGCCGGCCGTCTGCCACTACATGATGCGCTGCTCATTGAGGACCCGGCTAATCACGATGATGATGGTAATGACTCAATAACCAAGATTTTGTAGAGTAAATGAAAAGAGTATCCATGGAGTTGCTTACTCGTTCCATTGATTGATTTTGATTGATTGATTCGTCCATGAAGACCTACAATTTGGAACAAGGAACCAGCTTCAACTGTCTGACTAACTAACCGACTTCTTGACAAATTAGAAATGCCTGTAAATGGTTTAATTTAAATAAATGCTTTGACTTTGACAAATTGGTAGGAAATCTTCATCAGAATCTTCTCACATTCAATAATAAAGGATGAAAACACATATTTTTTAATATTACTCCTAAATTGCTTACTCTTTATTTCAGACTCAACGTCAGTATGTTCATCACCCGGAGGTGACATCTATCAGGGCAAGGACTTTAAAATCCTTGTCGAAGTAAAGGGAGAGCAGATTTGTGCTCATTTAGGTGAGATAGTAACACAATATTATCTAACTATACCTACTTTTTTTTTTTTTTGGTGGTTGGGAAATTATCAAATAACTTCTCCCGCCCTGGGCGGGGCGGGAGGGAGTGTCAGACTTTTACTGACTAAAACCCACCCATGTTCCTTCTTGTGCCCTTTGCGTTCCGGGGGCGCGGTATCTCTTCCGAACAACCCGCAGCCCCGGCAAACTATACCTACTTGACAAATCGGTTGTGTTTTGATATACATACATACCATCACGCCTGTATTCCCCGAAGGGTTAGGCAGGGGTGTACCAATGTACACCCACAGTTTGCCGGCATGTTTTAGGTCCCATGTAATAGGGGGCGAGTCTATTGCCATTAACCGGGCACAAATCCTAACTCTGAGAAATTCCTAATGAAAAACCCAATAACACTTTGCTCGACCTGAGAATAGAACCCAGGACCCCATGCTCATCAGTCGCGCTTGCGACCACGAGACCAACGGGGCAGTTTTGATATCCGTCTGCATAACTCAGCTATTTGAGGTCGATGTTTTTTTCGGATCTTTCTGCCGCCATTTAGAAAGAAGAATGAAAGAAAAATGCTCATTTGATACAGAGCGATAACACAGTATAACATGATTAAGATTACAAACAACATGACTTAAAAAACAGGATCATGTGTGCCTCACGGCGCACATACCGTTAGTTCACTTCAGAAGGAAGAGCTCGTACTATCTATTTCACAATTAGTGCATTTCTTCGTTAGTCTACCGCTATTCCAACCACTTCTTAATATATATTTTTTTTTCTACTTTTATCACAGTCGCCGGCAGCGTTGAAGAAAAAGCTGGCTGGACAAGCGAGTTAGCACAGTGCATGGAAAGCGCGGCACTCACAGAGCTCCTCCGAGCTTGCGGAGCCTGCGGGGCTGCGTCCGCCAGCCTCCCAGCCTGCCGGTCAGACAGGGCTTTGTTCACTGATGACGTGGATATAAGGTTTAGTAGGACGCTGAACTCCTGCAAGGTGCCGCAGATTAGATCTGCGACGCCGCAACGGTTGCTGCAGAGGTTGACTGGTGAGTCATTGATAAGGCAGTTATAAATCCTTTAGATTTTGAATTTGACACTTACTGAGCGCACAATGAAGAGATTGGCTACGATGGTAGAAAGAAAATAAGGCTTTGGACAGTTGTGTTATATCTAATATCTAAGAGCCCTATACTTATTAATAACCAGCAACCTGCTTTCGTCGTGCTTTTAAAAATCCCTTTTCTATCGAGGGTTTCGATGGATTTGGAAAAATAATGATTGCATACAAACCTTGGGACTGACAATAACGATTACAACAAAAAATAAACCAGCCATATCGTTCAAAGATGGGGCATTTGGTCTTTCATTAATAAAGATAATACGATTGAATGGATAATTATATTTTGTGTAAGCGCATATAATTTAAAGGTCTTCACCATAATTATTAGACTAGATTCAACTAGATTCAATATTTTTAATTTAACATGTAATTGACGTTCAAAAGTGCCTTTTAATGGTCTAATTGAAATAAATGATTTGACTTTGACTTTATTTTTTATTATTTTTTTACACCACAGACACTCTAAAATCTTTATCTTATTATCTTCTAGACCTCCGCTTCCTCTCCGTGGACTTCCTGAACACCTTCCTGCTGACATACCGCGTGTTCACTGATGGCGTGACGGTCTTGGAAGCTCTCAAGCAGGTCTTCTATGAGCAGTCGCAGCAGGAGATGGAGCTGGCGCCTCCACCTGATGCCACCAGGAAGACTAGTGCTGCGAGCTCAGTTTCTGGTGAGAACTCAAACTTTATGATGAACAAGTATCAAGATTATAGAATATTCGGATCAAAAGTTTGGAATACACAATATTAGCAATGTGGCAATATGTTTTTAATACTCAATCTAGCTTCAACTTTTTGTATGGGTAACTTTTTGACAATTCAAAACTGCCTGTAAATGGTTTAATTGAAATACATGCCTTGACTTTGAGCTCAGTTTCTGGTGAGAACTCTACTTAAACTTTATGATGAACAAGTATCAAGATTATAGTATATGAATTTCGGACCAAAAGTTTTTATTAGGTACTCAATATTTAGACAATGTGACAATAAGTTCTTAATACAGAATATTAAGGCAATGTGGCAATGAGTTTTTAATACACAATATTTAGGCAATGTGGCAAGTCACAATTAGATTATTTATTACAATTATTACTCGACTTATTGTAGCCGATAGTGGACTTCTCGAAGCTTTTAGTAAAATACTACTAACTGTGACTTTTGAAGTCAATCTTGGACATCATCGATGTCAGGAAAAACGCCGTAAGGAAATCACAACTTTAAGTTTATATAACGCAAGCAAACATGGATGCCAATGCTCATACTTCGTATTATTAGTAACTACAATAAGAACAAGACCGTAATTATTTAACCTTAATATAAATGGCAGGCTGTTACTAAAACTGATAGAAAAAAAGCACAAACCATTTCAGGTTACGGTTCGGAATACAGCGACCGGGATTGGCAGTCAAGATTCTGGCGAGCTTCCCGAAAAAGTAAGTTAATGAAACTACGCAATGAGTATTGTAGTACCCCTTACTCTGGAAAGAAGGTGTAAGAAACTTGATTCTATGTAATAAAGTTTGTCGAATTTTAGGTGAGGATGAAGACAAATTGTCTCCGTACCTGATGGCTCCGTCGCGAAGGACTTCGACAGTCAGTAAGGTAGTTGTACTCATTATTTTTATTGCATCTATAAAGATTTCACTGAATATTAATTCGTTTAATTTTGCTGGCGAATCTCATTCATTGGTTGATATGAGATTTAAAAGGCAGCTGCATCCACATCTTTGGCATATAAACTCATATCATATCAGCTGAACGATATCCACGGCTGGACATAGACCTCCTCTAGATATAGCCACAGCGGCCAGTCCTAAACTGCCCGCATCCAGCGATTTCCCGCGACCTTTACCAGGTTGTCGGTCTACTTCGTAACCGTATCTCGTAAATAAAAACTTATGACTTATTTTTAATGGTTTATGCATAAAAACTTCTATGTACTCGTTATGTTTTAATAATTCACAATTCTGTATACACGCTTACCAAAAGACCGAGGAGGACAACAGTCATTTGACAATACCAAAGATAATGGCCACATCATCCAGTAATGAGACGTTGAAAGGTAAAGGTACATACCGTTTCTAGACAGTAAGTAAATCTATGCTCACATTGTAAAGCTGAAGAATTGGTTTGTTTCTTTGAACGCGATAATCTCCACAACTACAGGTCCAAATAAAACATCACGCTACGACACACAGGGGCGGAGCAATATTCAAAGACAAAACGCGGGCAAAAGCGCGGGGTATAGCTATCATTTGAATGCCAGATGGAATAACATTTTTCAAAAAAAACTTAACCATTGGTGCTGTAATTGATATAGCATTAATGGACAAGCATGATAAAACCTTTTACCAAATCCAAATGTTAGAATACAATAATAAATTATGTTACACCACTTTAGGCACATCACCGTCGTCCCCCGGAGCGATTAGTTCCGTGACTCTAGTTGGAAGTCCTAAGAAGGTCAGCCCAGTAAATGATCCAAGTACCAAGAAGAAACCAACAAAGGACAATGATGCTGCAGCCGCTGCGTTGATGAAGGATGAAAGTATAGAGCTGGTAGACCAGAGCGATGAGGATGTTAAGTATAAAGAAGAGGAACAGGAGAAGAACAAGAAGAAGCCTGATGATAAGTTTAAAATATCACAACGGTTTTCCGAGGTAAATATAGTGTATTTAGTATAGTAATTGTTCATGTTTGTAATTAAATCTTCACTATTACTTCACTTTTATTAATCTTCACTTCTGGGAATAATAGCCAAAAGGGAATAGCCGAAGGGTTAAGCAGAGGTGTACCAATGTACACCCACAGCCCGCAGGTACGTTTAAGGTCCCATGTAATATAGGGGGCGAGCCTATTGCCATTAACCGGCTACAAATCCTAACTCCGATTTGTTACTGAGAATATCATAGAAAAATCCAATTACACTTTGCTCGACCTAGGAATGGAACCCAAGACCTCTAACATAGCAGTCGCGCTTAGGACCACAAGACTACTTATACTATAAGCATAGCCAACGGGTATGTAATGTGTTTTTTATCACATATAAATATTTCAGAATGTCACTGCATTGGCATGTGAATATTATTATTCCTGCAGCATTCAAGCATGCAGCTGACCTCTTTAAAGTTAGTGTGAACAGGCTTACTCCATCGTCGACTTTGTCTCTGACAAATTATTCGTTTTCGGATTTTCTTCTAAGAATACCACACAAAACATACCATCACGCCTGTATTCCCCGAAGGGTTAGGCAGAGGTACAACCAATTTACGCCCACAGTTCGCCGGTGTGTTTCCCTCTATGAATGTGTCTTTTTTTTGCGTCTGGGAAATCATCAAATGTCTTCTCCCGCAGTTATTGTCAGACTTTTGCTGACTAAAACCAATACATGTTCCTTCTTGTGCCCTTTGGATTCCAGGGGCGCGGTATCTATTTTGAACAACCCACAGCCCCGGCAGGCATCGGCCCTGACTGGCCCCTCCAATTTGCTGATATCTCTTTGTATGAATGTGTCTTGATAATACGACATGACACTAGAATAGAAGGTGTCACCAGAACAGCTAATAGTGTCTCTAATAGTCAACAAGCCCCATCGTATCTGCTGTCTCTATTATTTCAAGTAGAGTGACAGAAACACAACGAGTTAAACAGTTTATCCAACAGCGTGTGCGCACTATGTCGGAGTCTCCCCGACGACTGCAGCCGTCATCAGCTGCTTCCGAAGCTAGGCGCAGGTCTGACAGTGCACGAGAGACTGCTGAGGCTGCAGCTGCAGCTACAGATGAACCCAGGAGGGCATCCGATTCTGGAACAAGATTTGCTGCTCGAAGATCTGTGAGGTTAGATTTTTAATGTGTACGAATCTAGTAGCTAGTAGTACTACCACCATACCTACTCCTGCACAAAGCAGCATTGCTATGTTCCGGTTTGAAGAGTTTGGGTGCCGGGGTAGTTACAGGGCCATGAAACAGTTCAACTTTGTCTCTGAGATGGCAACGCATTTGCAAGGTCTCTGGTATTGCAGATAGGCAGCGGTGACCACTTAACATCTGGTGGGCCGTTGGCTGGTCTGCCGTCCTAAGATGCTAAAAAAATAACTTCAACTATGTTGTGTGCAAAAGAAAGGTGTTTTACGAGGAGCATTATTCAACATCATGAAGACTATTGACAAATAGTGGCTTATAATAACTAAAGCTAAGAAGACAACAAGGAGGCATTCGACCAAAAGTGATTTTCTATCTTATAACTTAGGTACTTCGAACCAAGACACATCTACACCAAACACAGCCTACAGCCAATCAATAGGTGATTTACAAATACTTTTAATAATGTTTTTTTTCTCAATATTCAATTGGTTAGTTGACACTATTGAAAAATAATTCAATTTTTTTTTTAAACTACACTTTATTTTATCCCTGATAACACGATTAATTTTCAACACATGATTACGTGTGTATTCCCTGAAGAGTTAGGCAAAGGTGTACCGATGTACACCCACAGTTCGCCGGTATGTTTTAGTCCCATATTATGTAATAAAGGGTGAGCTTATTGCACAAATCCTAACTCCGAGCTGTTACTGAGAATTTCATAGAAAAACCCAATAACACTTTGCTCACCCTGGGAATCAAACCCAAGACCTCTAGCGTAGCAATCGTACTTAGGACCACTAGGCTAACGAGGCAGTTAAAATCAATAAATATTTAATTAATTGAGTTGGTAAATAAGTAACGTCAGAGTTTAGAAATAAATATAAATTGTATGGGGATTCGCGTTTTGACAGTCTATAGAAAGTATATAAATTGATTAGTGGTGTCAAATATTCAATTGTACCTTTACCATATCCAGACAACACGCATTTATCCCTGTTTGTATTGTCGTCAATAAGAAGTACAGTCTCGGTGTGTCATCACCACCACACACACATACACCCATAAACCCACCACACCATTTAAATGTGTTGTTTGAAATCACATACAGACATTGTGAGTCATGCGCTGTAAATTATTTGTCATATTAATATTATAAATGCGAAAGATTGTTAGAATTGATGGATGGATGGATGGATATTAGTTACTCTTTCACGTTAAAACGGCTGAACGGATCTGGCACTGAGATAGATTGTAGTGTGGAATACCACATAGGATACTTTTTATGCTGGAAAAATTTACGGTTCCCGTGGGATAATACATCAAATTTGAGTAGGAGGAAGTCGCGAGCAGAAGCTAGTTTGCCATATTTGCATTCAATTTAACAAATCGCCATGATTAATATCTTAATAATAAATATTCTCCTGACTGAATTTTGGTTTAAGAAGTTTAGAAACATAACATAACATACCATCACGCCTATATTCCCCGAAGGGTTAATCAGAGGTATACTTATGTACACCCACAGTTCGCCGGTATGTTTAGGTCCCATGTAATAGGGGACGAGCCTATTGTCATTAACCGGGCACAAATCTTAACTCCGAGCTGCTACTAAGGATTTCGTGGAAAAACCCAATAACACTTTTTGCTCGACCTGGGAATCGAACCCAAGACCTCTAGCGTAGCAGTCGCGCTTAGGATCACTAGGCCAATGAGCAGTTAGGAATAAGGAAGTTTAGAAATAAGCACTATAATAAATAATTATCGTATCCCGCTCGGAACGGGTGTTATCTCCGAGAAATCATTTATTCCTAATCATTGAGTCCGATACGATACACTATCGGTAAGAAGTCCGCGGCGATGTCACGGTGTTCGGTTCGGCGAAATGTCACTAATGTGGACGCACCTTTATGTGCTTTCCGAGTCATGAAAGTGCCACACCACCAACTTCCAAACTCCGGGCTGCTACATTCTTAATAGAAAAATCCAATAAAAAATTTCCCGACCTGAAACTCGAACTCAGAACCCCACGCTCAACAGTCGTGTTTACGACGTTTAAACCAAAGGGACAGTAGCAGGACTCATAGTGTGAAAGATACAGTCCAAGCTATTAGCGGCGATGCCTCGCGATGTCTGTACTTTATAGTCTACTTCGTGGAGTGTTGTCTCTGTTATCCATACCTATGTGGCAGTCTCTTTCTAAAGTCCGATGTGTCATTATAACGCTCAGGTTCTGTACATTAATGATGTTTACTTGGTATGTCTCTAGTGAGCGCCGCTACACCAACTCGTCGATCAACAGCGAGCGTCGTCGCTACTGGGGCGGTTCCGAACCACGCTCATCTGTTACCTCCCAGGTTTCACATGCACAGGTATGACAACTTTTATTAATATACTGGGCTAATGCACAACCCTTTAAAGTGAATAATAAGATAATAATAAATATGCACAATCTGATAAAAAATTCTATGAGAGATTTGAATGACAAGGTAACAAACAGAAACATATTTTCATTGGTCAAATAAATTGCGCTTTTAAAATAATGTCAGTTGTCCTAAGGTGATTTTGGTGAGGCCCCAAGCCTCACTAAAGTTAACTAAATCCTGGCCAGAGCCAGGAGAAAGTCATGCTAGCTAAGGCATTTTACACTTTAAAATTCAGAACTATCGGCGCGAGACCAGCCAACCAAAAGCGGGTGTCGTCATCACATCCTTCAGGCAATCTCACAGGAGGTAAGATGAATACAATTCTGATTTACACCTAATCCATTTTTATCCATAACATATTATGTACTTGTAATTTCAATGATTTCAAACTAACTCGATTATTGACCATCTAGCACACATGGGAGCTCAAAATTCTCAATGTTGTGGCATGCCAATCACCTTTTTCTTAACAATCTCAAATTCTTTGTAAATTTTACTAAAGTTATGATGCTTTTGCACGACGTTGTATCAAGAGAAAGATCTTCTAGCCTCGACATAGTGCCTTCGTACTTGATGACTGTGACAATGATAATGGAACTATTAATGTTGATTTAACAGCTTTGGAAAAGACCTCTTATGGTGAGTGATTGGTACAGGTAAAAGATGTAGAGACTGAACCTTAGTAGTGATGCCTTAGAAGAGTATTTTTAATAATTCCGCTTTACCTAGCATTCTAACGTTACCTTACCCTTTTTTATACATTTTGTAAAACCTAATGTACAATGTAGACACGACACTACAGCAAACACTACTGATACCGTCTAAAACAAAGAAGCAGCAGATAAACTAAAACATCTTATCCTGACGCCAACGAATACGATACGATACCTGATAGCACTAAAAAGAATTTGATACTTCGGTAACCATAGTGAGTACACCGCATTCACTATCATGAAGGACAATGTTAAGCAAAGCAGGTATCTTCTTGTATATCTACCTGTTTTGTCAACACCTTGTATTTTGTATGTATGACTACCTATTTTCAGGAATTTTACACGTTACAAATGTGGGCGTTGAAGAGGTCTTTTCAAATGTCAGGATGCTTTTCAGTGTAAAGTGAGGTGGATACATCCTATTCACCACCATTACATTCTCTTCATAATCACATCATAAATCAACATCTACAACTATCATTTCTTCTTCCAAAAAGAAGTTCACACACAGAAATACAAAATTTTGTAATTTTACTTCTTTGGCTTATGAAAAATTAGAATTAGATTTTTTATTCGACATTAAGTATTCACAAAATTAATATTTTGATTCACCTTGACTATTTGATTAGGATAATAACTGCACTTTAGGTATATTTGTTGTTAAGTACTATTGGAATAGCGTGTTAATTGGAAATTGGTATTATAATTAGATTTTTATTTTTCCTAAATTCTAAATTAAATAGATTGTCAAAATTTGCATGTTTTATAACGGAAATTAAACAGTTAAGTGAGAATCATATTCCAAGACGACAAATTTATTTTTCTACAACTATCACTGTATTTCCTTCTCTTTTACTCTGCCTGTCTTTCTGTCTCTGCATGTGTAAACTATTCTATGTTATTTTTATATTCTGTCTTTTACTCTTCCCCATCGAGTTCTACTCTTTATCACTTCATTTCAGTTTCACTTTAAAAAACACCATGAACCATTATCAAATCATCGTCTGGTCGTGAATTCTGATTGTCTGCATTATCATCATATATCATGTATTCACATCTATAATAATGGTGTAGGAGCAGCACGTCTACCGCAGCAGTGGCGTTTGCTGTGGCGACTTCAGCTTCTTCCAACCCAAGATCGCCTCCACCAAATTCACCACCAGCTACTCGAAGAGATTCGGTTATATCTACTGCTGCTACCATGAGAGTCCTTAATGTTTTGAGGTCAGCAACCAAAACTACGCTATAATGATTTAAAATTACTATTGTATTTTTATTTAACACTGGCAATTGTATCATTATTATTGGTCATAGGCACTGGATCTCCAAGCATTCACACGACTTCTGGTCTGAGGAGCGTCTTCGCGGTCTCACCATGGACTTCCTCAAGGAGATAGAAGGTAGTCCAGGATTACTGCCAGCTGAACATAAAGCCGCTGCCCAACTGCTGCGTTTGCTGGAGAGAGCTCCGGAAAGAACTGTTGATTTGAAGTCATTATTCATTCCTCCTCATGTAAGTTTTACTTTATCCTTTTTCAGAATGTCAAACATTACACCTAGGTCTGTTGAAAAAAATGTGAACTGTGAATGTCTGTGAATGTGAAAGTCATCAAAGTTAAAGTGGAGAAGCTCTCCACTTTAACTTTGATGACTTTACATTAAACACTGACTCAGTGGATTCGGTTGTCTAAACTACTTAACAACTAACACTAAAAAGTGTATTTATTTCTTCAGGTGCCAACCAAAGAAAGCGTGGAAACTATCTCAGCTTTAGAAATCGCAGAACAAATGACTTACTTGGACTATCAAATCTTCAGTTCCATCAACAGCGAGTAAGTTTCACAAGAATTTTAATTCTACTGGTTATCACTAATAACTCTAACAAATTTTTGACTTTTGTTAGGGAGTTCTTAGGACAAGCCTGGACAAAGGCAGATAAAGCAGAAAGAGCGCCCCACATCCTCATGATGACTTCCCACTTCAACCACATCTCCAACCTGGTCATATCTGAGATTCTGAAGAAATATACATTGGCTGGTATGTATTCCTGATCATATGTAAAGTTATTTTGTAAAAATCTCCTTTGGTGAATTTAAGTGAAGTAAGGTAAGCTATCAATCCTTAGCATTAAGTGAGATTACAGATGCCTTAAGCTCACTTCACCTAAAGTCAGTGAAGGCGATTTTTACACAATAACGATACTAAACAAAGTTACTAAACAAACACATCTTAATCTTATTACTTAAAGACTGTCAGTCTTGAAGTAATTTTGCCAAGGGTTTCTTTACCGAGTTTCAGTGCATAAAGTGAATTCCCCATCAAGTTTATCTCAAGCCAGACAAACTTAACGAAGAATCTCAAAGACCACAAATTTTGAAAATAACCTTAAAATATTCATAATTTTTTTACCAGGCCGCGTAGCAGCTATAGAGAAATGGGCTGCAGTGGCAGACATAGCCCGTTGTCTGCATAACTTTAATGGAGTGCTGCAAGTTTGTGCTGCACTGTCAAACACGTCAGTTTATAGACTCAAGAAGACTTGGGAGAAAGTGTCTAAAACTGTGAGTATTTGCTTTAATCGGATGTTTGTTGATGGTAAAGTGCACTGTTGGTGCAGTGGCCGAGGCTGCTGTGCTGCATGTCTCTGGTTCCATTCCAGTAAGGAACAAACATTTGTACGGCGTACAGGTGGTGTTTCTGGGTCTACTTGTTGTGGCAACAATTTTTATTAACCCTTTAGCTGCCACGTCAGGCACCTGTGCTTGACGCTAGTGGAGGTTTGATCTTCAACATTTTTGGTGCGGCAGTGAATTTGTTAAAGAAGAAAGAAGCGTAGAAACAAGAAAGTAGAAGTAAAGTAGTGGGTGAATCTAACTTAATAATTTCTGTTTCAGAGTAAACAAACCATAGAACGGATGCAGACCATTATATCGTCGGAGTGTCGTTTCAGAATCTTACGAGATGCTTTGCACAGGTATGTTTCGCTTCATTGACTATAAGACAATGCCTTCCTTCACATATTTCACAACATAGTTCATTTCCATTGTTATGTTGCGTTTTTTTTTCAGGTGTGACCCTCCATGCATTCCTTACTTAGGAATGTATCTATCTGATCTGTCATTCATCGAAGAAGGAACCACTAACTACACGCCAGATGGTCTTCTTAATTTCTCAAAAATGAGAATGGTATGTTAGCATGATCTTTTCTTAAGATTTATGAGTAAATGAGGAGAGCAAATAGTACAAATTTCACATAAAATCTTCTGATCAATAAAAGTCCTGTTGTTATTTATATAATGAGTCATGATAATAATATGAACATTTATGGCATTGCAGATAGCTCACGTAATCCGTGAAATAAGGAACTTTCAACAAACCCCATATAAGATTGACCACATACCAAAGGTAAACACACCTGTTTTACGCACTATATTTATATTAAAATTATGTTACCATTTTGGAAACGTGAAGAAAGTGGCACAATCCGCTTTAGGAGTGGACCTAAAACACGCCCTTGTGGTTCTCTATTTTTAAACAAAATTATAGAAGTTTGTATTAAACTGGCGATTTGATACAGGTATGTGACTTCCTGCTGGACAACTCTCTCGTGATCGCTGAAGAGCGTCAATACACGCTGTCTCTAGAGCTGGAGCCCCGCGTGGCCCGCGGGTCGGGCGCGGGTCTCCCTGCAGGCGCGTCCCCGGGCTCCTAGCGGCGGCGACGCGCCTCCCTGGCCGCGCTAGCACCGCTGCGCAACGACCGCTAAGCGGACCAGGGGAGTCGCACACGCATGCTTTTGCAACCTCAACACGTTACGTAATTTCACTTCTATGTGTCTAGTTTCAAGTGATTTGCGAGAAAGATGCTTATTGACTTTCATAGTTAAGTTCTTTTAATGTAAGATGTGTTGCGAGTGTTATATTTGATTCTGGAAGATTGACGGCCGAATTCTCAACCGCAACTAAATTTTACGTCGCTGCGATGCCTCATGCTGTC
Organism: Caradrina kadenii; assembly: GCA_947462355.1. NCBI lineage: Eukaryota > Metazoa > Arthropoda > Insecta > Lepidoptera > Noctuidae > Caradrina > Caradrina kadenii. Next base: position 13,352,144 of record OX381686.1, on the reverse strand, counting down.
TCTGTCACTTTAGAGTGTGTTGTAGCGACAGAAAGACTTTCAAGTTGTTTGAGAATTCGGGAGTAAATGGCACTGAGAGTTTCTGTTATGATGTCGTGCTATAAGTAAAGCCTGTGTTTATTTTCAAAGACCAATTTGTAGCGATTACAAATAGCAATCTATCCACAAGGATCTAGAGAAACGCAACGATCCTACAAATTGGTCAAGATACGGCAAAACTTAGATTTAAGTAGTTTTTAAATTGAATTTTAGTTATAAATAGTGTTTCAAATTCGATGTACTTTTAGTAGAAGTAGTTTAGTTAGCTTCTTAAATTCGGTACCGAGTACTTCAGTTTTTGAAATTTTGATGAAGGTAACAGATGATGTAATTTTAATAGAAAATTCGAACGAAAATATAATTTTGCTAAAGCTATACACGCTTCCGCTATGCGCTTAAAAATACTATCGAACTTAACTTCAAACACGCCTCCCAATAAATCTCCTATTTGCAAACTAAATTCTAAAAATAAAAAGAAATATAATATGAAACAAAGTAATAGAAAATATATTTAAGGAGCATGTAATTTTATGTAAAGTTAATAATATAAAAGTATGTTCTTCTTAGATTGAATGAAAAAAGTAAAAGATGCCTACAACGGTTCTCTATTTTTGTATGATCTTAATTGTTTGTCAATTAGGTAGGATATAATAATAAGCAAAAACATATCACTGAAAACATGTAACTTCTGATTGAATGCATTCGATATTGCAGCTATGAAAAATGAAGTAAAATGAGTTATATGACAGATGGAAAGCATGTTAATGTTTGCACGGAAAAGTACACGAGTGACAAATATGATGATATAAAAACGCGGGCAATAAATAAAATGATAGGTTTATAAAAATATATCATGTAGAAGACTAGAAATATCTGACGTAATAGAATGAAAATCGTCTTGAAAGATTAGGGAACTTGACACCATCTCTTAAAATAGTACCATTTTAATATTACTTTGTAATTTCAGTTGTTGGATTTTCAACTCTCGGCGCTGGGCAGAGTGTCGAAAATCTAACAGTGCGCAAGGCAAAGTAATATTGTTGGAAGGCCACCTGGTGAATCTAACAAACATTCAAGAATAAGGAAACTGGAACGCACACCCTGCTGTATATGTACATACACGAGTGTGAATAATAGTTTATTGATAGAGTTGAGCGTTTAAAACCCAAATCGTATTGTTAGAAACAATAATAGAAATGAGAGCTTTTGTAAATAGTTTCCTAAAAGATGATAAAATATATAAAAAAATACTTAAGAAAAACTAGCTTATTAAAGAATTGGTGTCTCCTTGTGGATGTTCCCATGTTTAGGATTTCAATGACCTCTAGTCAAAAATTAAGTGGAATGAAAGATGATGCAAATTTCTCGAAATATAATTTAGTGCTTCAAAACACAGTTTCTGATACATTGTGCAATGCTGATTGGTACGTAAGATAAGATGAAGGATGTGGAGGAAGTGATAGCTATCTTATGTTGACTTTATGATCTATGCGGTTAGGCCTAAATTAAACTTACTGAACATCTCAAATCAGTTTGAAAATCTCAATGGAAAAAAATGCTAATATCACAATTAAGCTTAGTCAATTTTAATGAAGAGGTTGAGATGAATTCCAAACTAACTTTTGCAATGACTGCAAATTAATTGAATAAAAATGTTAAATTCTCCTTATTCATTTAAATATCTTCACATTGTTCTCCTACGAATACAACATACTTTTAAAAATAAAATAAAAAACATTATATCAAGGATTGTGATTACAGCGTGTGATTTAGTCGAAGCGTTTTATATTGTAAAGCATATGAAACTGTATGAAAGTGGTTGTTACATGTTACTATGGTTGTTAACGTCATTTCGACTGCTTTTACACGATCGTCTTAAATATTTCCCCTGTTATTCTACCGTGCTTGTTAGTTATAATGTATATTAAGACCTTAGGAGTACCGCAAGGACCTATGCTAGGACCCATTTTAATTCTATGAAGTATGCTGGACATACTTGAGATTGTTTCTGTTTTTTTTATTATTATAAGTATTATCAATGCGATAATAATGAAAAATATAAAGAGTCGTGTTTCTCTAAATAAAGATAATGGAATATTTTACTGAATATGTTTAAAGGTGAATATGAAAATATCGTACTCGTTAGTATTTAATTAATGTAACTGTTTTAGTAAATGAATATAATTTTTGACAGTATTATGATCTATAGTTATAGGTACTAATATGTTGTTAACATAATTGTTCTTTCCGCAAATCTTTAAGTATGTTGATACTTCTTCATGATGGCTGACGTAACTTAACGTGATTTCAAGTGAGAATACTGTCTGTAAGTCTTTTCTACGTCCTTTTCTATGTCATTTAATGTTAGTGTTATCATAGATTTTAATGTGTACTGTATTGTGTAGTGAGTTAAGATAATTGTCGTCTACAGGCATTGTTTTCTTCTTAGCAATGTCGACTTCACAATTTAAGAATGTTACATGGCGAATTATCTTGACGTCTCGTAAGTGTTCGCTTGATTGTGGCAAAGTTTAGGGTAATTAGGATGTATCTACAGTACTGTTATTATCATTATAAATTATAAAAATTATTGGCTGTTTTAAATAGGTATTTAAAAATTATAATAAAAATATTTTGGTGATTTTCCACTTACCTTTATATGCACAATTTTTAAAAGTATTATCACTAAAGGCTGTCACAATTATCCAATTTAAAGTAAGATTTGAAATTTTAAATCATGACTTGTGTAGATAAGATTCCTTAATTTGTTTAGTTCTTAATGTCTTCCCTGTAATATTATTTAAATTATCTTTTTCCTAATTTAAGTAGATTAGTAGCCCTAAGATTGAAATATTTTAATCAACGGTTTAATTAGATTACAATTAATTAAAATCAATTATTTGTAATTTGATAAAATCGTAGTAAAATATGTACCTACTTATGAAATTTCAACACGACTACGCTTCGATTTTAAAATCTCTTATGAAATATCCAATAAGGATTTTTAATGAATACGTAATTGTAAAAATAAATATATATTTTAAAATGTAGAAAATCCTTGGATCTACCTCTTCAATAAATGTTCTAAATATTACAGAATTATATCTAATTTAATATCAAGATTATATCATAGTTAAGCGTTGTAATTGTCCGTTCAGAATCTGAAAATTTCTTATCTACACTTTAAAAATATTAAATAAGTACGAGACTTAAATTGTATAACATTTTGCGTGTATTCTAAATAGTGGTTTTTGCTTGGTAAGTTTCTTTAGAGTTGGTACCATATCATACAGTATTGATCAACTTGAACATGACATCACTTAAATTACTTTACCGATCAGAAATCACTAGCCTTCTAAATGATGGATATGATGATGCAATGTTAGATTTATCATATATCGGGTGTTAAAAGACACTTCCACCCTTCCCCATTCCCGTCTGTCATTCGCTCGTCGTTTGGGTTCCTTTGACGCTATTCCATGGGACTTAAACGTTCCGGCGGACTGTGGGTGTAATACAGGGAACACAGGCGTGATGGTATTCATGTAAAGGACACTTAACGGAACCAGAAGTTACGTATTCTTCTCTAATAATTGCGATATGCAGGACCATTCCTGGGAAATTTCTAATTACATTTTGCAAGAACAAGTTAAATGTTCTAACATAATGTGGAAATGCTCTCACGACCTCTGTACTAATGTGTGCACCCATTAGCAGGATAATCTGCGGGTGGTATATTACATGGTATAAGCAGTCAGTTTTTATACCAAAAAAAACTGTTTCTCAGCAATATTTTTTGCTAAATGTTAGTTAGTTTGATGGGAAGCCTAGTTAACGAGTATGTGATGTGTCTATTAACACCCTGTATTTACATAGTAGGTGTTTACAAAGTAATAATATTATGGTTTATTAAAGAGTCCTGTATTTTTTCTATAATTGTATAAGTAACTGTAGGATATCATTTGTTTAGTTTTACTTTCGAAGATAACTTATATTTGACGCGTCGCGAGATTCTGGATTGAGATCCTAGTCGCCAGACCTACGTCATCTTAGCATGGCTGGAATTTTAAAAATACGTACACTGGGAATTTCTCCTGTATCTTGGGTGCGTTTACAAACATATAAACTGACACACACAAACAGCCAGACACGGGACAATTATCTGTAGGCTATACAAATATTTGTTCCGTGCGGGAATCAAACCCGCTATACACAGCGCAGCAGAAAATCGCTCAGCTGCTGCGCCAATCGTGTCATCAAATTTCAACCAATCATTAATCATTATTTAAATTGGTTTTAAAACAAATATGTACGAACAAATCATAGCAATAACATTCAGTAGGACCAACCTCCTGTAATACCGCGAACAATGCAGGAATCAACTCTCACTTTGGCATTATTCCAACAGCTAATTTTAGTGTTGCACCAGCCGCTTTTAACGGCACAGTACTAGTTGTACTTTTGATGTATATTGACGATAAACTGACGGTTTTAGAAGTAACTGTGGTTTGATCTCGCGGCGCGTCTAGAGAGCTTTGGGCTAACGTAGTAAAGATAGGTAACGTTACTGTAGCAGGTACATAAACAGTTCAATCATAATATCTATACTCCATTCAATAGAAAATTAACGTTACAACACTATCGTTATTTCTTGTATCTTTTTATTTTATTTTACGTATCATAGTAGTCATCAAATGCCTTCCCTCGCCCTGGGCGGGGCGGAGGGAGCGTCAGGCTTTTACTGACTAAAACCCACCCATGTTCCTTCTTGTGCCCTTTGCATTTCGGGGGAGCGGTATCTCTTACGAACTACCTGCAGCCATGGCAGATTTCTTGTATCCACATTGACGATTTTGCTACCTAGTTTAAGACTGGGTGAATAAGAAGGTAAACAAAATCGAGATGAAATTTTAAAAGGAATTCGAACATTGAAATAAATTAAACTGTTGCCATTATGGACACTAAATTATTGTAAATTATAAATCTATCATTAGAGCCCTTATCGGCAACGAACTACATATATTTTTCTTGAGATTTTCTTTGAGATCTGTGACAAAAACAGTACCTACTGCAATGCTATTCTAATACATAGTAGGTACCTATCTTTACTGCATTGTCAAATCTACAACAAAGCCGTAAGTTAAAAAATCTGTGAAATATATTGTATTTTAGTCAACTTTAGCGATTGTTTATGAATTTCGACAATATACAAAGAAAGTACAGAAATATCAGATTATAAATGTAAGTTTTCGTGAAAGAATAAGAATATGTATGTAGTTATTTAAAATAACCGTCATAAATTCATGCCCACTGTTCAAGGGGTCATCGGGTCTCAAATAACGGGTGGAAGGGACATCGTTGCCAGTACTTTTACTATGGACCCCCAAGAGTTAGCAGTTTTTTGTCGGGTTTAAAAAAAAAAAACAATTGTTCCATACATTTTGATAAAGGAATTATACTTTTGTATAACTAGTAACTGCCTTGGTAGCCTAGTGGTCCTAAGCACGACTGCTACGCTAGGGTATTTGGTTCGATTCCCAGGTCGTGCAAAAAATGTTATTAGGTTTTTCTGTGCAATTCTCAGTAGCGGCTCGGACTTAGGATTTGTGCCCGGTTAATGGCAATAGGTTCGCCCCCTATTACATGGGTCCTAAACATACCAGCGAACTGTGGGTGTACATTGTTACACCTCTGCCTAACCCTTCGGGGAATACAGGCGTGATGGTACGTGTGGAACAGTAGCTTTTTTTTTCAAACCGAGAATTTTTTTCAACACTGGGAAATCAGGTGTCTACCGAAAGTTTTTGTTACAACGAAGTGCCTTCCACTACGTACAAATATAAAAATTACTACGTATATATTAAAATAGTAAGTACTTATATACTTAAAATATCTAGTTTTATCAACTTTAATATATAATAAACAATTCTAAATGAAACCCAACGTGCAACATAAATGTTTACTAATATGCGTCACATTCTAAATGCAAAACATTCTAAATAAGACGAGGTTACAAACCTATATTCCGATAATGCTTCAATTCAATTGGTTAATTAAATCAGTGTTGATTGGTTGGATCATCTTCCGTCAACTCTTCAAGATGGTTATGCTAAATGGTGCTGATTCACGCGACATGTTCGTGAACGGGTGCTGTCAGTTGAGATCGATCATTCATTAACTGCCATGGCTTAAATCTTTACTTTGAATTGTTATTTCTCTTCACCTTTATTGGTTTCACTGTAGAAGATAAGAGAATTATGTAAGCATAATTTTCTAAAAACTTGATTGGAAAGAGTGTATGTTGAGTTTCTTGCTCGTTCTTCTCCATAGAGACTTACTTACGTTTTGGAACAATCAACTAGCTTCAAGTTTCTGGCTAACTGGCAGACTCTTTAACAATTCACAAATGCCTGTGAATGTTTTCATTGAAATAAATGCTTTGAATCTGACTTTATTATTCAGTTCAACTTACCCAAGTAATTCTCGCTTCATCTCATCATAAAATTGAAAGCGTCACAATTTCTAGTTTACCAGGTATTATCAGCGATGGTTAGGTATTGTATTAAAACTATGACAATCCATTGAATTGAAACACCATCGTTTCCGGGCTTACCTGATATTCTAAATAATCATAATTTGGCTGTGAATAAGACCTCATTTGTAATAAAAGTAATAAACTAACAGCTCGTGAAATAAATAGATGTTAATAATCTTCCGATGACCCCTTTCAAATTTATTTGTGTAGACAAAACTGTAGATGATGTCGCTCAGTGATAGATTCTTACAAACGTTATTTTTTCTGGGTAAGCTAACTCCTATTACCTAGACTAGAGTAAAGAGTAAACACATTCAAATTAAAACGTAAAAAAAGCAAGAAAGAAAATATATAACCTTATTTTTGTTTACCAGAAACCCGAAAGGGGATCATTGTACTCATCATTATCAACAACATTTACCTAGTAAAAGTTGCCATGGCAATAAAGCTAAAATAGCACAAAAAATAATAACCTAAGTATGATCCATCCTCCATCATCCTCGTTCGCTTAGAGATCCTATGCGCGACTGCTAAGCTAGAGGTCTTCGGTTCGATTCCCAGGTCGAGCAAAAAGTGTTATTGGGTTTTTCTATGAAATTTTCAGTAGCAACTCGGAGTTAGGATTTGTGCCCAGTTAATGGCAATAGGCTTGCCCCCTATTACATGGGACCTAAACATACCGGCGAACTGTGGGTGTACCTTGGTACACCTTTGCCTAACCCTTCGGGGAATACAGGCGTGATGGTATGTTATGGTCCATACATTTTTGTTCGCATAACTAAAACCAACAAAATGTATGGATCAATTGTTTGTTTTTCGTAATTTCCATAGTAAAATTTGTTCACAAGGACCAATTTTCAGGTAACTGATAAACGAAGAATAATATTGTATAGTTTAAGTTTTGTAACGTATACTTTACACTTTTACTTTTAACAATTTAGAAGTTGTGTAGTTTGTAATATAATATTATCAAAGACCACGTGGTCTGAAGCCTAGAATATCCATAACGATACAAGCATTATCACTCTCTGAGACAATTTTATTTAAACTTTCTATTAGCGTCAATTTAAACGTTTTCATACTGCGATGATGTCACGTTTATTACATTTTCCTGTCTATAGAATGATTCTATTTTTAAATACGTTATTTTAACTAGTACCGGCTTTTACAGTAAATCATCTAGTAGAATAAATCCATCAGTATTTTATAGTTCCCGGCACGAGTCGTGAGCACAGACTTCAAGTAAATTTTTCGGTTAATTCTTGGGTTTTTTTTTTGTTAATTCGACGCTGCATGCCTTTGGCCCGATGACGGACGACCCAAACAACCCAAGAATGTACTCAAAAATTAACTCAAAGTTTGTGCTCACGGCTCGTGCCGGTTACTATACGTTTCTCAACTGCATTGTCTCCGGGTGGCAACGCATCTGTAAGGCCTCTGGTATTGCAGATGTCCGTAGACGGCGGTGACCACTTAACATCAGGTGAACCATGGACTTGTTTACTATCAAAAGATATTAAAAATAATATATTTCTCGTTGTTGATATAGTGACTGCTGTGACCGTAACGTCTGCGGTTCAATTCCCGAGTAAAGCAGTGAAATTGGCTTTTCCTGTCAAGATATTCTTAGCAACAGCTACTAGCTAGTGGTTTAGAACTATGAATATTAATTTCTTCATCTTTGCCAAAATGATGATAAAGTTCAATTTAGCATGGCGGGGTTTTTTGTCCTTATCTGTTCTTAATACTGCGTCCATTTTCCTTATTATAATGTCGGTATGCAATATGTCGGTCGCCTGTACAGGTACTAATATTGACATAAATGGATCTAGTCTGTAATAATACTTCATTGTGTGGCGCTTATCAACTGTTTAAACATAGCATTCTTAATAAATGTGCATAGATATTGCAGTAGTAGATACAAGAAAAAAAATTGATGAGAAACAAGACATGTTAAATTCCAGCAGAGGGGCATTCTTCACCCATCCCAAACGCAGTGCCAGTGTGGAGCACTATCACAGGACATGCGTCACCTCCTTAGTTGCTCGTCAAGCACAGACACCTGCGCTATCCAAGACCTAGGCGAGGGCAATGGTAGAGCTGTGCAGGTTGCTCAATACTGGTCGGACAACATTTGAAACAAGTCAATCGACACGAGAAAATGCGAAGTATAGGCGGCATAACGCTTTTTCCTTAAATGGTTTCTGCCAGTTAACGCCTACCGCAAGACGCGTAGGGAACTTCGTTCCATAATAATAATAATGTAGATGTAACGTGTCGTCAAAAAATCCTAGATTCACACCATTATCACTAACACGGCTGTATTCTCCAAAGGGTTAGGCAGAGGTGTACCAATGTACAGCCACAGTTCGTATGTTTAGGTTCTATATAATAGGGGGCGAGCCCATTGCCATTAACCGGGCACAAATCCTAACTCCGCGTTACTACTGAGAAATTAATACAAAAACCCAATAACACTTTTGCTTGACTTGGGAATCCAACTCAAAACCTCTAGCGTAGCAGTCGCACGTAGGACCACTAGGCTAACGGGGCAGTTAAACAAAAAAAAACCAAGATGCCTACATACCTAGGTATTGTTTTACTATTCAAGGTATTAACGAACAAACAAACAAAAACACTGTTCAGCTATATTATATTATATTAGGATAGATAAAGTTTTCATTCAATCTAAATCCTTATCAATTTATCACTGAGCGACTTCAGAATAACTCTATCTGTGAATTAAATGTACTTACCTCCATGTAAATATATATGTTTAGATAATTATATATTATACAGTTCATATCTACAAATGTAATAGATTATGTTCGTATACTGTAGTTCCTACGTCGACGTCAAGTCAGTGCATTGAATCATTGAACCGGTATTATTTGGATTTTTTCAATCTATGCCATAAATGGTTTCGTCAGAATTGGTTTGGTTGGTAACAAAAATGTATATGTATCAAAGCAATGGAACTAAAATGGTGGTAGTCAATAAGACACTTAATAATTATCTATTAGATATAACTTTGGATACATATCTACAAAAAACACAAAATTAAAAATTTTAAGTAACCTCGGACAGAATAATAAAATCCCTACCGCAGCCAACAAAAGAGCTGATAACTTTCAAACCGCTGAACCGATTTACATTAAACATAGCTAAGAACACAATTCATCACAATTAATTCATCTTTCCAAACTGCCTCGGTAGCCTAGTGGTCCTAAGCGCGACTGCTACGCTAGAGGTCTTGGGTTCGATTCCCAGGTCGAGCAAAAAGTGTTATTGGGTTTTTCTATGAAATTCTCAGTAGCAGCTCGGAGTTAGGATTTGTGCCCGGTTAATGGCAATAGGCTCACCCCTTATTACATGGGACCTAAATATACCGGCGAACTGTGGGTGTACATTGGTACACCTCTGCCTAACCCTTCGGGGAATACAGGCGTGATGGTATTTTTTATATTTAATTCATCTTTGAAATAAAAGAAACAAAATCAAAACTTAGATACACACACACTGAGCGATCCATAAAGGCCTAAGTCAAAATAGTCCATGTTTAGAGCGTTTAAAAACATTTTATGCTGAGGTCATAAGGTGAAGGCAATAAGTTCGGATTTGTTTAAGATTAGTTGAGCTGTCCAATTTGAATCCTCCACGATACTGTTTATACCGATATTTGTAAGAAACCGTGCATCTAATTTTTTGTTTTAATCCATAAATAAAACGAATAATCTCCAAAAACAATACCTTAATAGAAACACATTCGGATACTTCGCTATACATTATCAAGAGATTAACCGGAACCTAGGACTAGTTTTTTATTAACAATCATCCTTTGCTTGTATATTATATTACTAACGTCAGCCCACGAGTTCGTCCACGTGGTTTTTTCATCTGCGTTAATTTACATCTTAGGTTACTACTCGGTTCCCGTGTGTCATAGCGTGATGTTACATAGTCCATACTATTCCACATAAATCTGGCTATCATATACAAAGATTACATCCATTCCGACTCGTAGTTCCAGAGATTAGCGCATTTAAACCAACAAACAGCTTTATTTTATTAGTATTTTTAGATTACTTACTACAGATGACTAATTTAACAAAAAACGATCAAGTAGGTAATTAGAAATAAAAAAAAATATGGAACACAGAAATAGATTTCGCGACTCCATTAATTACAACATTAATATGCTCAAACATATAAATGCCTTTTACAAACACAAGCTTACTTTAAGTTATAGAAGGCAGGTAGGCATGTACAATCAGCAAAAGAGATAAGTAACCAGGTTCGCCTAATATATTCAAAGTTTTATAAAAACCGATACATGTTTTTGAATTAAATTATTCCATTTATTTTTTTCTGTATACATATAATTTACATTTTCAAATAATAATATAAAAAATAAAAACATTTAAAAATATATAAATATATAAATCCCGACACCCATCGGTGTCGGGAACATTAAATTTATATTTATTAATAGAAAAAGAACAGTTTGTTGATTCAATTAAATTTCATTTAAAAACGACCACCGGTTTCAAAGTAAACTTCAGCTATATTAGACGATCTGGTTACTTATCTCTTATGTTGACCGTACCTATTCATTCATTACCTATTCATGACTTTGGTATGAGCATTCAATTGTTTGTCTGTCCTTTCGTATCGTATTGATATGTAAATGTACTCATGTCGTTCCGACAAGAAAATATTCGTTGAATGTCCTTGAATGTGTCAATGGTTTTAATGTTACGTTTTTTCTTTCTCTATGGGGTGATTGACTTCCAGATAATAATTATTTTGTCGTTGAATTTTGTTTATGGTTTCAAGTTTATTTTTTAAATACGTACTAGCACTTGCCTTTAGCCTGCAAGGTAGCTAAGTTTGTCTTAAAACATGTGGCAGCTTTCATGTTTTTGTTTTTATAAACATTGCAACAAAAAGTACAAAGATTGACTTAATGCCTTAGGCATTCTCTACAATCTCTACTAGTCAAGCAAATGTGGTAAAGAGATAACATGGCAGATGCAAATTGATGTACGAAAAAATAACATAAATAAATTGAAATGTACACAGTACTGAAGATTAAAATTCTCCATACTTATGTATAATTATGAGTAATCGGATTTGCATTGATGGTGTGACAATATTGTAGCTTTTTATCAGTGAATCTATTATTTTGTTTCTCTCTGCCGACTTCTATATTATTGTCTATACTTTCATTAGTATACTCCCATAAGTACAGAAATGTATAATTATGAATGTTTTGGTACCTACTGGCACTTTTATTACAGACATAAAATTAACGATCGCAGGTCAACGTCATCCGAGTCAAATCGTCCGTCACATTGATGTCGATTCCGAGTAGAATAGAAACTATGTACGTCATACATTACATTTGTTCATTCACTAAAAGCTAAACAACGGATTCGTGTCTGGGCACCGGATATTTAAAATAGTGTGGACAAATAAACGTATGTAGAATTTAAATTCGAATTTTCTGTGCTTGTAGAGAGAGGATACATTGAAAGGATTATTAAAAGACTAGCTTCTGCGCTTGACTTCCTCCACGTGCAAGTCAAGTATGACAATTGACATTTAGCCGTAGTGTAGTACCTTTCTGTCAGTAAAGTAGTTGTTGTAATTGGCCCTTCCAGAGTTTACATTTACAAACAAAAATACAACCAACCTCTTAAATATTAGTATAGATGATTGACGGGTTCCGATAAAATACGGACAGAATAAGTGAACACCTAACCGAAGTATAGCTTTGCAAGCTGACCTCAGTTTTCATTGTAGTCATGCGTTAGTATTTTGTCTATTTCTGCCGCAAAGCAGCGTTTCTATGTTCCGGTTTAAAGGGTATGGATATCGGTGTAATTACAGGCACATGAGACATTTCAACTTTGTCTCTGGGATGGCGACGCATTTGCAAGGCCTCTGGTATCGCAGATGTTTATAGGCAGAGGTGACTACTTAACATATTAGGTGGGCCGTCCGCTTTCCAAGCGTTTGTAATTCTCTCAGGGAAAATATGTTTGCAAGTCAAACCATTAATAACCTTAAAAACGTCAAGATTTCGTCTGCTTAATTTAACGTGTGTCTATTTTTGGTCTTCTTTGTTATAGATATAAATCTATTAGCAATAAAAACATTTGTGAATTATGTGCTCGTTCCTTGTATTGGTCAGAGTTCTAATGATTTCTTACTAGCCTTTGCTTTGTTCGCGTTAACGTTGGTCGTCGCGAAGTCAAATGAAGTCGCGGAATATAAAAAGCCTTTGTCTTATCTTAGGGTTCAAATTTACCCCGTACCAAGTTGCATCAAAATCAGTTCAGTAGTTTAGTCGTGAAAGCGTAACAGATAAACAGAGCTACTTTTCCATTTATAATATTAGCATAGATTTATTCTATTTAACGACGCGTTAATAAAACCCAGACTCAGAATATTGACCCAAAAATAAACCAAACATCTCACATCTTGAAGAATCATGATCGTTGATCAAAGGAATGTTATAAGGAGCAGCCATTTTTACAGTTAAGGAGAGAGGGAGAGCGAGAGATGTCTCTTTCTTTCTCTGTCTGTCTTTTTTTAGGTGAAAATAACGTACGGTGTACAGCCCGCGCCTAACATTCTTGTGTGCAACCTTCGTGTCAGTGTATTCTCCAAACTTAATTTATGAGACCGAGAATTGCAAAAGCCGGCCAAGTGCGAGTCGCACTCATCCTCACACTCCCTCCCACAAACAAACATGGTTCTTGTATGGTTAAAAATAAAATAAAGTTAAAAATGAATATTATACTACTAGTAGTTTTTATTACTTTAATAGAAATATACCATCACGCGTGTATTCCTTGAAGGGTTAGGCAGAGGTGTACCAATGTACACTCACAGTTCGCCGGTATATAATTCCCATGTAATAGGGGGCGAGCCTATTGCCATTAAACAGGCACAAATCCTAACTCTGACAAAAATAATAATTTGAACTCTCTACCTATTACGGTTTATGAGATACAGCACGCTGATAAACAGACGAGCGGACAGCGGAGGCTTAGTAATAGGGTTCCGTTGGCACATGTCGAGTCCGGAACCTTGAAAATGTCGTAGATTTTCAAAATACTTGTCAATGGATCGAACTTGTCGTCGACTCACTAACTGTTCTTTGTTGTGGTAATATGACTCCTACATTGTTGTTCCCTTCACAATAAAGTTGTTATTGTAAAGTTTCTAAATGTGTTTTATTTATTATCCTGTTATTAATTAACTTCAATAATTATTATACCATTTTTTACAGAAATAGATCTGCTAACGGGAAGTACATACAAACATACATAAACTCACGCATTTTCCCATGGGGGTAGGCAGAAACCAAAGAACGCCACCTGCTACGATCCTTACATACTTCCATCGCCTCGTCCACGTTCATACAAGCACGCCGGTTACGAGTACTGCGCACCCGACCTTTCTGAAGAACCTCACCAATGGGTGAGGTTCTACAGAAAGGTCGGGTGCGCAGTGAAAGACCTACACTGGCCTAATGAGGCCAGTGTAGGTCTTTCTAGGGCGTCGTCTCCCGGCGTTGCCACTCACATCTGCCATATAAATCCCTTTAGTCAGTCGCCTTTCACTCATCCTCTCAACATGACCGAACCATCTAAGCATACTTTTTTCTACTATTGTCACTACATCCTCTTTTAATCCGCAACGTTAACTCTAACGGGAAGTTTCTACTTATAATTGAAAACCGTTAAGTGTTAATTAATTTTAATAATATTCCTTTTTATTTTAATGTAGATAGGTACTTATATTAAAATGGCTTTACCTAAAATCGATTCCAAAAGAAGAATTTTAAATAGGTAAGTATATTTTAGATTGAATACAGAATACTGTGCTGAATTAACTTCGACGAATCTAAACTAACTAATCAATCAACTTTTAGTAATAATTAAAAGTTATTTTGGTAGCATCGGCCTTGACCAATTGACTCATCATCACGATTTCAAGATTTTCCCAAAGTCAAAGTCAAAATCAAATCATTTAATAATTAAATCATTAAAAGATAGTTTTGAAGGTCATTTGCAAAAAAAAAAAGAATTGAATCTTCCAGAAGGTAGTTTCGAATAGAGAAGCATAAACAAAAGAAGAATTTCACAGATAATAAAACATTTTGACAATGCTCCTAAAATTAAAGTTTAACCATTTATTTCAATTAGTCCATCAAAAGGCACTTTTGAAGGTCATTTAAAAAAAAAATTCATCTATGACCCCTTCCAAACGGTAGATAAGTAGTTTCGCATGGACAAAACGAGAACTGCCGGACTATAAATAGTAAAATGTTTTGACTAAGCTGTTACCCTCCAAAATAGATTCATGCGTAAAGCTACGGGAGCCCCGTTCTACGTTCGCAACGAGAACCTCCATTTAGACCTCAGAATCCCCACCGTTCAGCAGTTCATGAAACGAACGACCAAGCGTTTCCTCGACACTGCCGAGAAACACCCCAACCCGCTAATCGTATCGGCCGCCCGATACGCTCCCTCTCGCATCAGTAGGATCCGCCGACCGAGGCACACCCTTCTGACCCCCGACGACGCTATCACCCTCCGACAGGAAAGTAGCAAACGTACCAGCACACTACACAAACGCAGACCGCCATCGTTCCGCCCTCGCCGCCGAGGGCCGTCGCGACGTCCCCGTTAGCTTTTAAAATAAAAGCCCCTAATAATTAAAAATAAACCGATCCAGCCTGTCCCTTTGCTGTCCTCCCCCAGCTACGCCCTGAGCCGAGGCCCGTACCCCGCAGGGGGTGCCCTCAGCGTAGTCGCTTAGCGTGTAAGTTTTTTGTAAGCCCTGGCTGGAGGCCTTAATTGTTGAGGCATCCACAGGAAAGCCCGGTTAAGCAGTAAACAACCTCCTAGGTTGAACTGCGAGATGCCCTACCGAAAAAAAAAAAAAAAAAAAAACTAAGCTGTGATTAATGCAGTAATTATTCAAAAGGACCTAAACAGTCAACCGGAAACTATGAATCATTAGCGCAAATGATGATTAGTTTAACTACATTGTTACTGGTAGTTATGACAAAGATACCAACTGCTTGTTACATCATTAAAAAATAACGGTGGAAGGAATATCATAACACAAACTTTTGCTATGGATTCAATAGGTAGGTATATGAAATTTCTAGCCCATTTTTTGTGATACGAAAAGATAGTTTCGTATCGTATTCGGAATGGGCTACTAGATTTAATACACTTTTTTTCATTCTTGTAATTGACCTTCCAATGGTCTAATTGAAATAAAAGATTTGACTTTGATTTTAACTTTATAATTCTAGGAACCTCACCGTTAAAATTGTTCTTAGTTTTTTTGTTGTAGCCTTTAATGTTTTAATGCTGGGCAAAGGCCCCAAGTCCTTCGTAGATTATTAAAAAAAGAGTGTAAAAAAGAAAGATTTTTTTTTAATAAAAACCGACGAAAAGTTTAATTTTTGGAGTGTCTAGAAACATGTTGTACTGAATTCACAAAAACGGTAATTATTCGTCGGATACGGGGTTTAGACTGTATAAAATGATTCAATGATAAAAAAATTAGCGTAAAAAATATATTTTTCGGTCGCTACTCTTATTAACTGGTAGCAGCTTATCAGTCACTGATAATGTCGGTAGGTTTATTTTACTTAATTTATTTACTCAACTACCAACGTTGATAAATTTCAGCGCTCTAGGTATCGTGGCATATGATAATACGGTCTGATATGCGCGTGCCGCCAGTTTAAACGACTCATGCCTTCAGGAATGGGCCTGTGACCTGGAAATGTTAAAATGTGGCTGTTTATATAAGTGAGTTTATATTATCTTTGTAAAAGTACCCATGATACAGGAGAAATTCCTAGTATAGGACAACATTTTTCTAAGGCCAAACGAACGTAATTTTGGGAGTTGTAAATCGCGTAATTTACGCTTTCTTTTTTATATAAAAGTCCTTTTTATACCGCATGGCGACGCAAAATAAGTTGCCAGTTTCAGTAGAATGTAGGTACCTTAATTACGTAACTCAAATAGCGCGCCTTAAAACTCACAAAATTTCGTTGCTTATTCGTCGTTCCACGTGTAGCGGGAATGAGATTATTTCGACCTTGATACTTGAAATATCAAAGTCCGTACCTCTTACCTCCTCTAGTTCATACCTAATAAGTGCCCATACGAAATTCCCCAATGTGGATAAAGTCGAAAATAAGTATATCAAAACGATAATTTCAACTGTTCTTAAAAGACGTCGGGAGCCGCGAGACGACTCCCGGCCACCGTAGATACGGGCCTGTGGACGGTGAGCAATGGGTAGCTCACCGTCCTTAAGTTGCATAACGACAGGCCGTGTCGACGGCGCGTTCGTGTTCCACGCGCGCCTCAAAGAGATGTCAGCAAAAGGAAGGGGCCACTGAGGGCCGATGTCTGCCGGGGCTGCGGGTTGTTCGCAAGAGATACCGCACCCCCGGAACGCAAAGGGCACAAGAAGGAACATGGGTGGGTTTTGGTCAGTAAAAGTCTGACACTCCCTCCCGCCTCGCCCAGGGCGGGAGAAGTTATTTGATGATTTCCCACCCACCAAAAAAAAAAAACTGTTCTTAAAAAGGCATACAAGTTGTAGTACTAAAGCTCCTTGTGAAGGAGCTTATCCGGGGAAGTACTACCACCACACCAATTTCTGCTGTAAATCAGCGTTGCTGTGTTACGGTTTTAAGGGTATGGATGCCGGCGAAATTACAGGCACATAAGACATTTCATCAAAAAACATAACTAAACACTAAAACGAACTTTATTACGAAGTCACATAAGTTACAATATCACACTTCGGTGGGTCCGTTCCCGTTCTCAGTCCTGGCTTCTTCTGCCTCCTTCATGAGAGGAGATGAGCCACACAAGCGGAGGTCCTTCGTGTACGCGATCACGCCCACAAACAGACCAGAAATGACTAGCCAGATGCCTCCCATGTAGAATGTTAGGTCCCAGGACTCGGTGATGTCGTAGAGCATACCTGGAGATAACAAACAATGCAATATTCTATAGTGTGTCTAAGTCCTTTTGGGGTTTCGTGTGGCGGAAAATTGTCGCAGGAACTATGAATGAGTCCATATAGTTACATAATATTAAGAGGCAGGTTTCTCTCATAAAGAGAAGTTACAAGCATTGATTCTCAAGGTGGATTGGCGATTTTAGACTTTACTTTTCCATCACCGATGTCAGTGATGTCCAAGATATCCTCATGCATAAGAGACGGGTGTAGAGTGAAAGTAAATTTTATCAAACTTTGCTAGGCACGTCAACATTTTTTTTATAATTATTTGTAATTCAGTTCATAAACAGTTCTTACCTCCAATAGGTGGTCCTACCAGATGCCCGATACCCTGACTTAATAGAATCAGTCCATACGCTACAGTAAAGTTATCAAGAGGCATTAACTCCATCAGAATTGTTGGAGTATACGAATAGGAACTGGCAAAGGACAGGCCGAAGACTGCGGAGATGACGGCAATGGCCCAGTAGTTGGTGATGAAGATAGGATATGCAGCCACTGAAGCGCCGCAGATGATGAGGCAGACGGCGTATGTCTTGGTCACGTTCAACCAAGGCTGGTCACCTGCCCAGCCCAGAGCAACCTTGAGGAAGAAAAGAAAATGTTTTAAGCTAAAGCTTCTGGTGGACATTGTACTCAACCATCAAAATACAACGTGAATAGCAAAAATAAAATCAGTTTCACTGAAAAAATTGTTAAAAAAATAATAATTTATTTTCCAGGGAAATTTTAACCCATTATCTACACCCACTATTTTAAAGTTTAATAAAGTATCTAATACTCACAATTCCAATACTGCTAGAAACTCCAATGATTGAAATCATCGTAGGCCCTCCCTCCACATTCCTCTCAGTCATGTAGGAATTGAGGAAGAAGTATGGCACGATGAACCAGACGGAAAGAATCAGGGAAGACAGGTTGAACATTAAGAAATGAAATTCCGTGAACATTTTGAAATCAAACATCGATTTGAGAGTTTGACCAAAACGGTTGTACCATCTCTGCAAAATATTAAAAGACGGTTTAAAAGAATTCAAAGAAATGTAGAGATATTTCATCTAATTGACTCTATGAAGTATAAACTTACCATTTCATCATCAGATTCAGAACCCAGAGACCATGATGAGTTCCTATACATATCTGGCAATGATGAAGCTCTTAGTTTATACCTAGTGATGGACATCATAGCACCTCGGTGCATCATAGAAGTTTTATACAAAGGCACATCTCTCAAGTAATGATGGTCAGTAGAAATCTGTCTAAACCAGCTTTGTTGTTGCTGTTGAGTCGTCTTTGAGTCTTTTCCAACAACTTTCGGTTTCGTAGAGTTTATGTTCGTATTTGACTTTGCAACTTCAGTTTTCACACCTTCGCTCTCGCTCTTCTTCGCTTCCCTCTCTGTTCCGTCTTTAGGCTTTTTTGCTTTTATTTCTACTGGTAACTGAGCAGGTGGTGGTGCATTAGCTGGAGTTTCAACGTTAAAGTTGACCTCAGAATGCCTCCGCGTTAAAACGTCCGGGTAATTTTGCAGTATGATATTATAGAGCCGTTTGTTTTTCATCAATTTGTCTATAACTTCCGTTGGTACCTGGGAAAAGTAAATAAATCTTACAAACCTACACTGTTTCAAATAACGAATTTTGTTCTGAACTTATAAATAAGTGACCTACCTTTTCATTCTGTTGTACAAATGTCGGTAGATGAATGGCCGAATGCATTCTCTTAGTTGCTTGCTCTGCATTAGCTTGTGTGGTTGCCTCCAACTCTTCAGCTTCCTTTATGCTTGTTGCTAATGTTGCTAAAATGTATTCAGGGCTCTTTCCACATTCCAATAACGTCTTCAATTCCTCCTGGTCTAAGTACGCTGATTCTCCTCCAATAGATCTTGAAGAAGTAGAACCAGCACTCGACGATCTCCTGGACCTAATTTTAGAGAGCTTTCGCTCTCGTTTTTGTTTAATTTCTAACCACTCAGGGTTCTTCATTAGTGCTCCACAAACACACATATTAAGTAGAGTACCGGCTAATAAAACAATAGTATTTCTCCAATCGTATATTTCTAAGAAATAATGAGTCATTGGTGAATAAATAAGTGTACCAAAACCTATCCCGCACGAAGCTAACGATACAGCTAAATTCCTTCTTTTATCAAACCAGAATGCTACTGAGACTACAGCGGTTACGTACAAAATTCCCATCGCTAATCCACTAATAAAACCGAAAGTTAAACACAGCATTTCTACAGAGTTACTAATGGCAGCTAATAGGAATCCAATAGTAGACAGTACCCCAGCGATCATTGTCATAATTCGGCATCCATATCTGTCAACTAAGGCGCTCATGATAGGCCCCGCTAATAATGGAGTGGCAATGAAAAGACTACCAATCAATGATGTTTTTGATTGCGTAGTTTCGAAGAACGAGGTGAATTCCTCGTGTAGAAGACCAAAGGAGAATGCCAGGCCATCGGCACATGCTGATACAAGAAATGCTGAGGCTACTACTACCCAACCCCATCCGCCATCTGGTATAGGAGGTAATGCTTCATTGTCACTTTCATCAGAACATATACTATCATTATCATCTAGTCCTTGGAACTTGACTCTGTCGACCGGTGATTCTGACTCATCTCTAGTAAAATGAGCGACTATGTCTTTTTCTTCTGATTTTATCGAATTAATTGTGTTGATATCTGTATTGTTGTGGAGCTTAGCTTGGCCATTGTTAGATTCTTCTTTTAGTTTCTCGGCTTCCTTTGTTTCACCCATAATTATTTCCTTATCATTGCATTCCGTTGATTTTACTAGTAGATTGTGATGATCTGAAAACAATGAAAACAATACGTTATTTTTGTTATCGGAGTGCTAATTTTGATGAAATATTCACATAACTATTGCACAACAATTGACTCTAAATATTGATCCCTATTTTGTTACAAAACGATATGCACCTAAACGGTTTTGCTATTTGATAATTATTGATAAGTTTTGGATGGCAATAGGCTCGCCCCCTATTACATGGGACCTAAACATACCGGCGAACTGTGGGTGTACATTGTTACACCTCTGCCTAACCCTTCGGGAAATATAGGCGTGATGGTACGTTATGTTATGATAAGTTTTATTTAAATAACATACGGGGTGTAAGAATACACGTTATTTACCGCCTCGTTAGCCTAGTGGTCTTATGTGCGACTGCTTTGCTAGAGGCCTTGGGTTCGATTCTCAGGTCGAACATAAAGTGTTATTGGGTTTTCTATGAAGTTTTCAAATGCTCGGAGTTAGGATATGTGCCCGGTTAATGGCAATAGGCTCGCCCCCTATTACATGGGACCTAAACATACCGGCGAACTGTGGGTGTACATTGATACATATCTGCCTAACTTTTAAGAGAATATAGGCGTGACGGTATGGTCTAGTCTAGGTCAGAGGTGACAGAGACAAAGTCGACGATGAATACAAGTGAACTTACCCAGAAGAAGCCTGTTCACTCTAAGTTTAAAGAGATGAGGGTTGAATGCGTTTGGAAATACAGACAACTTAATAAATGATAACTTTACGTACAAGATTATAGGGTGTACATTTGTTTGTCACGTTAAACAATTTGTTTATAAGCTATGTCATACAGTCTCCGCTACTAAGTAAATATAATCAGCGGTCAACGCCCTTTTTTTCGTTAACGTGCTGCAAAACCCTCATGGATGTCCATCGCCTTAGGGGGCGGAAGGTTCTGTCGGACTCTTACTGACTAAAAACCCACCCCGGTATTCTATTCCCACACTTACGCCGGGGATCCCGGGAACGTATCCCATGGTCCTACGGTACCCGCTGTCACGCAATTTACTCCGCGACCAAAGTTACTTATTTAGATTAAATAAATACTATTTTTAGACCATCTGTCGATTGTAATCACCTCGATGCGGTTAGTAGAACGTAGGGCCCATTAATTATGAGAATACCCTATGGGTTAGAATATAATGTAGATTATTTAGATAAGGCTCATGCCCCGTAACACCCCTTTTAGTGAAGCGTGACAGTTGTGGCAAATTGTGCGTGTCGCGAGTTCAATTATTGCACGAAACAAATATTTGTCTAACTGCCACTGTAACTTTGTTTTGTAACTTGTAAATATTTGTTTGTGTAACGGCCTTGGTAGCCTAGTGGTCCTAAGCGCGACTGCTACGTTAGAAGTCTTGGGTTCGATTCCCAGGTTGAGCAAAAAGTGTTTATGAGTTTTTCTATAAAATTCTCAGTAGCAGCTCGGAGTTAGGATTTGTGCCCGGTTAATGGCAATAGGCTCGCCCTCTATTACGTGGGACTTTAACATACCGGCGAACTGTGGGTACACTGGTACACCTCAGCCTAACCCTTCAGGGGAATACAGGCGTGATGGTACGTTTTACAAATATTTGTATGAACTGCAAGTATTTGTTTCGGGTCTGGATGTTTGTGTATGTGAGTTTACGTTTGTAAACGCACCCACGATGCAAGAGAAATACTTAGTGTGGGGTAACTTTTTGTTTAAAAAGAAAGAGAAGAAGAGTAACAGTTACGGCTACCTATTACGTAAGGCTTAAATATATCTAGCGATGTGTATTATAGACGCACCATCCTCAACCTATTACGGGGAAAACATTTTTGATATCACGTTGAAGCAAATCCTTATTGGCTTACAATATAATATTAAACATGTTTTTCCTAAGCAGCAAAGCACAAAAGGAAGTAAGTAAAGTAATAAGTACAAATAGCTTGTCCATATCAGCTTACAACTTATAATTGGCATTGATTAGAAGCGGCAGTTGTATGTTGTATAATTGGTAAGTTGAAAATACAAAATTAAAAATTTTAAGAAACCCCCGACAGAAGAATAGAAATTCCTATCGCAGCGAATAAAAGAGCTGAAAACTTTGAAACCGCTGAGCCGATTTCCATCAAACATAATTAAGAACACTCCCGGCTAATTCACCTTTCAATCAAAATCGGTTTATACGTTCGGGAGCTACGATGCCACACACAGACATGTTAAACTTATAATACCCAGTCGTTATTGCGTAGTGGGTTAAAAATTACAAAATGCAAATTTATTAACAAGTATAGCATTAAGACCTAACCTACACTTAAATGCTCATTATTTTTTCAACTAATCGTAGTAAGATCCCTAATGTTTTTAATAATAGTCGTGGAACATTATAGTTCATAAAAGTTAAATTAAAAAAATACTTATAAACTTAAAAATATAATTAGCAACAGTCAGTTTATATACTCTTTGGTAATTTAGCTGTTGCTATCTATATTTTTATGTCACCATGTCTTGCACCTATGTTGCCAAAATAAAATATGTTACCTTATCTTATCTAGGTAATCGCTCAGTAATGGCCACTATATTCACATCACTTGTATTGTACCTAAACTTATATGGGTAATCTTAAATCTATTTTTTTAATGAGTATAGAACAATCACTGACCGTGACTACTGGTTGTCGGCATTCATACTTAATATAAGCCGGCACGTCAAATTAATTTTTGGGTAGCCGATGCTGCACGCGATTGGTCCAGGTACGTGGTAAGTTTAAACCAGGAAAGGACATAGGCTACTTTTTCGTCCGCGATAATTGAAAAACATACATACCATCACGCCTGTATTTCCCGAAGGGTTAGGCAGAGGGCTACACCCACAGCTCGCCGGTAGGTTTCAGGTCCTATGTAAAAGAGGCGAGCCTATTACCATTAACCGAGGACAAAAACACTTTGATCGACCTGAGAATCGGACTCAAGACCTCTAGCGTAGTAGTCGCGCTTAGGACCACAAGTCTAAACTGACAATACGCGAACGAAGTCGCGGGCAATAGCTAGTCTCACTATAGTTGTATACAGTGCATTTTTATGGCGATAACGGAAACATTAGTTATGTAAAAATTTTATTATTCATTATTTTATGAAAATTAACAAGCTCACAGCATTTAAATTAAGTATAGTAGTCGCCACGAATCGTGAGCAGAAATATCAAGTTAATTTTTTGGGTTCCTTTTTGGGTTGTTTGGTTACACGCGATTGATTCGTCAGTTGGACCGATCGCGTGCAGCGTCCGCGCCCCAAAAAACTCCGAAAGTAACCCAAAGATTAATTTGACATTCGTGCTTACGACTCATGGCGAGTAATATGCCTACTAATTATATTTTTTTCCGTTATAAAAAAGTGAGCTGTTTTATACATTTTTACCGTGTAGGTATCGTATTGTTGTAAACAACATCAGTCCTTTTTTCTAGGTCGCGGGGGGTGTCTAGAAACATAAATGTAAATAGATACTGAATCGAGAAAACATCAAATAAGCCTTTTTTTTTTGGGGTGGGAAATCATCAAATAACTTCTCCCGCCCTGGGCGGGGCAGGAGGGAGTGTCAGACTGTTACTGACTAAACCCCCCCCATGTTTCTTCTTGTGCCCTTTGCGTTCCGGGGGCGCGGTATCTCTTACGAACAACCCGAAGCCCCGGCAGGCATTGGCCCTCAGTGGCTCCTTCTCTATGCTGACATCTCTTTGAGGCGCGCGTGGAACACGAACGCGCCGTCGACACGGCCTGTCGTTATTTAAACGTAAGGACGGTGAGCTACCCATTGCTCACCGTCCACAGGCCCGTATCTACGGTGGCCGGGAGTCGTCTTGCGATCTAATAAGTCTAAAGCCAACACACATATTTTCTCATCTCATTTCATAAACCGAGTTCAAAAAAGGACGAGGTTCTACTTTTGACTGCGTGTATTTTTTTTTTAACAGACGAAAAAACGGAGAAGGTTCTCAAGTAGACACGTATATTTTATTTTTATTGTGTGTTATGTTGTGTAGTGTATTATGTTCATGGAATTCCACGCCAATTTTCGACCGATTTCCAAAATTCTTTTTTTAACGTAGAGAACAAGAAATAACTTACAAATCCATACCATTTTGAACACATGCAGTTAAGTAATTAATGCAATGTTTAACCACGAATATTAATAAATAGTACAAGGTAGACATTACGTAACCAATTGTAAACACGGCTGACCTTGTTTTTGATAACATTAATGATTACGCAACAAGATGACCTTTAATTCATTTGCAATCTTTCAGGGGTGAAGGAACCTACCTACCTATGAAATGCGAAAGTTTATGGATGTATGTTTGTTACTCAATCGCGCCAAAATGGCTGAACCGATTCTAATGAAACTAGGCACAGATGTGGGTTTTTTTTTTAAGGGGCCCAAAATATACCGGCGAACTGTGGGTGTATATTACTACACCTGTGCCTAACCCTTCGGGGAATACAGGCGTGATGGTATGTGTGTGCGTGAACCCAAAAATGAGCTTGAAGTTGGTGCTCACGACTCGTGCCGGTTACTATACCAACTTATAACAATATGAATGCAATAAAAATGAACAAATAAATAGCAGGAATGGAAAATGCGGTACAGATAAGCCTTCTCTAAGGGCGTTATCACACTAGCGATTTTCAAGCGAATTCAAAGCGAGGCGAGAGCGCAGCGGTTTCGCCGCGAATAGCGCCGCCGAAGCCACTTTGTACAGTCGCATTCGGCAGCCCGCTCCGCCACTCAGGCGGCGATAACGTAGAAAAAAAACGCCAGTGTGATAGGAGCCTTAAACAGTGCAAGAATCACGTCGTGTACCTAAGGAACGTGTTTGAAGGCTCACCGTAAAGTTTATTAATCAGTTAACATGATAATGTGGGCATGTAGGTAGGTAGGTAGGTACATGTAATAGATCATCTGTAAAAAAAAAACTATTCTCCAGAGCGATTTCGGTCACGGCGGCTAATCTTAATGCAGACTAGCCAAGTATGCCGGAGATTGTATAGTGCACAAGTGTGTGCGCAAACACAGGTGCACTCCCTCTTTCCTAACTCTCGTAATCCGATGGGACGGCAATCCGATTCAACCGGGGAGAGATCAGGCGCAGGACCAACGGCTTTACGTGCTTTCCGAGTCACGGGGTTGTCACACCACCAACTTCCAAACACCGGGCTGTTACTAAGAAATTCCTAACGGGAAAATGCAATAACAGTTTCTGCCCGATCTGCGAATCGAACCTAGGACCCCACGCTCAACAGTCGTGCTTGCCATCACGGGACCAAGGAGGCAGTTCAGATCATTTGTACTTGTGTCTTCAATAGGTATGTTCAGAAATAATCCAGACACTACTGCTATGGTTAACATCATCATATTTCATGAATGTCTGTAAAAAAGGATCCGTTTATCTTTATAATGAGTTAGATGGAACGTTAATAGTTTGTTGTTCTCATCTAGTACGAGAGCGAAACGTGTAAGGCTCTACGCCCACGACCGATTTTTGTCAGATTTCTTCTCGCCGACATGCGACAAAGACCACACCATCACCCCTGTATTCCTCGAAGGGTTAAGCAGAGGTGTACTAATGAACACCCACAGTTCGCCGGTATGTTTAAGTCCCATGTAATACGAGCGACCTACGGGCGGGGCGAGCCTACTGCCATTAACCAGGCACAAATCCTAACTACGAGCTGCTACTGAGTATTTCATAGAAAATCCCAATAACACTTTTGCTCAACCTGGGAATCGAACACAAGATCTCAAGCGTAGCAGTCGCGCTTAGGACCACTAGGCTCACGAGGCAGTTTAATAAACGACAAAAAATCTGTCAAAAATCGGACGTGTGCAAAGAGCCATTTTTCAAATTGGAAATACAAGTACTTACCTATTATAGCATTTTGTTTTAATTTTATATTTAAGCCTTCAAACTAAACAAACATTACGTGCGCAACTGGTATTCAAATTTTAAAATTAATCTAATTTTGGGTTAAATATTTAAGTTTACCTACTGACTATTACTGATTCGTATCGCAAAGAAATCTGGTATTCTGAAACTGAAATCACCAATCCATGTTAACCAAACGTGGAGATCAATGCTCGTGCCTTAACCGTATGAAAACATGCGTTTGCACAGCAATGGGCCAGTGATAGGCTGCTATTATTTATTTATAATAGACTAGCTTCCACCCGCTACTTCGTCCCCATCAATCGTTAATTTTTTCCAGGATAAAAAGTAACCTATATGCTATTTCAGACTATAATCTATCTATGTGACAAATTTCTTCCAAATCTGTTTAGCCGTTTAAGAGTGAAAGAGTAACAAACATCTATACATCCTCACACACTTTTTCATTTATATTAATTAGTAGGAAAGGATATAATTACGTTTACGCCACGGGTGTAAACAAAAATAAACGACTGGACGTCAAAACAAAGTCTGAATTTAGGTACTCGAAATACGATAAAATCTTGAATCAACCAATGGGAACGCTAGACAGCTATTGATCTCATCTGGGCACAAACATGTGAGTCATCGTGCTTGATAAAGGTTTTTGAACCCTATTGCAGACTGGATTAATTAACTTTTGCAAATTAACCCGCCAAGCAACTTTGTGCCTATGTATTATAACATTTATACATGATAGCGATGTGTGTCGCTAGTTCGATTCCCTCACGGAACAAATATTAGTATGGCCTACAGATAGTTGTTCCAGGTCTGGCTGCTTGTGTACGTGAGTTTAAATGTTTGTAAACGCACTCACGATACAGGAGAAATTCCTGGTGTGGGGCAACGTTGGAATAAATAAGAATAATAATGGCTAGGCTGACTAGGTCGTGCCTAATTGAACGTTAAAGTTATGCCTAGATAAACCTGCCGTGTGGGCAATTAACCTTACCCGCCCCCAAAGGGGGTGCCCTTAGCGTGGAGTCACTTAGTTTATAAGTTTTAAGCCCTGACTTTGTTTGGCCTCCATTTTTAAGGCACGACAGGAAAGTCCGGACAAGCAGTCGACAACTTCCAAGTCAAAATGCGAGATGCCATTCCGAAAAAAACCAATTAGCCTTAGTTTTGCCTAATCAAGCCAGCTTTCTGAAGTCAAAAGTAACACTTGGGAATATCATGGGGACAAGCTTACTACATACCAAATTTCATCAAAATCGCTTCAGTACCTAGGTTTAGCAATGAAAGCGTAACGTAGAGTTTCTGCGTTTATAATATTACAGAAGCAGCTTACAGACGGTTCTATTGTACATAAATACATATCATCACGCCTGTATTCTCCGAAAGGTTAGGCAGAGGTGTACCAATATACACCCACAGTTCGCCGGTATGTTTAGGTCCCATGTAATTTAGGGCGAGCCTATTGCCATTAACTGGGCACAATTTTTTTTTGGTTTTAATGTCTTATAATTATTATTTCAATTCTAACTTTTTAAAAACAACAACAACATACCATCACGCCTGTATTCCCCAGAGGGTTAGGCAGAGGTGTACCAATGTACACCCACAGTTCGCCGGTATGTTTTTAGGTCCCATGTAATAGGGGGAGCCTACTGCCATTAACCGGGCACAAATCCTAACTCCGAGCTGCTACTGAGAAATTCATAGAAAAACCAATAACACTTTTTGCTCGACCTGGGAATCGAACCCAAGACCTCTAGGGTAGCAGTCGCGCTATGGACCACTAGGCTACCGAGGCAGTACTTTAAAAAAAAGTAGATTGATATTGACATTGTACAAAAGTAGATAAAGAATCGTGACAGAATGATTAAAGGCACAACAAAGAATATGTCGTTCGTAGAATATTGTAATATGTATAATACTAGCATAAAATACCTAAATAATATAGCGCGAATTGGACGCTTACTAATATTTGTATCATTATCACACGAAATGTAGATACGAGTAATTATTCATTGTTATCTGTTAAGTAATAAAAATAAATGAGGACTCGTGGTTCGCCGATAATTCTGGGGATATATTGAAAGTTAAAATTAAGCATTAAATCATTTCTATATGATTCAAAGAGTCTGTATATCTTGATCGGTATATAGCAGAAGATATCGGTTCTTTTTTTCTTAATTATAGTTATACATAATGATATTTAAGAATTATCACTTGAGACAGATGAAAGTTCCTAACGTTTTAAATCCGCTGAAAACTTTAAGAGAGGGAACCCTAAAATTGAATACCAAATCTACCGAATTTCATTCACCGTTCCGTTACTAACCGGTAACCAAAAATTAAAATCACCAAAAAAGTTATCAAACTTACTGTTTTTGAATAAAAGAGTTAAAATCCAATAACTTTACACATAATATCACTGATTACACTCGATAAACTAATATTAACTGATTAATAGTTCGTTTTAAGTAAACAAAACTTATTTATAAGCGGCGTATCATGCCGGCGACACGTACAGCGCGAGACTGGTAGGCAGACAGAATGAGCAAAGAGCAGTGAACACTGAACACTCCTAAAAACTGTGATAGCTATGTATAACTAATGATATTTTTTATTTATATTACAGCTCCATCAAAAGCACGCTTTAAGCTACTGACAAATGACAAATATTTGCGTTTGTAATTCATAATTTTATAAAGAAATGCATTGTTTTAAAGCTACTTTGTTTCATGTGATTTGTTTGTCGTAAAAATCCACGTGATTGCGACCACATGGTATTTCATAGGTCCCAAGCGATGTGCAAGCCGCGACCTTCACGCATGTGCCGTTACCGTGACTGTTATTAGCTGTAAAACCTTTTACAATACAAATATTGTAAAACATTTAAAAGTGTAAATATGAAGTTTATTACCCATTCTTCTCCATACGAAACTGCCTTTTGGAAGGGACTACTGAATTCCAATATTTATTTTTCTTGTTAGTATAAAATATGAAGTTCAAAAGTGCCTTTTAATGGTCACTGAAATTAATTATTTGACTTTGAAATATATTAATAATTTAGTACCCTTTTAATTGGTACACAATGTAGGTGCTTATTCCTATTTCAAGAGGATATATCCGACAGCTCGGTCCATACAAACATTATCGTTGACTCCAACATAGCTTTGAACTGCGAGTTGTTCGCAAGAGATACCGCGCCCCCGGAACGCAAAGGGCACAAGAAGGAACATGGGTGGGTTTTAGTCAGTAAAAGTCTGACACTCCCTCCCGCCCCGCCTAGGGCGGGAGAAGTTATTCGATGATTTCCCACCCCCAAAAAAAAAAAAACAGCTTTGAAGAAAACTTGCTTACCTATTTGTAGTTGGCGCGCACCATACAACCGTAGTACATACATACCATCACGCCTGTATTTCCTGAATGGTTAGGCAGAGGTGTATCAAAGTACACCAACAGTCCGTCAGGATGTTTTAGATCCCATGTAATAGGAAGCGACGAGCCTATTGCCATTAACCAGGCACGAACCTAACTCCGAGCTACTGAGAATTGCATAGAACAACCTAAAAACACTTTGCCAGTCCTAGAAATCGAACCCAAGACCTCTAGCGTAGCAGTCGGGCTTAGGACCGCTAGGCTAACGAGGCAGTCATTTACCTACCTACCTACGTATTGGCAATTATACATTCCTTATTATTACATTGAATAGATAATAAAATAGGTACCGTACACTGGACGCGGATGACGTGATGATGTCTCCAAGTGGTCTGTAATGTAGGATGCACCTTCATAATCAACCCACGAGGAATACAAGTGTGTGACATGATTCACGATTGAGAATTAGTGCTATAAGACAGATTTAACAATTGCTCCAAGATTTAGAGTCGCCAGACTACGTCCTTTTGCTCGGCTGAAATGTTGAGAATTGTTATGGAATAAAACTAAAAATTGTGAGCCGTCACGGGACACCTGGCAGATGTGAAACATCATAGATTGTATATATATACCATCATAATGATAAAGCGTGGCGACACGTCGCCACGGCATGCGTCAACACACCAATAATCGGTTTTACGTGCGGTTTCACATCAAAAACGTGGGTCAAAGATACTTTTCTTTTTAGCTAGCTTTTCCTCAAGTCCTTCCAAGTACTCATTTCTGGCGCTACCTCGAACCAGTCGTCTCAATGCGCGACTAGGTCATCTTGCCTCCTCTTCCTGGACCGGCCTCGGCGACCGACCCTCCTCAGGCACCAATTGCGTGGTGAGTTGGTGAACCTTGCCCAGCGGTGGCTGTGTATGCGGCAGATATGAACCACAAAATCCCATTTGACCCTAAAAGATACAGAATCAAGCGAAAGTTACATTTTCTTCCCATCTTTGCGATATTTTTTTGCTCCAGGCTTTTTAGAGGATTAGCCTACTTATAAGGGGGTTCCGAAGTTGTTTTAATGTTTTCGTCGATTTTCTCTTTACACCCAATAAATAGGTACGTACTTATAACTATTTATTTACTTATTTATTGTTTAATTCACATTTACGCTAGTAGCGCCAGTGACAGAAATGTTGAAAGGGAACCGTTTGTCGTGGTATGGGCATGTGAAGAGGAGGGATGAGAGTATGAGACGCATGTGACCAAAGTGGTAAGAATATGAATGTGGATGGATGGAGAGGAAGAGGGAGGCTAAAGAAAACATGAATGGATTGCGTGAAGAATGATATGAAAGAGAAGGGAGTCAGCGATAGCATGACGGTTGACAGGTCAGCATCGAAGAAGAAAACGTGTTGCGCCGACCCCAAGTAACATGGTATAAGTGCAGGGAGGTGATGAATTCATATTTACCCTCATGCATAAACTATGTTTTGAATCTTGTCCTTTCGAATACTCTATATCTCTCTCTTTTTATAGAGGTCTGAAAATATTATTAACTATTCTTTGCCCGCGTATCATCCGCGTAAATACCTGTTATCGGGGACGGACACGAAGTAGCAGAATAAAAATTACCTAGCCTATGTTCTTTTTTAGAATTCAAACTTCATAACACAAATTTCATCACAATCAGTTCAGAGGTTTAGTCGTGAAAGCGTAACAGACAGATAGACAGAGTTACTTTTTCATTTACAATATTTGTATGGATTGGTCCATCATTTGTCATGCCTTTACGGCTACGAGGACACGACCTAACGCTTGCTTCTGTTTCGTCATAATTCACATAAAATAGGACATTACAGTACAAATTAATTACTCTTGTCTGCTCTTCGCACGTAATCGTGGGATGAGCAACGCGGCGCCATGATAATTAAGATTTAAGTACCTACATAAGCTGAGTTATTTTTAAACCGGTCATAATTATGATGCGTTGGTGACTTGAGAGCTGTTTTTTTTTTTTTTTTGGTGGGTGGGAAATCATCAAATAACTTCTCCCGCCCTGGGCGGGACGGGAGGGAGTGTCGAGCTGTTACAAGTGTACGTTGTACTAAGCACCAATTTTTTTTCTATCTGTACTAGTTAGACTCTGGACCCTCACCAAGGTCATTAAGCACAACAGCACTTGTTGCTGCTAGTATTAGCCTTACTAACTGTTTGTTGTCCGGCAATGCAAAATCTCTTATTATTACAATATTTATTCTCAAATAGGTAATGTTATGGTGAGCCACCTAGATAAAGAAATAAATTATTTACTTAATATAACTTACACTTTATGATAATGAACGTATAAAATACGGAATTTCTATAATGGAACAACCGTAAAAAATCGGGGGTAATGGACCATAGCATATCCAGAATGGCTAGCTGTATCCTTTACCTATTTCTAAAACACTGATATGTCTGCAGTCTCGACGAACCGGCGCCAGTCGCGTGACGTCACTTTTTCCCTCATTAAGTAGTATAACGTGCCAGATTTGTGGCACTTAAAATGTTTACTTATTGGGATATTTAGCCGATCCTAGGATATATCTTTTGGCATAAATAAATATAAAAGGTTCGTTGCTCTAATACCTAATGTCTTTTATTCTGCAACTATAAGTCTTAAGTTTATTGCCCTTTTTATTTGTTTGATTTATATTCACGAACATTCTCTTTGCAAAAGAAACACAACACAAGAAAGCACTTTAAAATAGGGTCTCTTTTTTAGACTTTCATCTAAATATTATGAAATCTTGCAACACGAAACAGGTAAAATAAATATTTTCCCACTGGCAATGTTCATAACAAATGTCAAAACTCGCTTGACAAACAAAAATCCAAGCTGCGTTTATTTTATTTCAAAATAAACTTTAATCACAGTAAAAATGGCCGAAAAACCACCGGAGGAAGGCTACATATCGGTAGTGGATGAAGAACCCGAGATTTTCGAGTTACTAAAATGGGATTCATCACATACGCAGAAACCAGAGCAACCACCGCGGCCTATTGAAAAACCGAGGAGTCCGGAAAAAAGAATTCTCAAGCCTACGGAATGTGACCCTTTTGATTTAAATGAACCTTCATTTATAGAAACTTACAGATTATCCAAGGATTTGGCGCGAAACTTGTGCGAAGAACTAAAACCAGTGATGCCTGATTCTACAAAATCTATCGAATTTTCTGTTGAAAGCAAAGTAAGTTCATAAATACTACTTCGGTATGTTGTTTGTATCGAAAGTGCCTACCTAGCTATACAATGGTTTACCAGAGCCTGCCGCGGCAGCCGTGACTCACGAAAAACTATATACAGTGAGTGTTGATGCTAATATTATGAACAGGAATTTTATAAGTGCAGGAAATTATAGTTTATCTAATGCTGCTGCGTTATTTCTATAGGTACTCAGCTACGATATTATAAACTCTTATTTGGTACAAACAAACAAAAACATCTTTCTTCTTTGTAATAATAGTATAGACTAAAGCTACACTGACTTTAGTAATCAAAAACTCATTTACCCCTTATTAGCAGGAGCACTACAAATTGATAATTAATCATTACGATTTATTTTATAAAAAAAGTAGCTTATTACGATTTTTTCCTGTATTGTGGATGTGTTTACAAATACAAAAAGTTACACACAACCGGACCCAAAACAGCTAATATTAAATTATACAAATATTTGTTTCCCAAGGGAATCATCTCTAATTGTTCAGCTACTCTACCAACCCCCAAAATAATAAAACATGTAATCTTTAATTTCTCCTATTTTAAAGGTAATGGCAGCTCTAGCATTCTATGCAACAGGAAAGTATCAGAAGTCTATTATGGGTAAAAGCGACCCTGGCATAACACAATACTTTGTGGGGACAGCAGTGTTGCAGGTCACGGAGGCTATGAACCACCCCGCTATAGTCAAGAAGTACATTCACTTTCCACATCTTAGACAAGAGAGGGATATTATTAAAGCCAGGTAAGAGAACCAGGAAGAGGTGGCGAGAAGCCCTAGACTTGCACCGGGAGGGCTGGTTCGAGGTGATGCAAGAAAAGAATATTTGGAAGGACTCGGGGGAGGCCTTTGCCCAGCAGAGGGACATTGTAAGCTAAATAAAAAAAAAGACATGAGCCTTAGACCACATGACTGAAGTAAAACTTCAGTTGTGTTATTTGAGGAAGAGAGAAAGAAAATGAGTGCACGCACTGCTCTCTCTTGCTCCTACAGTAATATAATTAAGAAATATAACTCTCTCTTTCTTTCTTCACTAACATATCTCTTCCCTCTCAACTTCCGTTCTCCCGATTACACTAATTTCCGTAACACTCTCGTCACGCATTCATTAGTTTACTCCCCAAATCAAGCATGCTGAAAGAAGTTTTACTTCAACAAGTGATCCAGGGTGACTATAAAACAATCCTCCAGGGTTATTCTTCGACCCTATATTTTTCTGATAATAATAACAATTTGTAAGAGTAAAAACACATTCTCTAACATTCTGAAATATTTGCATTGCTTGCGTAATATTAAAACTGCTTTATCTCTATAGTCATAAGGCATATTTTAAAATGGAACTGTTAACAACTGCGTAATGGACTGTAATCGACTTTCTAGTAGTGTAGAAAATTTCCCCTTCCAGATTCTATATGAAGTATGGCATTCCCAATGTGGTTGGTTGTGTAGATTGCACGCATGTGCCAATGGCTCGTCCAGATGATGACCAGAAGAGCCACTTTAATAAGTCTTACCATTCCAAGAAGGTGCAGGTTGTAAGTATCCACCTGTCATGTTTTTTACAAATTTAATTCCTAAAGTATACCAGGAAATTGCAAATAATGAAAAAAAAAACCTGATTGGCTCAAGACTGTAAAATATAAATGTTTTAAATTCACTTTGGTGAAAACAATGTTTTTTCTACTATTCACAGATTTGCGACAGTGATTTAACAATTATAAGCGTAGATGCGACTGCTGGCGGATCGTACTCACACGATAATGTACTGAATAGACATGCCGTCAGGGTAGACCTCGACAGTTTGAACCATTCTGGAGAACCATGCTGGCTTGTTGGTAAGTTCTAAACCTAGGTTCGGTTGCATGTAATTCTAAAATGCACAAAATTAACTTTTACGTAAACAAAGGTTGTACAGTTCAATTGGAGTAACAAAATAACTATTTTGTCCATGCTATGTACTAATATGATGTTCTTAAATTTTACTATGATTTCCAGGGGGACCACACTATACCCAAAAACCATACATAATGACACCAATCCCGAAAATAACAAAGAAATCGCCCGTCTCACCAGAAAAGTACTACACGAACATACACGCGCAAGCTCACAGCGCTGTCCTCGACACTATCAAACAGTTGAAAAGCCGGTGGAAATGCCTCCAAGCTAATTGTAACAAGCAGTTCGATCCCCCGACAGTAGCCATGATGATTGTAGCGTGTTGCGTCCTCCACAACATGTGCAACCGGCGCGGGCTGCCTATAGTTCCTATGACACAAACCGAGGAGCGCCTAGAAGCTATGAAACAGAAAGTGGCCAATGGCCCCATACCAAGAAAGCAAGTTGATGATGTAAACGGTATGCAAGCACGAGCTAGATTAGTGGAGAGGCTTTGGAACGAGCGACGCGTTGTGCCTGAATGTGGGGCTCCTAAGAAGCGGATGTCGAAGAAGGACAGGATATTGGAGAGTCATCAGGCTCAGCAGCCACAGCAGCAGCTAACGCAGCACCATCCCCAGCAGTTACATCAGAGCCATATCCACGAGGACATGAGCAAGAGGCCTCGCATCATATCTATGACCACACCGACGTATAGTATAGGAGTACCGCCCGGGTGGGGGCACTACCCGCAACACTGAAGTCGATGCTTTCGAACAGATTGACTGCGGAACGCTACGTCTTAGAATTAAAAGATTTTCTGATGCGTTCTTTCAGTGCCAAGGGTCTTTGATCCCCGCATCAGGGTCGGTTATTTGATGTACTGAGATTTACGAAAGCCAGATTAAGGACATTGTGGAACATTTATTAATACACAAATGTATTTATTGTAGCGTTTTGATCTTTTTAGATATTCTTGTTTTGCGAGTAAAGACGTTGTCCGCAGTGAATGCGTTGAAATAAGTTATGTAACAGTGAGATTATGATGGCAATTTTTTACATTTTTATTATGGTCACACTAACAGGGTTAAAATGATTATTTGGCGAATGTAACGAAAAGAACATCAACGAACAATATTCTATAAAAATATGGTGCTTTTGCGAACTTGGCATCACCAACAACGAGACTATTTTTTATCGACTCCAACAAGAAATGGGTACTTGACACCTCTAATCAATTGACATACTTTTTATGAGCTGTCATAATGCGATTTCCTTATAGATTTTTTATAGCAACGCGTGTAATTGTGACGTCACTTACTTGTCACGTTAATTTATTGATATCAAAGCTAAACTAAAAATCTAATTTTACTGTTAATTGAAAATTAATCGGGAGTTCGTGGTTTTTTTTAAATTATTGTTTTATACTGTCTTCCACCTAATTATATCATATGGGTGTTGACAACTCTGTTGGTATTATTTTTATCTTATGGTGCGATGTTCAAATCATTTTGAATTTATAGCAACAAACTGATCATAATAATGTATGTTTACCTAAATCTTAAATTAAGTATATTTTATTGTTTGTCTTAAGTATATAGAGGAAGAAATTAATGTATTAATGAGGATTTGACAATATTTGTTTCCGAGTCCTTATATTTTTCGCAAAATGATAAGCTGTTACTATTTTTACTTTCTAATTATTTGTGTATCATTTCTTTAGGATATAAAAAGACATTAACATTACACAATGAATTGTATAAACGAAATGTATTTTAGTGTATAAGTTGAAAGAATATCAATGTAATTCGGGTGTAGACGCCTCCAATCAATTTACATTGGAGATGTGTAGGTCCGCATGGATACGGTTCCTCCGATCTGTTCCCATTGCGTTTTTGCGTGATGCATATCCAACTTCAGGTCGGCACGTCTCACCAGACATGCAACAACGCCGCCGCTCACAAGTTACAACACCCCTCCATAGGAATAAATTTGAAAGTTTTGTAAGAAGCGCCGCTTGTTTCCGAACGATAGAGCGGTTCAAAGAAATTTTGCGCAAACATGTATCCGTTATGAAGTTCCTTTATGCTGAGGAGCTGTCCCAGGTCCAACAAGACCGGCAGATACGCAGGACCCATACAGATCCGGCGGACATTAATTCTGGATCTATTTCCGCAGAGCCGGATCTGCATCGGGATCGGGCTCCATTAAAATCGCGGACCTACCTATCTCTAATTTACATACATTTTATGAGCTGTTAAAACGTGATTTCCCATAGATAGCAAACTGTAGCATCATAATTATTTATTGATTTCAATGTAATTAAAAATTTAATCGGTTTTTAGGACTGAAATGAAATGTTTTTTTAGTGAATGTTGTCTACACCCTTATTGGCGAAATGTGGCTCTGCCTACCCTTTTGGCAACTACATGCGTGATGCTATGGTTGGAAAGAATCTCAAAGGAAACCTATGTATGTATATCGTTAGTTTATAAACAAATACACGCTGTGTACATATTCATCATTGTTTATTTATTTCGTCAATAATTTTTATTAGATATAAATTCTCTGTGCAATACTTTTGACTAGGGAAAAGGAAAATAAAAAGAAATAAACGTTGCTCCACACTAGAAATTTCTCCTGTACCGTGCATTTAAGGGTGCAGGGTGCATTTAAACACAAACAGCTAGCAACAAATGGAACAACTTATAAGCCATAATATATAACTATTTGTTACGTCGGGAATTGGACCCTTTACACGCTGGGCTGCAGCTAACTACTCAGCCACTGCGCTAATCATATCGTATATTTGACTAGCTATAACCCGTGGTTTCACCTGAGTTACGTCTTTAGTTATTGCTCGACTCCAGTGGTATGATATGTAGCCTATACTATTCCTTATAAATCTGGCTATCATATGCAAAACTATTTCTTCTCAGCAGGCTGATAGTTCCAGCCTATTACCTGCCTCGATAAACAGGCAACACAAAAGGGTTTTTTCAAATGAGAACATAAGTTCTTGAGATTAGAGCGTTCAAACAAACAAAAAGAAACTCTTCAGCTTTATAATATTAAACATAGATCTGGAATGAAAATAGACACTTACTAATATGACATAATAATGTTATTCTTCATTCAACTTCTTCAACCAACTCTTATAATCTATACAAAATAAACATAAAAATATCATCTGTGGAAATATTCAATGACATGTCCGGTGAGCAGAGCAAAGTAGTGTTGTGTGTTATGTCCTGGCGAGTGCTTGTGCCACTTCATTGGCAAGGAGTGACGCTATCGCCATGTTGGAGCAGTTCGCGGTGACGCGGGAACTGTCCTCCTCGGTCCGGACAGACAGGAGGACCAAGTCTTGTGATGACATCATGCGGCCCGCGAATCTGTGATCAAATTATAGAGGTACACGCTAATTCTAAAACATAAAATTCGATTTTTATTTACTTTAAAATCAATAAATTGTTAGTGAATTGAGATGACAAAAAAGTGACGTCATAGTTTAGTATTATCATACAAAATCTATGGGGGATTCGCTTTTTGACAGCTCATAAAAAGTACATCAATGGATTAGTAATGTCATCCACCCAATCCACTTACTTTTTGTGACTTATGATAACGCCATTTCCCCATAAATGTGTGACACTGTTTTTTTTTTTTTGGTGTGTGGGAAACCATCAAATAACTTCTCCGGAGGGAGTGTCAGACGTTTACTGACTAAAACCCACCCATGTTCCTTCTTGTGCCTTTTGCGTTCCGGGGGTACGGTATCTCTTACGAACAACCCGCAGCCCCGGCAGGCATCGGCCCTCAGTGGCCCCTTCCTTTGCTGACATCTGACATCACTTATTTGTCAACTCTATTTACTAACGATTTCAAAGCACCGAAAAATCATATTGTACAGTTAATGTTAAATTATGAGGGCTTTCAGGGCTAAAAGAAAGTATATTTTAGAGATGTTGTGTCTCATAATGATTGGTTAATGAGACGCATGTGACCAAAAGAGTTATGAATATAAATGTGGATGGATGGAAAGGAAGAGGGAGGCCAAAGAAAAGATGGATGGATTGTGTAAAGAATGATACGAAAGAGAAGGGAGTCAGTGATAGCATGACGGTTGACAGGACAGCATGGAAGAAGAAAGCGTATTGCACTGACCCCATGTAACGTGGGATAAGGGCAGGAAGATGATGATGGTACCCAATGATTGTTTTTACCTGAGGTAGTCTCCAGTTGACGTGATGGCTGCAACGTTAGCCGTCTCGAACACACGCCTGCATATAGTTTGTTCGTCTTCTACCTTCACTGTTTTCTTATCACACTGAAATAAATTCATATCCATAGCAGAGCAGTTTTTTATGTAATGATTGATAATGAACTTAAACACAATAGAAATAAAGTTGAAAATTGCATGAATTGTTGAAGATAATATATGCTTTGCGAAAAAATCAAAAAATATATCATTCTGTATTGTCCCACTGCTGGGCAAGGGTTTCACTCATTGCCTTCCATTCATCTCTATGCATTGTCTTATCTGGCCAATCATGAAATCGATCATAAGCTCACTCTATCGTCGACTTTGCCTTTGTCACCTCTACCTAGACTAGAGTCAAGAGAGCAAGCCTCGGATACCGATTAAATTTTCAAACCGTTATATATGTACTTGACGCAAAACCTTTACATTCGGTTTCGTTCGCATAAACCATTTTTTTACCGGTATTTGGATGAGTATCATAAAGGTTTTTTCGGATTAAACGGTTTAGAGCAATAAAAACCGATAAATACGGGCGCACGATAACTACGCCTACATACCACGCCGCTATGCGCGGCATCCTTTCAAGTAGTCACAAGTTGCAACGTGTTGCCGACATGCCCTTCGTCGAATAAACCGGTAAATTTAGGTTAAAATAAAGTTCTTAAAAAGTTTACGTTCTTAAGAAAAGTTTGGAAGAAAACCGAAATAACCGGTTAAAAAGAGAGTACCCACCTCGAATAAAAAGAAAGAAAAAGTCTGAGTCATCACGCCAGCGCCTCCTAGGCCTCAATTTTAATTAAGTAATCAATATAAATGATAATGGTGTACCTCAGTCATTCCTCTCAGCTTCTTGTGCTCGGAGTCCCAGCGCGTGTGTGACATGGTGACAGACCGCATCAGTTCTCCCACCGGCGGCGTTATCGTCACTGCTACTTCACCTAGGTACAGCCAATTATTATGTATTCAGTTGCCCAAAAGTGTTTTTGTGAGAGCCACGAAGATGTGAGATTTATGTCTAAAATAGTAGTTTACATTTCTAGTGTAGGATAATGCTTCGTCAATTTTTCGTGTACTATGAATGAGTTTTTGTAGTTTACATTTCTTCTCTCTCTCTCTCTCTCTGCCCTTCTCTCTCTAAGTAGTAAAAAAACTTTCTAGGAAAAAAATCATGGGGAAATCCTCATAGATAATTCATCTGGGGATAACCGAGGGTGATACATACATACATAAACTCACGGCTGTTTCCCATGGGGGTAGGCAGTAAAAAACAGAACGCCACCTGCTACGATCTTTACATATTTCTTTCGACGTCAGAAGGGATCATTGTACTCATCATTATGAATAACTTTAACTATGGAATATCAAACACCGAAATTAAAAAAAAATACAGCTGATCTATACCTATAGAGCCGCTGATAGTAAACTCTATGGGTTGTATGGTGTCGGCGAAGTCCACGCCCAGCGTCGCGGTGACGGACGCGGACGGGGACAGCAGCGGGATGGGGGCGAAGTCGTGAATGTTGCGTGACCCGGTTAGTGTCTGTAAATTAAAAAAAAGAAAGAACAGTTACTGCATTTATGATAGACCAATTGGGTTGATATCTTAGAGAGACAGTGGCAGATTTGCACATCAACACTAACATTATACATGCAAAAGTAGCTCTGTCTGTCTGACTGAATGAAATTTGGTTCGGGGTAAGTTCGAACCGCAAGCATGGACATAGGTAACATTTTAATCATCATCTGCGTCCACGATAATCGACATTTACACGAACAAACTCGCAAGCAAAAGTTAGTTTATAATATTAGACATACCATCGCGCCTGTATTCTCCGAAGGGTTAGGCAGAGGTGTTCCAATGTACACCCACAGTTCGCCGGTATATTTAGGTCCCATGCAATAGGGGGCGAGCCTATTGCCATTATCCGGGCACAAATCCTAACTCCCAACTGCTACTGAGAATTTCATAGAAAAACCCAATAACACTTTTTGCTCGACCTAGTAATCGAACCCAAGACCTCTAGCGTAGCAGTCGTGCTTAGGACCACTAGGCTAACGAGGCAGTTTATAATATTAGGACATTTTTGAATTGAACCATACATACCATCACACCTGTATTCCTGGAAGGGTTAGGCAGAGGAGTACCAATGTACACCCACAGTACGCCGGTATGTATTTTGAATTGAACTACACAACAATTTAGAAAATGATGTACAAGTATATTGCCGTTTTCTCACCTTCTTATGTATTCTTATGTTGGTGACGTCGTTGGTGCCGTGGTTGGTGAACATGAGGTCGATGGCGCACATGTTCTGCGAGTACAGGTGCGGCGCGCGCGACCAGCGCAGCGAGCACGCCGCGCCGCGCCAGCGCACGCGCGGCACCAGCTCCAGCCACGCGCTGCTGCTGTGCGACGGGCCCACCGGCGTTATGCTGTCCGCTAACAACACGAACAACAAGACACAGTTCGCGTCAAATAACTTTGCCGCTCTGAAGTAGGCTACAAATGACTGCGCAATAGTCAATCTCAATTCATTCATAACAGACAGCGCGTGCGCGGCTAGCGCAGCAAGAGACGGACAAGAGAGTTATATTTCTGTCTCAGTCTCTCGTTGTGTTTCGCCCGCACAGTACGGTAGGCTGTCGATGTCAAAAGTGTTACGCGTTTTCATTGTTTCTAGTTTGTTATTCTTGTTATTTATTATTGATTTAATTATTATTACCCTTACTTTGTTACAGTTATGTAAAAAAAATACATTATTTATTTTCATTTTGTATAATATAATTAAATTTATATACCTGAAATATTTTTTCGTAAGCGAACACTTTTTTAAGCATTGGTACCTGCGCGGTTGTTCGGAAAGCCTAGCTTCAGAGCGGCTAGGTTATTTGACGCGAACTGTATGTCAACTACAGTTCGCGTCGAAAAAAGAAACAAAATAATTACAATATGATAATTCGACTTTTAAAACTTTACTAACATCGATGTCGATAAAAACAGTGATGTTAGAATGTCGACACTTGAATTGGCCAGATATTTGGGCTACTTGGTAATCTTATAAAAGCGAAAGGTCACTTATTGAGTAAGCACGAAATCTCGAACTACTTGACCTGTTAAGCTGAAATTTGGCTGGTAGGTAGTGTATAAGTAGCTGAACTAGAGGACATCAGCTATAAATACCTAGATTAGACTTTGCCTCCACACAAACAAAGTTAGTACAATATAACATCCTACTAATATTATAAATGCGAAAATGTGGATGATATATGTTTGTTACTCTGTCACGCCAGAACGTCTGAACGGGTCTGGATGAAATTTGGCACAGACATTGATTATAGTTTGAAATAGCACAAAGGCATTATATTCTGGAAAAAATAGTTTGAACCAGGCGGAAGATAGTATCCTATATTCATTAAAAAGAAGAATCACAAGAGCATACGAAATTAAAGGTCTATTAAAAATATGAGTACTGACCATCTCCAACGCCATGTGGCGGCATGCTGGGCGGCGACAGGAAGCCGCCACACGTGGGCGTCATGGTGGGGAGCGAGCTCGCCACCTCGTCCAGCTCCAGCAGAAGCTCTAAGTTTGACTTCTCATTCCTCTTCTGTTCCTCTTTTGTAGGCTCTTGGGTGTTATGCTAAAATTTAAACATATTTAAATAAGTATAGTCTTTTCCAGGGGGGTAGGCAGCAACTACAGAACGCCATCTGCTACGATCCTTGCAGACTCCTTCCGCCTCGTCCACGTTCATACATCTGGCCATACAAACACGCAATAAGGAATATTGAAGGTTGTATTATTGAACAAGATTCAAGAATGCTTCAAACCTTTTTTTTATGAGTCAGGTGTTGTAAAAAGTCTCTAAATGTTCAATATAAACTGATGTAAAAATGAACTAGTGTAAAACCAAAAATCCCATAATTTGTTTTATTTTATGTAATTATAATGAGGCATGCAAAAGGTACCTAAATAATAAATAATAAAAAAAGAATAAAATTATGACCCGCGCCATAAAAATGAAAATGGCGGCCTAGTAAATGAGCTTATCGTACCCTTTCATTCGCACAGTATAAAGTGCGAGTGACAGAGAATGATTATCGCTGCCATTTTGAATTCGTTTGTTACAAAACCATTCGAAGGATAACAAAATACAATTTAGTGGATCAATATGAAAATAAGGAAAGCCGTACCAAGCAAGCAATAGAAATAAAAATAAAAAGCTAATTAAGGTGCTACATATATTTATTGATAAAATAAATAAAATACACACATATCTATAACATATAAATAATTTAACTACCAAACTAATCCATAACTAAATGTCAAAGACATAATGTTCTATAAATAAGAATCCTACTCCTAACATACTTGTCTATGATAATAAATCTACAATTACCTTGTCATCGCGACTAACATCAATCTTCTTACTAGTTTCGTCGTCAGTGCTGTCGGCCGACTCGTCCGATTCGCTGTCGGATGCGCTGTCCGATTCGCTATCCGCCGAATCACTGTCTGATGTACCGGAGTTAGACGATCTATGAGTGACAGATCGTGTCAGTGTTACCACAGATTATACGCGGTAGAATGGACAACTACATGTAAACTTTTACTACGAATTAAGTTCATAAAT
The DNA here is from genome assembly GCA_947462355.1 of Caradrina kadenii. Lineage (NCBI taxonomy): Eukaryota > Metazoa > Arthropoda > Insecta > Lepidoptera > Noctuidae > Caradrina > Caradrina kadenii. The sequence goes on along the minus strand of OX381686.1, from coordinate 13,308,346 downwards.
TTAGACTTTAATTTGCATGAAATTTACGTCACTTATTAAGAAATAAACCAGCTGTCCCATACAAAACTCTTAGTCGCTCCTTATCCGACCCCAACATAGTTAGGGAAATGGTGATACTCCATACAAGAATGTTCTCACCTGTAATTATTCGTTGTTTTCGCAGGTTTCTCTGGCTTCTTGTCTTCAGTTGTGCTCTCTTCCCTAAGATATTAAAATAATGAATATAAACATATATACTTGAACCCCGAAAACATCAGACTCTCAGACTCTCAGACTCGGTTGGCCTGTAATTGGAGATTGTATAAGTCCTAGACTGTATTTTTTTTATATTAAGTTCTTTTGTATACAGAAGCTGTTGGCAAACCTTAATAAATAAATAAATAAACAAAGAAAAAAAAATCATTTATTCCTACGAAGTTGACGCGTATAACATAAAAATTTTGCTTCATCAAACCTAAATTATGTTCCACTACCGTGCGAAATGGCTGACACTCCTTGCTTTGCACAGTCGCGTAAAAATAAGGGGACATAAATTGTAAGTAGGTCTTGCGAGCAACACTGCATTATTATGATAACGATTATTGTTTTGTTTTTCTGTTTTTTCATCATGTGTCTTCAGCACTTCTTTGTAGTCTTATTTAATATGTGGACAATGCTGTGGGTTACATATCTCGACAGTTTGTATAACTTATGCACTCACTCGTCCGAAGAATCTTCGGAGCTGCTGGCCTCTGAGGAAGACGAGGCTGACCCAGAGCCACTGCTCTCCGGCTCCGAGTAGAAACTTTTGTTTTTCTGGGAAAAAAAATCTATTTACTATGACAAATCCAGATGTCCTGTTTTTACATGACAGTATAACCACGAAAGATTAGTATGTCTAAGTGAAAAGTGTGTATGCGTAAGTATTATTTATGTAGGATCTCTAATAAAATTAAATAACACACAAATCATAACATACTCATACAAATAATAGTCAAGAAAAGGAATTATGGTGTACTCCTGCACTTAGAAGGTGTGTAATGTAATTTTTTTAAATCTGAAGTATTTGTATTCTCATGTCACCCTGTAAGATCTAGGATCCTACATGCCAAATATTGTAAAGTTTTATTTTAAAAGAGTAGGTGTAAATATGGAGTATTTTTTGCCTATTTTTCCACATACAAAACTACCTTTTGGAAAGGTCAGCCAGATTAAATTATTTTTTTCTTGAATATAACATTCATAAGTGCCTATTAGTGGTCTTGAAATAAATGATTCGTATTATTAACCTGCGTGTCTTCGAGGTTGTCCTGCGGCACGCTGCGGTCTAGGGGCGCGTCGCGTAGCGCGGCGGCCTGCGTGGTGCGCGGCGGCGCGGGCAGCGCGCGGTAGCCCCCCGCCGCCACGCCGATGTACTGCGACAGCGACCCCACCGTGAACGTGCCGCGGTCTGGGGGCGCAGAGGCCTCAGGTCATGTGGCTCAGAGAACAGTGTTCGGGTTTTAAATCTAACACCATCATATCAGCCGCAGGACTTCCACTGCTGGACAGAAGCCTCTCCCATAGATTTCCAAAAGGACCGGTCGGTCGGTTTCTAGCGGTCTTTATCAGGGCTTCTGTCCATGTTGTACGTGGACATCCTACGCTGCGCTTGCCGGTGCGAGGCCTCCATTCGAAAATTTTCCGGCCCCATAGGCCATTAGTTACATCGAATACTAAGCATGATTGCATCGAACGCAAGTATATACATTCACTCTCTCACCAAAGTGTGGGCCAGTTCGCGTTCAGATCTCGCTAGAGACACCACGTACTCAAACTATTACCATTTTCTTGTAACTAGCAACACTTTCTACAAACAGAGACAATAGAGAAAACGGGGTCCGGACCTACACAACGGGTTTCGTACCTTCAGACAAGATATAACACTATGTAATTTTATGAAACTTTCCCACTCTGTGAAAATGTTCACCTATTACAGTTCATAAGATACAGCCCGCTCACAAACAGACGGACGAACAGCGGAAGCTTAGCAATAGGTTTCCGTTGAAAGAGAATAACAATCTACGCAATTATCACTTAAATAGTTGCCAGGGTTGCGGAATTTGTTCAAGAGTCATCGCGACCCTGTAATGCAACGGGAATTAGAAGGAACACGGATCATCACGGATAGGTTTTGGTCAGTAACTGTAACAGACTGACGCTGCTGGCCTTTTTCGTAGGCAGAAACCACAGAACGCCACCTGCTACGATGCTTACATACTCCTTCCGCCTCGTCCACGTTCATACATCTGGATAAACAAGCGGGCCGGCTACGAGTACTGCGCACGGGAAAAAATAACGTCCAATAAAGTAATTTACAATATCTTACCTTTGAAACTACTATGTATATCAGGCTTCGGTTTCTCCGGCAAGAATATATCAGCGATATAGTTGTGCAGCACTTTCCCAGGTTGCGGCTCTATGAACCGGCGGAGCATGCGCGCTCGGTCGCGCACGTCGTAGCTGATGTCATAGCGTGCGAGCGAGACCACATAGCGGCAGACAGGGACAGTGTCCGGCTGCGTCACTGACAGCTTTACTGCTAGCGATAGCAGTTGGAGCTTTACGAGCTCGTCCTATTGGAGAATGATTTTGTTGAAAATATTTTTTTCAGTTTTTAAAAGAACAAAAAAACACGGAAGTTTGTTCCGAATAGAAATCAGATCATGAATTGTTTTTACAGTCGCTTATTCTGAAGTCAAAGAGGATCTAGGAAAACGTGTACGTACTATTAGTGCTGTTGCACACTCAGCTACTAGTAGTTTGACCAAAAAGTGGCAAAGCCACTAGCAGCCGCGACAAGTTGTAAGCTTTTTATACATTTTATAAGGCATTATTCGCATGACCACCGATCGATTGTGGCTTTCAGTTGCCGTCGTATGTGGCAGAGTGTGCGGTAGCACTTATTCTAAATTTGAAACATCATTAACTGTCACCGAGTCACGTTTGGTTGAACTACGTCCAAAAGTACCAGGGTAATATTTTAGTCAGTAAAAGATTTGAAAGGGGCATGTTTTGCATTATATTTTATTTTTAAAACATGTAATAATGATGAGAAGATAGATATGGAAATGTGTGTAGTCCTACACTAACCTGGTCGGCGAAGTTGGCGGCCATGTGCGCGAGTATGGCGGCGGCGCGGGGGTGGCGCGCCCCGTGCTCGGCCACCAGCCACACCGCCGCCGCGCGCGCGCTACCCGCCAGCCTACAGGGATTACGTCTTCAATAGGGACTCTCAAACTCAAAGCATTTATTTCAAATAGACCACACACTTTTGAACTGTCACAAAGTTGAAGCTAGTTCAAAAATGTATGTCTTTATGGAGAAGAACGAGCAAGAAACTCCACGGAGACTCTTTTCAATTTGGTTTTTACAAAACACTGGTTACAATATTCCTGCTGCTTCTTTATATGAAAACAATAAAATGAATATACAAAAATAAAAAATATTAATAAAGATGTGAGGAGATGAAAATAATAGAAATAAACGCTCGTTCACGAACATGACGCGGGGATCGACACCATTTAGCTCAACCATCATGAAGGGAACCGAATGGTCTAACGCACTATTCGTATTTATAACACTAAAGTATTGATTTGTATTGAATAAATGCCAATCAGTTTAATGAACCGGTATATTAGTGAAGCGCATATGTTACCTGTCAGACCGCAGCAGTTTAGCAGCTCTAGAGACCGCGGCCCTGGCGGAGGTGGCGCCGCCACCCACCACGCGCTTCACCACCACGACGGCCTCGCACACCACCCACTCTGTAAATATCGTACAATTGACTTATCGACGGCATGGCTGCCGTGCTGCATGTTGTGGGTTCGATATCCGCCAGTAACAATTATTTGAATAGCCTGAAGGTCCTTGTTTCAATCTGGTTGTTTATGTTTGCAAATGCACTAGCTATGCAGAAAAATATCAACAGAATGATTATAAAAAAAAAAAAAAAATTAATAAATTGCATCCAAATAGGGGAAAATATCATTTTTAATCTTTTGTATTATACAGACTATTATTATTTTGTATTATACGGACTGCCTCGATAGCCTAGTGGTTCTAAGCGTGACTGCTGCGCTAGAGGTCTTGGGTTCGATTCCCAGGTCGAGCAAAAAGTGTTATTGGATTTTTCTATGAAATTCTCAGTAGCAGCTCGGAGTTAGGATTTGTGCCCGGTTAATGGCAATAGGCTCGCCCCCTATTACATGGGACCTAAAAACATACCGGCGAACTGTGGGTGTACATTGTTACACCTCTGCCTAACCCTTCGGGGATTACAGGCGTGATGGTATGTTTGTATTATACAGAAAAACAACGTCAAATAATTTATTTCATTTACACTTTTAACCGGCATTTTAAAACCTCATATACAGTGGAGCGTCAATTATCCGATCGACCGCTTGTCCAAACTACTACGCCCGCCCTTCTAGAGGTTAGGCTTGCTTCGGCAGACGAAGATTGAAGATTTTTTTTTAAGCGTTAATTGTACTAGTACCTACATAGGCTACATGTTTAATACAAGACTCTCTGCACTTTTTTTTAAAATTCATATTTGTCATTGAGGATTATACCTAAATATGTATGGTCGAAATATAGTTCGGTTATCTGAAAAACCCGGTATTCCATGTCCCCCAATTAGTACGGATAATCGACGTTTAAGAAAAAACAATTAAATCTAGTTTCCTTTCCATAAGCTAGTTACGTGTACTTTTACTTACCATCTTTACTTGAAAGCAGATGTAGAAGCCCGTTCAGACACGTCTCAGTTTCCGAGTGAATGGCCACAGCGAGCCTGCCTATGGCCTGTATGGTGGCGCCAGCGAACGCCTTGTCGCTACACGTCACGTAAGTCTGGAACTCCCTCAGGATGACCCCAGCACTGGCTTCAGTTGCCAAGTTGGTGAGGATCTCTAGCTTGAGCAACTTGATGTGAGTCGGGTCGGAGTTCCGTACGAAAAACGATTTGAGGAATGGTTCGAAGAGTGTCTGTGGAGGAATAGAAATGGTCTGGCTAATTTAGGAGTCAAATAGGTGGATTTTTGAGACGGGACAGTAAATGCAGTTACCGTAACCGTTACAGTTACAGAAAAACGTTCCTAGGAGACCACCCGTAATTTTTTGGGATGTTTTGGACTGCATTTACAGATTTTGGAAAAAAATTACAGTCGGCAAAAAAATTACTGAAATACAAAAAAAATATGGTGCAGATGGTGCCGCCAAATAATAATATTCTGCAGACTGATTCCGGTTACAGCAACCAATCTCAATGGAGATTAATTAGTACGCAGGAGATATTAAAGTGCACAAGTGTGTGCGCAAACACTGATGCCAGAGTTCAGGCGTAGGACCTGCAGCGACACGTGTGCACTGGGGCACATATATATATTTTTTTTTTAATACCAATATTATATCTTGCATAGCTATTATTTTTAAACACGTTTTTATTTTATAAACGCAACTTACCCTTCTGGTGACGGTGAGAGACGCAATAGAGTTGAGAACGACACTTTGCACTTCAAGAGGAGCGCGCAGAAGACGAACCATGGCCTTCGCGACTGGAGGCAGCTCTTGAGCTAACGTATTATATGGAAGTTAGTATAACGGAGTAGTAGTAGCGCTCTTTGTGAAGGAGCTCGTCTGTGGAAATACTACCACCATATACCTATTTCTGCTGCAAAGTACCGTTGCTGTGTTCCGGTGTACTTATAGGCACTTGTGACATTTCAACTTTGTCTCTGGGATGGCAACGCATTTGCAAGGCCTCTGATATTGCAGATATTTATAGGCAGCGGTGACCAGTTAACATCAGGTGGGCCGTCAGCTACTTTGCCAACCAACGAAATTTAAAAAAAAGGGAACTAAGAGTATTACAAACAGAAATACAGAAATCCAGCATCTATATATCAAAGTCGAATTATTTATTTTTAATTAAACCATTTACAGGCATTTTTGAACTGTCAAGGAGTCGGTCAGTTAGTCAGAAAGTTGATGTTAGTTGGTCGTTCCAAAACGTAGGTAAGTCTCGGACACTATTTTCAATTGAGTTTAAAATAATGTTTAGTTACACTCAGCGGTTTCATCCGCATTAAGTAACGTCTTTGGTTACTACTCCGCTCCCGTGTGTCGTACCTTGATGTCATAACCTTCCTTAACTAAACGGGTTATATGATGCAAATGAAATTTTTCAAATCAGACCAGTAGTTCCTGAGATTTGTTCGTTCACACCACCAACAAAAAAATCTTCAGTTTTATTATATTAGCATAGGTATATCGTGTTGCCCAGTAACTGGGTTGTGGAGGTCAGATAGGCAGTCGCTCCATGTAAAACACTGATATTCAGCTGTATCCGGTTAGATTGGAAGCCGACCCCAACATAGTTGGCAAGATAGTTTTTGTGATAGTTTGTTTTTGTTAGTTGGGAAAAGATTAAGCAGATGATGATGTTTGAACGTTGACGAGGCTAAAGGAGTGTGTGAAGATCGTAGCAGGTTGCGTTCTGTGGTTTCTGCCTACCAAAAAGCCTACTGAAAAAGACGCGAGTTTATGTATGTATATATGTAGGAATGATGGTGAGATAGTTCCGCTGACCTGGTCCGCAGTGGTAGAAGAGTTGAATACAGCTACAAAATCAAGACAGATATATACAGGGTTATTTGTAAATCAATGACAACCTTGCAGGACTGTATTACTATCACCATAAACAACAACTTTTGTTCTATATTTTTTTACAGAATCAAGCAACGCAAGCGCATCGAAGCGAATGACCGACTGAAGGATTTCCGTAAAATTGTAAATAGGTCAAGTACAAACACCCCCGCCGCCCTAACCCCGCTCCCCTCGCTATTTGACTATCGCTTTCGTTTGCTTCGCATAGACTTCGTAACATTTAGAGCGTTCAATTTAAATATTTTTATTTTTGTATGAAAATCTGATGAAAAAAAAAATGATAAATTTTTAAATGTCATAGAACAAAAGTTGTTGATTATGATGTTAGTAACATAGTCCTGAGAGGTTGTCTATGTTTTACAAATAACCCTGTATATGCGAAAAAGTTTTTATTTTTTTGTTTAAATGCGATAATTTCTGGAACTGCCAGTCGGATCGGAATAATTCTTTATGTATATAACAGCCGGATTCTTGAGACGTAGTATAGGTCATATACCAACGCGCTGTAACCCACGGGAGTGGCGCAGGAACTGACCTGGTCCGCAGTGGTAGAAGAGCTGGGCCACGGCGAGCACGACGCCGGAGTTGCGACTCTGCAGCAGCGGCTTGGCGGCGCGCAGCAGCAGGCGGTGGTCGGCGTCCAGCGAGCGCGCCGCGCTCTCCGCCGAGTAGAACGGCTTGTCCGTGTCGCTGTCGCTCGAGTACGCCTGCGGACATTATGTTTGGAGGAATTCATTTATGAATGGAACTCAAAGTCAAATAAAAAAAAACCGGACAAGTGCAAGTCGGACTCGCCCACCGAGGGTTCCAAATGTAAGATCATAATAACTTACAGAATTAAATAAATAGTTTATTGAAATAAGTAAATAGTAAATTAAATAAAACAAATCGTTTCACAGACTTCGGACACACAGAGGAACGGTATTTCATTAGAAATAAGAAATTATGCGTCGGAAAAAAATAATAAAATATATTTTGCAACGTACACATCAAGCCCTTTCAAATTAATTTGGAATTTCGACCCCCATCAAAAAATATAGACCCCCTATTTTTTAAGATTATTATTATTATTCTTTTTAAGATTTAAAAAATTATAGTTTTGAGACTTTTCTTGTGGTCTATAACAATGCTACTTGTCAAATTTCATAGCTTTAGGTCAACGAGACCTACTGTAAAAGTTTTGATTCCCTTGATAGTGTCGAAATATGCATTATTTGCTTAAAAAACAGCCGTATCTTTTTTTACGTAAATTTAGAAGTTTGATTTTTTCACGACTTCATGTGACCGTCAACCTGAGTATACGGTTTAAATTTCAACTTGATAGCTCCACACATTCCCGAAATCAAGGGTCTTAACAGACAGACAGACGGACGGACAAAAAAGTGATCTTATAAGGGTTAGCGTAATGTAATACTATCCCTCATGAATCCAAACAACTAATATCCGAATAGTAATTCCAGAGACTAGCGCATTTAAACAAATACACAAACAAACAAAAATTGTTCAGTTTCCACATACAAATCTTACCTCACTGTTGGGATCAGCAAAGCATGTTTTAGCGTAGACAGTTAGTACATTCAGCAATGTGAGCTGACCCCACTCGTCCACATCGGCTAATAGCGAGCATAGTTTTCTGTGGACATAGAAGTGTAAAGTGTGTTTACATTTTCATTTAGATTTGCACTGCATATAAACTAGTACGATAATTACGACACACTTGCCATTACAATCTGAAGATTTCGACTTTAATGATTATAAGTAATACATAATAACTGTGGGTGTACATTGTTACACCTCTGCCTAACCCTTCGGGGAATACAGGCGTGATGGTATATTTTATATTAATACATACACGTAAGTATAGCTTTCATTTATTTTTAATAGGATACATTCCAATGCAGAAAACATTAGAACGTTTGAATTTCGCGAGATACCCCACTAGAGCAATCGTCGCCAACTGATTTTCTAGCCGGACCAAATTCTTTTGTCCCTAGCGGCGCCAAGCCCCCCTCTTAGACTGCCTGTCCAGAGACGCGGAGCGAGGCTGCGGAGCGGAGAAACAGAGAGATATTAACCAATAGGATTACATGTCTGGGTCAGTGGGTCGTCTTGGGGGGCGGAGCGAAAATTTTATGCAATCCTTTTTCCATTTCTCCGCTCCGCAGCCTTGTTTCGCTTCTGTGGATAGGCAGCCTTGTAGAGGCAAATACTACAATTATACACCATCAAACATAATCATATTAATTTGCTTTGTAATTTATAACATAACATACCATCACGCCTGTATTCCCCGAAGAGCTAGGTACCAATGTACACCCACAGTTCGCCGGTATGTTTTAAGTCCCATGTAATAGGGGGTGAGCCTATTGCCATTAACCGGGCACAAATCCTAACTCCGAGCTGCTACTGAGAATTTCAGAGAAAAACCCAACAACCCTTTTTGCTCGACCTGGGAATCGAACCCAAGACCTCTAGCGTAGCAGTCGCGCTTGGGACCACTAGGCTAACGAGGCAGTAATTTATAAATCATCAAATTTAAAACCAACGGCGGAAAAAATTAAATACCTAGGAGGACCTGGGGCGTCGCCCTTTCACCTGAATGTTATATACTTTGATAGGCAGTATGTGTACTTAACAATTATATTTTTCCACCTCATAAATACCTGTAACTCCTATGTATAAGACTCATGCGCTCTCCACATACTTCAGAGAAGGCCATGGCGGCCGACCCGACGACGAGGGGCGCCTTATCTGATAACAGCTTGTCTATGATTGATACTAACTCTTCTTTCTGCTCCGGGTCCAAGCTGTTGAGGAGAACATAGATACTGGTAGATCTACGTAATGATATTCAGTGTCTTTTATCTAAGGATGCAGAGAAAATGATACATTCTCATAAGATTGACATGTTTCTATTCTGTTTTAAGTCGTTGTAATGGGGAAGCGTGGTAGAGTTGTTTGATCATATAATATTGTGGAGGTAGGAGAAACAGGGTGTAAAGTCTCTCATCTTCCATTGAAAAGGGAGGATCCTCCGACCAGACGGGTGTTGTCTGGTGGGAATGCGATCTAGGCAACGTCAGTTTGTCGTAGTAATTCGCATGTTGAGCGATAGATGTCGCTACAGCATTGAACAGAATAATAAGGTTTTTTCTAGTAAAAGGCCTGTAACTTTTTCTTACAAATTAAAATAAGCAATTTAAAAAAAATCAGTTGATGATATAGTGTAATATTATCAGACATCGCAAATCTCGTTTTTTTTTTTTTTTTTGGTGGGTGGGAAATCATCAAATAACTTCTCCCGCCCTGGGCGGGGCGGGAGGGAGTGTCAGACTTTTACTGACTAAAACCCACCCATGTTCCTTCTTGTGCCCTTTGCGTTCCGGGGGCGCGGTATCTCTTGCGAACAACCCGCAGCCCCGGCAGGCATCGGCCCTCAGTGGCCCCTTCCTTTTGCTGACATCTCTTTGAGGCGCGCGTGGAACACGAACGCGCCGTCGACACGGCCTGTCGTTATGCAACGTAAGGACGGTGAGCTACCCATTGCTCACCGTCCACAGGCCAGTATCTACGGTGGCCGGCAGTCGTCTCGCGGCTCCCGACGTCCGGAGCGTCTACCGCGGCGGCTGGGACGGGAGAACCGCTGTCTCAACCGTCCCGCCGCCTCCTTCTCAAGCATTACTGCCTCGCAGAAGGAGGCGACTGCATCCCATTCCCTCTCGCTCCGGACCATGGCTTGCACCAGGGCCGGACGCGAGAGTTCGCCGCCGCCGATGGCCGCCACGAGGACTCGGCGATGCTCCGCCCAAGCGGGGCATACCGCCACGGTATGCTCCACCGTGTCCTCGGGGCGATCCACACAATGGTGACACCCTGACGTTTCCTCCCGCCCGATGAGGTGCAGGAACCTCCCGAAACACCCGTGTCCGGTGAGGACCTGCGTCAGGCGGTAGGTGAGGGCGCCGTGGCGCCTCTCCAGCCACTCCTCAAAGAGGGGACTTACCGCCTCTATTAAGGCGTGTCCATCGCAAATCTCGTTGCAATATAATTATTCAAAAAAACGACGTAGGTAGTGCCCTTGCGCTTCGCTTGCCTAGTCTTGGCGGGAGAATTATTGTGTCCCCAGATTTGTGGTAAATCACTCATTTCCCAGCAAGAAATAGTTAAAGGATTTTCACATACAATAATGACCTTTATAGTCCTCATAACAGGGTCACAGAAGAGGCAAGTTCAATTAATAATTATTTCATAATAAAAAACTAACAGTATTTTAAAAAGATAACAAAGTTTAAAGAATAATGTTAAGTATAAAACTTAGTGTTGCCTCATGGCTGCACCCAGAAGGTAGGCAGGTAAGGTTTTTGTTATACTGGCCTGATGAACACAACTATACCTCAGTGTTTACAATAGACAGACAAACTTACCTATACAACTTTGGTATAGCATGTGCAGCGGTCTTCCTGACATAAGGACTCATGTCACTGGCCGAGTCTCTGATGGCTAACATCACAATGGGCACTATCATGGGCACGCGGATAGATGAGAGGACACGTAGAGCACCTGCACGGATCAACTGGTTTGGGTCCTGGGAATAAGCAGATGAATTGATTGTTTTATCTCTAATGGGAGCTGTAGTTAAGACATTTACAGTATGCAGTTAATAATAATAATGGTATTTGAGATTTGCAACTTAAAAAAAACATTTACTAGCTTTTGCCCATGACTTTGTGTGCGTTAAATTTCTAATGGGTCCTTGGATCATATTTTTCATAGTAAAATATAGCACATAGGGATGAAGTTGCTTCCTATTAGCGAAATAATCTTTTGAGTTGGATCAGCAGCTCTGAATATTACACATACCATCACTCCTATATTCCTTGAAGGGTTAGGAAGAGGTGTACCAATGTCCCCATGTCCCACGTAATATGGGGCGAGTCTATTGCCATTAGCCAGGCACGAATTCTAACTCTGAGCTGCTACTGAGAATTTCATAGAAAAACCCAATCACACTTTGTTCGATCTGGGAATCAAACCTAAGACCTCTAGCGTAGCAGTCGCGCTTAGGACCACTAGGCTAACGAGACAGTCGCGTCAAGAATCATTGATGCATAACCACATCTTTTTTATTCCATAAAAGATGGCACATTCACCAAATTTTTTTACTATGTAGCATAATATTACCTTTAGAGCTCTCTGGAAGGTGCTGATGGATAATAAAGCCAGGTCCTGCTGCTCCTCAGCGTACCTCACAAGGTACACATACACAAGCTTCTTTACTTCTATGTTCTTTGATACTACATTCTTTACTACAGCTGGAAACCTGAGGACCGTAAGATATGACCTATCAATTCTTAACAATTGAAAAAAGACATTACAGTGTAAACATAAGGTTGATATGAGATGCTTAAAACTGATTTGAGTACATTAGTGATAATAATGTGTGGAAGGAATGTTGTACTTAAATTTTACCATGGATTCAGTACACATGATTCTAGACTTCCCAGAGGATTTTTTAAATTGGATATTAACAAAAATAAAGTTGTTCCATACATTACAGCCGTGTAGGAGTTTATTTTTTCATAAGGTTGTAGGGTCTATTTATCATTTGTACAGAATCCATAGTGAACATTTCATTACAATTTATCTTTCATATTTTAACAGTGTTCATTATCAAAAGTCAACATCAAAAGTGTATCCAAGGAGCTTTTTACTTATTCTTCTCTATAGCAAAGTTAAAGCTAGATGCATGTTAAACAGTACCTACTCTGGAACAAGCAACTAGCTTCAAATTTTTGACTGACCAACTCCCTGACCATTCGAGTGAGAATAATAATTTATTTGAAAAATATAATATTTGAGTTCTAGTTTGAGTTTGAATGGTCAGAATTCATATTAAGTCAACTAAAATGATTTCTCATATTGTAAATACATAGCATTGTGAAAGTTTGACTGGCAATGTTAATCTACTGCATATTGCAGGTGAAAGTAAAAGAAATTCCATGATACTGTGACTGTGACGCAAATGATACTTACAGATCTGAAGCATCTCTTCCCTTAGCAATCATTCCAATAATTCTTTTCATAGCCTCTAGTTTGAGCGAGTCTTTGGACCCATCTAACATGAGTTTTAAGTCCTCATTCCTAAAAGATACAAACATTTCTAAACAATGGTTTTTTGCAAAATAAATGTTGTGATTTCTGCAGAATTTAATATGGTAAAAGCTGTCTTCTCTTGTAGAGTATATGTAAATTTATATGGCTTAGAAATATATACGAAAATTATGAGCATACTCAACATAGACTCTAAAAAACATCAAGACATGTTAAAGTTACGTTTTGGAAGCCTAAATTGGCTTTAAATTATGGCAAAATATTTCTTCATAAAGTTGTGAAGTTATAAATAAATAATTTAATATATAAAACATTCATATACTTCTTATAATCTGGTTGGAAAAACGCCCCAGATGCTGGATCGTTCGCCGGGTACTCTACTTCACCCATCACCACTTTTTCATTATTATATGAGGTCGTGGCCGACATTTTCGTTAAGAATTTTGAACAAACACTTCACTGGATACTTGTTTTTATTTAGATAATATCGTCTCAAGTTTTCTAATCAACGTAGTGAAATCGCAACATTTCTTTAATTTGACATTATTTCACTTGTTGACGATTTGACAGTGACGTTTGACAAACAATATTACGTCAAAATTGCGTTTCGTAGCTGCAGTGATAGGTATCTATAGTAATAGAATAGAGTTTGTAATTTTAGCTGATTCGAGTAGAGTTGGTAGAATACTTGCATAATTTATTATATAAACTTAATATTATAAAAAGGAATGATTTTTTTTTTGTACCAAATAAGCTCTGAAACTACTGTGCCGATTTCAACAATTTTTCATTAATGGATAGCTACATTAATCCTGAGTAACGTATGCTATACGATATGACCCAGATAGAGTCAAAAAACTTAATCAAAATCTGTGCATGAGTTCGGGAGCTACGATGCCACAGACAGACACACACACATAGACACGTCAAACTTATAACACCAAGTCGTTTTTGCGTCCGCCCAGGGCGAGAGAAGTTATTTGATGATTGTGATGATGTTGAGTTATTTGATGACCCACCAAAAAAAAAAAAGTCGTTTTTGCGTCGGGGGTTAATAAACATGTGTATGAAGGTAGTTTTAGATAAAATCATTTCAAACACCAATAAAAGGTCAAAAGGCTGTTGCCTTGTTAAAGCAAGCGTTTATTTTGTATCTTCTATTTCGTTTTCACCAAAAAATGAAGGCTTTGGCAATGCATTGTTTGAGGTACATACATAGTAGTCCGCATTGTTTGATTGAGAGTGAGTGATAATAAATATTTACCAGATACGACACAAGTTCTGAATAAAAATCAGCGAGTTAAATTCGGTTTAAATGTTTGAAATACGATGCTTTCGCAGTTTCACCTACATGTATAGGTAATAGCTTTTTTTCAACTAAGTTTGTGTAAGCTTCCTGTCTATCCGAATGCAGATGAATACCAGTATTCTACAAGAAACGACTGCTCACCACCCTGACCGCCTTAATCCAGCCACTGAGAAACACGATACCTAGTCCTTAGTTAAGAATGGTGGTCAGATGGTGTCTCATAACATGAACTTCGAAACTCCGAAAATCATTAAATCACTTTGCCCCACACTGCTAATTTATTCCTAGTTTTATTTGGCATGCAACAGTAGGTACTTATGTAATTGAGAATTGGTATCCAGCAGATAGGATATTCTGTTTTCAGGAAGACTGTCCGAACCAACTACTTTTGGAAACAAAGGAAAATGCAGAAGCTATGCAGCTTGTTTGCAACGAAGTGATGAGGAATGTTCGTAAATTAGACCCTTTCCAAACGTTCCGGTTGCCGGGTAGCCGGCGCCGACAATCCGGTAATAAATTAAGCGTTCATACGATCCGGTAGCCTCTAAACTGTCGATGCTATACTTTGTATGTACACTTCAAGTCTCATGTGGCTGATCGATTGGCTGATGCGCTGCGCGTGGTGGGTTCGTTTCCTGCTTGAAACAAATATTTTTATGGATTACAGATAGTTGTTCCGGTACTGGCTGTTTGTGTATTTGTGTTTATATACGCACACACAAATCTGAGTAAGTAACTTTTTTTTTAAATGTTGGTATACATACTTAACGCGGGTGAAATAAGACACGCAGACAAAGTCACTGGCGGAAGCTAGTTGATTTATATTTACATAAAGTGTGTTCAGAAATAAAACATTCTTTAAAACCATTATTCAAAAAAAAAAAATTTTTTCTTATGCATGGTTTATTAATTTTGAACATAATTCTAATTGGATGTAGGTATAATTACATCCGCCGACTGCCCCCATTGGTCTCGTGGTGGCAAACACGACTGTTGAGCGTGGGGTTCCTGCGTTCGATTCCCAGGTAGGGCAAAAAGTGTTATTGGGTTTTTCCATTAGGAATTTCTCAGTAACAGCCCGGAGTTTGGAAGTTGGTGGTGTTATACCCCCGTGGCTCTGAATGCATGTAAAGCCGTTGGTCCTTACACTGATCTCTCCCCGGTTACGTCGGATTGTCCTCCTATCAGACTCTGAGAGTTAGGGAAGAGGGAGAGCACCTGTCTTAGCGCACACACTTATAATATCTCCTGCGTACTTGTCTAGTCTCCATTAAGATTAGCCGCCGTAGCCGAAATCAGTCTGGAGAATACTTAATTACATTTAATCTATACTTCTATACTTATACTAATATTATAAAGAAGTCAATCTGCATAACATCATTGATTACTGTTCCGTTCCCGTTGGCGTTAGCGTGTTGTTCTACACGTATAAACCTTCCTCTTAAATCACTTTATCTTACATTCAAATCGTCAAAGTCAAAAACGTTTATTGCGAACTAAGTGTACGATGTTGGTGTTATCTTATGTCAGTACTTATTACTTAAAAGCCTTTTAAAACATTACAATTGTCATTCGCCTGCCCGTATCATCCTAAATTCTCTATCCCTCATCATTCGTCGTTGCGTAGTTTAAAAGATCTAAGCGTACAGATGGCGGGAAGCGACTTTTGTTTTATCTATATCTGTACTAATATAAGGGGAAATATTTTTTTGTTTGTTTGTTTGTAATGAATAGGCTACGAAACTACTGGACCGATTTTAACCATTTTTTCACCAATAGATAGCTACATTATTGCTGAGTAACATAGGCTATAGCCTATGTTACTCAGCAATAATGTAGCTATCTCCGTAGCGTGATGTTATATATAACATCACGCTACGGAGCGGAGCAGTCACCAAAGACGTCACCTAATTCGGGTGAAAAAAGCCACGAAGATGAAGTCGCGGGCAATTCGCTAGTTAGAAATATGTTCAGAGTTAACAAAAAAAGAACCGCTACCGCAAACTTAAATACATTAGAACAAAACATGTTAGAAATATTCGGAGTTTTTGGGTCAGTGCCAGAAGGGCTTATTTCATTTAGGAAGCACTCGTGTAAGGGTGGCTTAATTTCAGTTTCAAGTGTAACTAAAACCACATGAATACCATCTTTAGGATTACGTACATAAAGATAGTATTTACTTGTACTGATTGTAGTAATAATTGTCAATGAAATAGAATTATTATTTCCGCTGTTATTGTAGTCAATTTAGGGATTTGAGCTTTGAAATAATTAGCTCCCTCAGGGATGTCCTTTATTGGTGAATGTGCCATCTTTTATGGACAAAAAAATAATGTGGTTATGCATCAATGATTCTTGACGTGACTGCTTCGTTAGCCTAGTGGTCCTAAGCACAACTGGAGAGGTCTTGGGTTCGATTCCCTAATCAAGCAAAGTGTTTTTGGGTTTTTCTATGAAATTCTCAGTAGCAGCTCGAGATTAGGATTTGTGCCCGGTTAATGGCAATAGGCTTCCTGCCTTTTACATGAGACCTAAACATATCGGCGAACTGTGGGTGCACCTCTGCCTAACCCTCCAGGGAATACAGGCATAGTTTTAATAAAATATATTTATTATACGCCTTTTTTTCTGGCTTAAGCCATTTTATATTTATCTAAATAAAAAAAGGTTAGTATAATTACTGTTGTTGCAAATTAGATTCCATTAAAAACATAGATTTGTCAATGATTGACGTGTCGTAACTATTTTTTCGCGTGCCACCAAAGCTCATGTGACATTGATTTAACATCTCTGGAATACATGTGTAGTACCTACACTCCCTTATCGCCAAATATTAATATGCTTTACTTTCAGAAGAGACCAAGCCTATTGCCAACACTGGTCCTTAAACCTAGGTTTTTTTTTTGTTTTTTTTTTTTCACTTTCACACTTTTTTTCTTCACCCATGTTCCTTCTTGTGCCCGGGGGCGCGGTATCTCTTGCGAACAACCCGCAGCCTAAACCTAGGTTTAAGGACTAGTGTTGGCAATGGGCTTGGTCTCGAGGTACTCGTCATTATCATATCAGCCGAACGAGATACGAGATAGCTACAATGACCCGTCACGCGCTGCCCGCATCCAGCGATTTCACGCGACCTTTACCAGTTCGTCGGTCCATCTCGTAGGAGGCCTTCCCACACTACGCTTTACGGTGCCTGGTCGCTACTCGACGCATAACATATACTTAATTGAATAATCCACAAGAAAATCTCTAATTTTGCAAGTTTTATCTTTAATTTTCTTAAATTAAAACAGTAGTAGTATTTTAATAAGCTGGTCTTTGTTTAGTGATTTAATTAGTTGATAATTTCTAAAATAGCCACCACATTTGACGGTATTGAACCCGCAACATTATGCATGAGAGTTATTAATTAACCACTAGGTTGTAGTAGTCGCCGCGAGTCGTGAGCACAAATGTCAAGTTAATTTTTAGGTTTTTGGGTTCCTTTCGCCCGGTTCTTTTCGCTCAAAAAACCCCGGTTTTTTGAGGCGCTGACCAATCGTCGGCGGCCCAAAAAACCCATTAAGGAACCCTAAAATGCAAAAATTTACTTGACATTTGTGCTCACGGCTCGTGGAGATACTATATTACGCCACTTTTTTTTTGGTAGCGATGGCAAACTAGCCCACGGCCTATCTGATATTAAGTGGTCACCTTTGCCTATCATCTGCAATACCAGAGGCCTTGCAGATGCGTGGCCATTCCGGAGACAAAGCTGAAATGTCTGAAGTACCTGTAATTACACCGGATTTGCCGCAGAAATAGGTGATAATGATGGTAGTATTTCCCCGGACGAGCTCCTTCACGAAGAGCTTTAAAAATGATAAAAAGGTAAAAGTGAGTAGATGTGGTAAAATGGTAGTACGCGTAACATAAGTTGAAAAACCTGAACTTAATTATAAGAATTCTAGACCAGACCTTCTTGGAGTTAGAAGCAAAGAAAAAGTACTTAAGTATTAAGTTAAAGTTTTGAATAAACGCGAACATCTGGTTTGTAAGTTCATTGGAAGTCACTGGAGCGCGTTTTATGACACGAAGTGAGGGACTTAATTGCGTAAATATTCAAAAAACGAAATCTTCTTTTACCTTTAATGTGGTGAGTACAGACTTGAGACATAATAGTTTTTTATTTTATTTCACCTTTTTAAAGTTATTGTTAAGTAGATGTTGCCTCTACTTTTTGTTTTTGGAATTAGTTTTGTTTATGTACTTAATATGTTTACCTAAGCCTATGATAAAGTCAACTGGTTGCTAATTTAATTATATAAGTACTTTGTTTTGATTAATTATTTTTCTCTTCGACATTAATTCTACATTTGAGTATGCCTCACACACTGATTCTAGCTTTCATTTCTAATTTGTGGCACTGAGTACGTATTGCAGTACTTTGAGTGACTTTTTTAATAGATTGTTTTGACATCAGTATAATTTTATGGAATTGTACAACTTATTGTAATACATTTTTTTTTTAAAAGAGTATGTATGGAGTTTCTTGCCCGTTCTTCACCATACGAGACTACCTTTTGGAATGGGCAACTAGATTCAATATTTTTAATTTTAACATGTAATTGGCGTTCAAAAGTGCCTTTTAATGGTCTTATTGAAATAAATGATTTGACTTTGACTTTGACTTTATGTTTTACCGATTAATTACTGTTATTGGCGCAAGCCGTTGTGATTAATTATAAATAAATAATAATAAACACATTTCTCTATTTGGTGTTGTCATGCAAACGGCATGATCTTTATTTCTAAACTAAAACTGACACAAATTTGTGTTCAAAGCGGAAAACTTAGTTCAAACACAAACAAATACAGCATTGTGTTATCAAAACTTTAGAAGCTCTACGCTGTACCTTCGTAGCGTCAGTCGTAGCTGCGTAGCCGCGTAGGCCAGACGGATTCACGCACGGGCCAAAAGTGTACGAAGCGTTACGAACTTTTAAAATTTAAAGTTTTTTAAATGTAATTAAATTTATTAACTGTGTTAGTTAGTTAAATTAATAAATGCTATTAACTTATTTAGGATTACCTTAACAAAATATAAAGTCTTAGTGTCTACTTTTTACGATAAAAATTTCCTAGCAAACAAATACTTTGAAATATTTTTAAGTGCTAAAGTGTCACTTCAAAAAAATAGTGTGAAATGTAAAAAATAAACTCTTCCCTTTACTTAAATCGAACATGTGAGAAAAAATGCCAGAAATGATTCTAAATAACTATGATTATGAGGAAGATATTCCTCTGCTCTCAACTTCGGAGATCGACAAGAAATTCTGGGACTACTTCGATGGAGCCACTACAGCCAGTACCAACATCACGGAGACTGTTCTCCGAGACCAGGGGCCAGTGCTGGTGATATACGGCATCTTGCTCGCAGTGGGGGGTGTGGGCAATGTGGCTGTGCTGGTGAGCCTGGCCAGATCTCGGAGGAGGAAGTCTCGTGTAGACCTGATGATGACACATCTGGCGCTCGCTGATGTCTGCGTTACTTGTGGAGTTATACCTTTGGAGGTATGTTTCGTAATCATTTATATAAATAAAAAAACAATTTCCGTATGTTAGTCTCGCAAAATGTCGAGAAAGGCTCGACCGAATTGAGTATGTTTCTTAAATGGTTCAGAGTAAAGAAAATTTGGTTTAAAAATCTTGGTGGTACGAAGTTCATCGGGTCATGAAGTAATGTATAAATAAATAAAAATACCAGCCTGTTACATGGCTAGCCAGAAGCCTCTCGCGAGAGGACACAAGCAATGATCACACAAAAACAAAAGCATAACAAATATTCAAGTACCAATCTCATCTCAGCCATAATTAATATAAAAAAAATGGGATTAGGCATTATTGACAGATTGAGACTTGATTGTGGTTGATCATAAAGTTACTGGAATTTCTACCTCTCTCGTTGCGATTCGATTTTGGACATTTTTAGAAACAAAGACTGACCTTCTTATAATTTATCTAGCTTTTGCCCCCGACTTCATCTTCGTTATAGTTGATGTTACCCTATGTATTATTCGACACTACAATCTATTTAAGTGCCAAATTTCATTTAGATCCGCTCAGCCGGTTAAGCGCGAAAGAGTAACAAACATCCATCCATCCATACATCCTCACAAACTTTCACATTTATAAGTATAATATTAGTAGGATAGGAAGGATATATAAGATTAGTAGGAAGTGTATTCTTCAGACCGATTCCGACCACGGCAGCTAATCTTTATTTAGACTAGCCAAGTACGCAGGAGATATTATAGTGCACAAGTGTATGCGCAAACATAGGTGCACTCCTTCTTCCCTAACTCTTATAGTCCGATGGGACGTCAATCCGACACAACCGGGGAGAGATCAGGCGCAGGACCAACGGCTTTTTACGTGCTTTCCGAAGCACGGGGATATCACAACACCAACTTCCAAACTCCGGGCTGTTACTGAGAAATTTCTAATGGAAAAATCCAATAACACTTTTTGCTCGACCTGGGAATCGAACCCAGGACCCCACGCTCAACAGTCGTGCTTGCCACCACGAGACCAACGGGGCAGGAAGAAGTAGGGTAGTAACCCTACATCTTTCTGCCCCTGAAACTAGCGTAAGTCAACATTTTGAGTTGTCGAGTACTGTACCTATCCAGCGTACTCGACAACTCAAAATGTTGACTTACGCTAGTTTACGTAACCCTAATTTAGTAAACGAGCTTAAGTTATAACACTCTCTAATTAACTATTTTAAAGTAAAGTGTTTCTCAATCTCGAAATGTCACACGATTCCTAAGAACCGCCTGTCTCTGCAAATAAAGGTGATATTTATGTTTTGCCTTCATTAAACCTCTCCTAATTAAAAGTCACCTCTAGCTTCAGGGCAAATGGGTATTACAGAACTCACTTTGAAGTTCAAGGCGTGTACTTCTGTAACTGGAGTCTTCCTAAAATTACAGGTACTTACTGACTATAAAAACACACACCAGTAACCTCTAGTAGTAATAAGAGCTCTTTGTGAAGGAGTTCGTCGTTCCTCGGACATTAGCCACTATTAAAGCTTCTCTGAACTCAAACACAGATCTCCGTCTTTCTTTGCGGATGAATGAAAGATGATATTTTAAGAATGTTTGAATTTTTTTGAGAAGAACGCATGACTGCGTAAATAAATTATTTTTAACGGTGTAATTGGCTTCAGCCGTTTTTTTTTAAATCTATACTAATATTATAAAGCTGAAGAGTTTGTTTGTTGGGTTTAACGCTCTAATCTAAGGAACTACTGGTTGGAATATATGGCTATAGGCTATATAATATCACGCTACGATACACGGGAGAGGAGCAGTAACCAAAGACCTAACTTAATGCGGGTGGAAAAAACCTCGCGAACGAAGTCGCTGGCAGCAGCTAGTAAATTGATAAAATATAGCACCGTGAAAACTGATGTTCGCACAAACAAAGTCATGGACGTAAGCTTGTTAAACCTATGATATTTTCTTACGTACTTGTTCGTGTAATAAGAGGATTTTTTCTAAAAGGGCTAAGGTTTCCTTTTTCGGGAAAGGTCACCCGAAAAACTTTTATTACTTTGACGAAGGTTTACGAGAGACAGTACATTTTCATTACAGTTCTAAAGCTGTGCGTGTTTTTAGTTCGCTAGCATAAACTTGAGTAGCTTGTCTTATAGCACCACTTACTACTGCCCGCGACTTCGTCCGCACTTCAATCACGCATCATGCATCACGTCTGTTTTCCTCGAAGGGTTAGGCAGAGGTGTACCAGTACACCCACAGTTCGCCGGTATGTCCCGTGTAATAGGGGGCGAGCCCATTGCCATCAACCGGGCACAAATCCAAACTCCGAGTTGCTACTGAGAATTACATAGAAAAACCCAATAACACTTTTTGCTATACCTGGGAATCGAACCCAAGACCTCTAGCGTAGCAGTCGCTTTTAGGACCACTAGGCTAACGAGGTAGTCCTTTGTGTTATTCTACACTAATAGATGGTCACAATGACCGGTCCTGCGCTGCCAGCGTCCATCGATTTCCCGCGACCTTTACCAGGTCGTCGGTATACCTCGTGGGGAGCCTTCCCATACTGCGCCTTCCGACGCGTGGTCGCACTCGAGCGCCATAAAAGCACATTATGGCGGCGACACGATTGGCTGCTGCACTTCGTGTCAAGGGATCGATTCACGCACTGTGCAAATATTTGCACGGGCTACAGGTAGTTGTTCCTTGTCTGGCTGTTTGTGTATGTAAATGCAAGCGTTTACGCTAAAGGAGAAATTCCTAGAGCGGTGTCCAATGACTTTTATTCAAAAATATCTCCAACTTATTTTTTTTTCTTTTTTTAAGAGCCTTTGTAGTTATTTAAGTTTTTGATGAACTGTTGTTTTTTATAATTCTTACGTAGTTTGACCTTTTTTATTTTTAGAGATGGGAAATCATCAAATGGTTTCTTCCGTTCTGGGCTGAGCGGAAGGGGGTGACAGACTCTTACTGACGAAAACCCGTCCGTGTTCCTTATCCCTTTGCGTTCCAATAAATTCCGCATCACTGGATATATAGTTTGGACTATGTATTGTTTCGAAAGATTTTTGTATTTTGGTAAAACAGGCTTTTTTTTCAATTATAACAACATCAACAATGCACAATTTTTACAAAATATCTTTATCTTGACATGAGGAACAAGTCGCGAGCGAGAACTAGTTATGTTGTACTAGTTTCTGCCAGCGACTTCGTTTGCATGGTTTTTCACCAGCGTTAAGTTACGTCTTTGGTTACTGCTCCTCTCCTGTGTATCGTAGCGTGACGTTATAAAGCCTAAAGCCATCCTTGATAAATGAACTATCCAATACAAAAGAATTTTTAAATTCATACCAGTAATTCCTGAGATTAGTACGTTCCACCAAACAAACAAACTCTTCAGTTTTATAATAGTAGTTTAGATTTAAAAGTTAAATGTTAATTGAACGCTTTCCATTATAGCTATAATCGTAATATTATGGTAAACAAAGTTTAGTGCTAAAGTCTTAAGATGAATGGCACTTTTAGAAGGCACCTTTAAGAGGCTGTTAACAATCTCCCAACAAATTGGTACTTACACTAATTGGCGCTTACGGTTTCAAGCCTCCAACTTAAAGTAATATCTATCTAGATACGCGGGAGCGTGTCAAAGCCAAGGTCAAGCAGAACATTAATATGATTTAGTATACGGGGTGTTAGGATAACCGAGGGACTGTCTTTATGGGTGTGCAGTACTCATGAAAATGAACAACTATGACTGTAGTACGAGCCGTAAAATAGAAAAAAAAACAACTTCTCCATTAATTTATGTTCGCCTAACAACAACTTGTAAGGAACAACTGTTGTTTTATTTCAAGTTTGATTTCATAGTGAAAGTAGTTTATTTTCAATAATATTATTGAAAATAAACTACTTTCACTATGAAATCAAATTAAGGTAGTGCAGTTATATAACTGCACTCCCTTAAATTATGTTCCTTGTTTAAACTAACGCCTTGTACGTAATGGATAATGTATTCTCCATACCGATTCCGGCCACGGCGGCTAATCTTAATGCGGACTAGCCAAGTACGCATAAGATATTACAGTGCACAAGCGTGTGCACAAAACAGGTGCACTTCTTCTCCCCTCACTTTCATAGTCCGATTGGACGGCAATCCGACACAACCGAGGAGAGATCAAGCGCAGGACCAACGGCTTTACGTGCTTTCCGAGGCACGGGGGTGTCACACCACCAACTACCAAACTCGGGCTGTTACTGAGAAATTCCTAATGGAAAAACCCGATATCACTTATTGCCCGACCTGGGAATCGAACCCAGGACCCCACGCTTAGCAGTCGCGCTTGCGACCACGAAACCAACGGGGCAATTAATGGATAATAATTAAGACTTAAAGCAAGTAAAACCAGTAGACCTTGTTTAGTGTGATGGCGCTGTAGTTGGGCTGCTTCACATAGTCAAAGACAAAGCATTTATTTGAACAAGACCACACACAGGCTCTTTTGTATTGTCAAGGTGTATCGACACCTTGGAGCGTTTTGGAACGAGCAACTAGCTTCAACTTTCTGGCTAACTGATCGCAGTTAGCCAGAAAGTTGAAGCTAGTTGCTCGTTCCAAAACGCAGGTGGCTCCATGGAGAAGAATCAAAAGGAAACTCCACGGATACTCTTTTCATTTAGGCTTTGCGAAGCGTGTCGCGTCCGACTCACGAAACAAATATTTGTATGACCTACAGCTACTTACGGTCCGGTTGTTTGTGTACAAAAATATGTTTGTAAACGCACCCACGATAGAGGAAAAGTTTATTGAGTGGATTAACGTTTTCATAAAAAAGCGAAAAATAATGATAAAAGGTTTAGTAATTTGTTACGTCGCCTGACATACTTTTTCTTTAGACAAATTCCTCCTAAAACTAAATTCTTATTTCATCTTCATTACAACGAGACTGTTTATATTCACGACACAAGATAAAAAGAGATTTTTTTGGGGGTGGGAAATCATCAAATAACTTCTCTCGCCCTGGGCGGGGCGGGAGGGAGTGTCAGACTTTTACTGACTAAATCCCACCCATGTTCCTTCTTGTGCCTTTTGCGTTGCGGGGGCGCGGTATCTCTTACGAACAACCCGCAGCCCGGGGCGGGGGAAGTCATTTGATGATTTCTCACTGGAAAAAAAAAACGTCTGTATTCCCCAAGGTTTAGGCAGAGTTGTACCAATATACATCCACAGTTCGCTGGTATGTCTAAATAATGTATGAATAAATAATAATGGTAGGGTAAATACTTCATTAATATAATATGACCATTTTTCCTCAAAAAATACGTTTTAAGTTCTTCACAACTATTAAAAGTATTTTATTTGCAAACATTGATAAAATTCACTAAAATTGTTTTTCTTGGATCGTTTTTTTTGGTTCTTGAAAGATAAAGATATCCAAATATCAACAGAATAAAATAATGGCCTAGCAAACGCTGCTGAGTGGGTACCGGAATATAAAAATCAAGATAATATACTTATGTGGGTACCTTTAGTTTATTTAAATAATATAATTTCAATAACCATTTATTGAAATACGAACCTAAAGCTGCTTTCTGTCAGCGGTCTACATTTTTTTATGCTTCCATTGTGAACGTTTAAATAAACTAGATAATATTGTTTTCTTTCTGTTTTATTAGTATGCTTTTTCTCTTTCTCTCTTCGGTCTACACAACTGGTGATGCTGATAGGGTACCAACATTGTCATTGTGTAAAGTTTGGTGTCGGTTGGTGTGATCTAGTTACAAGCAAAGTTCTATTACGGGGATCAAAGTTATAATGTGTTTGTCGACCTTTGAATCCGCTATTCTGTTAAAACCATACAATCTATGTTTTAGAAGCATATTCCGGACAATGCGTTACTGCGCGCTCTTAACTAAAGTTGTCTAGCCATTTATTTATTTATTTTTTAACCCCCGACGCAAAAACGACGAGGTGTTATAAGATTGACATGTGTCTGTGGCATCGTAGCTCCCGAACTCATGAACCGATTTTTTTTTTATTAGAAAGGTGAATTTGTCGGGAGTGTTCTTAGCTATGTTTGATGGAAAATGGTTCAGCCGTTTAAAAGTTATCAGCTCTTTTGTTAGCTGCGGTAGGGATTATTTTTATTAGGTGTTCCAGCAATTGTTCACTCTGATATTATAAAGGCGAATGTAACTCTCGATTTTTATGAAATTTTGCACGGGGTTAGTTTGAATGTAAAGGAAGGATATACGCTACTTTATATTCCGCGACTGTCCGCGTCCGCGATAACGAACATTTATACAGATGAAGTCTTAAAAAAAAAAAATTCTCAACGAGTTATTAAAAGCCACTTATGATTTTGAAACTCAAGCATTGGCTGGAAAATTATAACTACAAACCTAGATATTAGTGCCCTTATCCTAGTTACAAATTTTCATCGAGTTTAATTACTTATTACAACATGACTTTTATAGAACACAATGCCTGTACCGTATTTTTAACTTTGAATATTATATTGTTATTATTTTCCTAAGATAGAACTTATTAAACGGCATACTTAGAATCGTTCTTTGTAAATATTTCCAAGAGATCTTGCTTCTTTATATCATACTAGCTTGACCCGGCAACCGATGTTTTGTAATATAAATTACTAGATGACCTGCCCGCGGCCTAATTTACCCGCGTTAAGTGTCGTCTTTGGTTACTGCTCCGGTCTCGTAGGTCATAGCGTGATGTTATATAGCCTATGTTACTCAGGAATAATGTAGCTATCTATTGGTCAAGTAGTTTTGGAGCCTATTCCTTACAAACAAACAAAGAAATTTTTCCGCCGTCTGTACGCTTAGATCTTTTAAACTACGCAACGACGAATGATAAGGGATAGAGGATTTAGGATGATAAGGGCAGCCGAATGATAATTGCAATGTTTTATAAGGCTTTTAAGTAATAAGTACTGGCATAAGATAACACCAACACTGTACAATTAGTTTGCAATAAACATTTTTGATTTTGACTTTGACAAATTTGAATTTAAGATAAAAGATAAAGTGATTTAAGAGAAGGGTTTACAAGTACAGAACAACACGCTACGACCAACGGGAACGAAACAGTAATCAATGACGTAACTGAACGCGGGTGACGCCGCGGGGTTCATGTATAGCTAGTTATGCAGATACGGCACATAGACGGAATATAGACGGCACAGTTATGATAATGGCTTAGCGATGGACTGCTGTGTTGCGTGTCGCAGTTTTGATCCCTGTACGGAACAAATATTTTTATGGCCTACAGATAGTTGTTCCGTGTCTGGCTGTTTGTGTATGTAAGTTTATATTTTTGTAAACGCAGCCATGCTACAGGAGCAATTACTTGTGTTGGGCAAGGTTCAAAAAACTAAAAAATAATAATAAACAACATACCATCACTCCTGTCTTCCCTGAAGGGTTAGGCAGAGGTGTCCCATGTAATAGGGGGCGAGCTTATTGCCATTAACCGGGCACAAATCGTAACTCCGAGCTACTACTGAGAATTTCATTGGAAAACCCAATAACAATTTGTTCGGACTGGGAATCGAACGCAAGATCTCTAGCGTAGCAGTCACGCTTAGGACTACTAGTGTGAATAATAATAAAATAATGTTTTAACCTAGAGTTTGATCGTACCTGCCAGAATATTCTATGTATACATGGCGATTCCAGTAAAACTTTACAAATTTGTGTTTTGACTTTATTTTTCAAATTTTTCTTCCTTTACTTGTATTGCTCTGTTTGCCAACCATTACAACGGTTCAAAGACCCCTCTCCTCCACGCCTTCTTTCATTAACACTAGATAGTATCGCATTACAAATTGCTTTTGCCAGAAAACCGTGATACCCCTAGAGAATACATTAACGACTAGCTTCCGCCCGCCACTTTGTTTGGGCTGAAGTCAAGGATACTTCGCAATAGTGTACCTAGTATTCTATCACCCCTTACAAACAGACACTTTTACTATAACACCAGCTTCTGCCCGCAACTTTGTCCGCGTCAAAGTTGATATATTATCCCGCAGGCGTCAGCCGTTTAAGCGTGAAAGAGTAACAAACATCCATCCATCCATCCTCCCAAACACGCATTTATAATATTAGTTAGTATTTTATCACACATTGTTACACCTCTGCCTAACCCTTCGGGGAATACAGGCGTGATGGTATGTGTGTGTAGTATTTTATCAGAGTAGGTTAGTCCGCGTTTTCAGCCGCGTGATTGTAGGTTATCGCTTACGTAGACGCTGTCAAAGATATTTCCTATAAGAAACATAACATATCATCACGCCTGTATTCCCCGAAGGCTTAGGCAGAGGTGTAAAAATGTACACTCACAGTTCGCCGCTATGTTTAGATCCCATGTAATAGGGGGCGAGCCTATTGCCATTAACCGGGCACAAATCCTAACTCCGAGCTACTGAGAAATTCCTTATGGAAAAATCCAATAACACTTTGCTCGACCTGGGAATCGAACTCAAGACCTCTAGCGTAGCAGTCGCGCTTAGGACCACTAGGCTATCGAGGCAGTTAAACACTTACTGGTAAAATTGGAACAGATTTTTGAAACACTGAAAAAGTAAATTTTGTTAAAATATCGCGTAAACATTCATTTGTATGCATTTGGTAATAAATGCTATCTGGGGGCACGGCAGTGCCCCCGCCAAGTCGAGCAAAAAAGCGGCACGAACGTACCAACCTTTTCACGAAACAGTTCTTATTTTGACACTACAAACAAACACTTTTTTTTTTTTATATATAGATAATAATATAGTATTGCCTTAATTATTCAACCACATAGTATACATATTAACATATTAAACCTAATGCCTTGAGGCAAACTGAATATGAGATGAAGCACGTATTTGATATTCCAAGATCAGGTATCAAAAATACGAAAGTGTTAGTGGTAAAACTCTCTATGAAATATGTCGTAATGATTCATGGCTGCGATCCAAAACAGTTATAGCAAACGTGGGCAAAATAGCTGCCAAGCTCACATGGGGTTGAACGGGTTACATCAACCGTTTTCTGAGTGACTACTGAATAAGAGATTACTTTCTAAATTACATACATACCATCACGCCTGTATTCCCCGAAGTGTTAGGCAGCGATGTACCAATGTACACCCACAGTTCGCCGATATGTTTAAGTCCCATGTAATAGGGGGTGAGCATATTGCTATTAACTGGGCACACATCCTAATTCCGAGCTGCTACTGAGAATTTTATAGAAAAACACTAATAACACTGCTCGACCTGGGAATCTCTAGCGTAGCAGTCGCGCTTAGGACCACTAGGCTAACGATCGAGGCAGTTGGATATAACCGTCTCGCAAATACAAATAGTGTAAAAGTTTTGATGTTTTCAAACATAAATAGTACGGCAGTAAAGCTCTTTGTGAAGGAGCTCGTCCGGAGAAGTACTACCTCCATACCTATTTGTACCACAAAGCAGCGTTGCTGTGTTCCGATTTGAAGGGTGCTGTGTTCCGGTGTAATTAAATGCACTTGAGACATTTCAAATCTCTGGGATGGCAACGCATTTGCGAAGCCTCTGGTATTGCAGATGTCTATAGGTAGCGGTGACCACTTAACATCAGGTGGGCCGTGGGTTTGTTTGCTATCCAATGGCATAAAAAAAAGGATGAGAGTTAGCGACCTTACGTGGTCAGTGAGAAAAACCTTTGGCATCGCCTCTGTTAGTTTTCAATTATCGAAGCAGACATTTGTTGGCAGTCTCCTTTGATAAAAGTAATCTTATTAGCGGTATGCGAGAACTTGTCAAGCATTTTATTTGCACGTGTTTGATGTATTTCTTTTAATGGAAAAGCAAACCTGCGAATGTTTTGCGAAAGCCATATTCTATTTATTTTGTTGTTTCATCTTTCATTTTCTTTTATTTTTATCTGACTAAATTTATTTATTTCTTTTAATAAATTAAATTTGATTCTGTTTCTTTAATTTGGGTTTATTTATCTTTTTGATTAACTTCATATAATTTCGTTTCTTTATCTTTATTATTTTTTTTATAGTACTTGGACCCGCTGAAGCCAATTCAAAGTCAAATCATTTATTTACATAGACGATAAGGCACTTTTGAACATCATTTACAAGTAAAAATATAATTTTGAATGAAGTTGCCACTTCCAAATGTTAGTTTCGTATGGAGAAAAATGGATAAAAAACTCCCTACTTACCCTATTTAAATCAAAAATTTTAACCGTAATTTGTACATGCACGGTACGACTTTGAAGTTCGCAACAGAATCGATTTATTTTCTTGCCACAAATTACAATTACAAATACTATGCCGTATATATTTTGTGGAAATTTGTACCTAACCTAGAAAACTCTTTTTTCAAAACCACCCAGATTACCCGTAGACCACCACCATCTCTTAAAATTCAGCTGTATAATGAATAGCGTACATCAGTGCCTCAGGCTTTAAATTTAGTGTGATGTTACTTACTTTATCGTTTTCTACTCTTCAAGCCCTTTCATTTGATACCCATATTAAGGGGGTTGAGAAAAAATATGTAATCCGCCATCTTGGAACGGCGGCCACATTAAATATTGAGTGTTGGACATTGTCTCCAGAACTAAAGGTGTAGGCAAAAGTTTAGCTCATTCGGATACCAACAAATGGTCGAAAAATAGTTTGCAAGTTTTGAAGCGACAACTTACATACCTAAAAACAGTGCATGTTAAATAAAATCTTGTAATAATTAAAATAATATTAAGATGTGGCGGTAGGCACCCTGCCTCCCCAACACCAAACCGTACATGTGAATTCTAGACCTTATTTTCTTTATCTAAATCACATGTCGATATGTACTTACGCAAGTAGATGGATGAGTTTTGTCCTTTGATTTCATCTCGATATGGTTCCAGAGAAAATATAGAATTAATGTACCGTGGAATGAAGACTAGGCATTGGTTGGAGGTTTCATAATAATATGAATGTAGAAATAAATAAAATTTAGGTGTCTGTTTGTACTATCTAAATAACAGCTGTTTACAGCAGGCTTAATTATAAATATTTTAAAATTGTTGTCTATCTCTCTGTTTGTTCTTGCTAATCTCCGAAACGGCTGTTACGATTTGGGCGCTACTTTCACTAACAGATAACTGATGTAGCTGAACTATCTCGGTAGCCTAGTGGTCCTAAGCGCGACTGCTACGCTAGAGGTCTTGGGTTCGATACCCAGGTAGAGCACAAAGTGTTATTGGGTTTTTCTATGAAATTTTCAGTAGCAGCTCGGAGTTAGGATTTGTACCCGGTTAATGGCAATAGGCTCGCCCCCTATTACATGACACCTAAACAAACCGGCGCACTTTGGGTTTACATTGGTACACCTTTGCCTAACCCTTCGGGGATTACAGGCGTGATGTATGTATATATGTATAGTTGATGTTATTGAGAGTAACATAGCTACTTTAATTTTAGAGAAACAAAATGGGTCGCTCTAAATAAAAATACCCGCAAATAACCGATTATACGCAGACGAAGTCGGGAGTATAATCCTAGTTATACATGTAACTTTACGCTGTATTGCTTGTACGTATGTAAGTTTTATTTATTGCTCTTTTTTGGCAAACGAGTAGCTCAGAAATAACATTGTTTTCTTTTAGACAGAGCAGGTCTTATAGAGTTTCGCTTAACAAAAAAAAATTCTCATGTTATCGTTTCATAGAATACACTTACTTTGAAGATTTTTAAATCATTGATTTTTCTTTCACATAAAGTTTCATAATCAATAACAAATCAAATATCTTTATCCTTATATTGTTTATTTAATATAAAACTTATTGGCGATCTCAGTTCTAACCAAACCTACTGCTTGTATGCTGCAAGCGAGCATGCAACATGCAGCAGGCATGGTTTCTGTCACGGCTCCGGCGCTGCGAGGCTCTGGCGGTCCCATGCGAGCTTACCGTCACAGATGGTATTCACGCTCACCACCTGCTCCTCAGCTCGCGGGCCGCCTCGCCCCTCTGCGCCTACGCGGATTTAAATTACACTCTGGGGGTAGGGCAGACAAGTCTACGTGGAGTCGATTTTGCAGCGATTCGTTTCTGTCACTAACTTTTATAGCACAACATCATGTTGACTTTTAAAAATATACACCGAAAAAGCAATACCCATTCGTAAAAAAAATATTCTACTGTTTAATAAGTTTGTTAAACAAAAAAAATGTAATTAAAAATAACTTGAATTGTGTTTCTGTGAAATATGTTTCATTCAAGTAAACAGTATTTGAAACAATAATATTCGAAATAGAAATACATGAATCAAATATTATATGAATCATTTTCTGTGAAACGAAATTCTATGAAATGTCTGCCTGCGAAACAAGGAGACACCGCAAAATAATCTTAGAAATGATAGGTATAAAGTTTAATATCACTATTTCCGTACAAAGTTCTATATCAAAAATCGTAATACTTTTTTCAGTTTTTTTCATCGTTGCCCTGTACTAGGAATTACTCGTGTATCGTGGGTGCGTTTACAAACATATAAACTCGCATACACGCACAACTAAACGGAAACAACTGTTGGCCATACAAATATTTGTTCCGTGAGGGAACAATACCGTGAAAGAGAGAAAGAGAAACCATTTATTCCCGTGACACGCATCACTGCAGCTAATCGCTCAGCCACTAGGCTAAATGTGCCTTCAATCATTATTTTTAGAGAACAATTACCTATACTGATAATAATTATAAAGCAAGAGCAAGATCATATTCATCTTGGACATCTCTGTCATCGGTGAAGGAAAAAATCGTCAGGAAACCTGGACTTGAAATGAATATAATTCTGAAACCGCCAATCGGCCTCGAGCAAGCGTGGTGAGCAATGCTCGTGCCTTCTCTGCAGTGGGACAATAATAGGCTGGTATTATATTTTTGCCTTATTAGCCTAGTGTTCCTGCTACGCTAGAGGTCTTGGGTTCGATTCACAAGTCGAGCAAAGAGTTATTGGGTTTTTCTATGCAATTTTCAGTAGCAGCTCGGAGTTAGGATTTGTGCCCGATTACTGGCAATAGGCTCGCCCCTTATTACATGGGACGTAAACATACCGGTGAACTGTGGGTGTACATTGGCACACCACTGCCTAACCCTTCGGGGAAAACAGGCGTGATGGTGTGTATATATGTACCATCATACCATCACGCCTGTATTCCCTGAAGGGTTAGGCAGAGGTCCCATGTAATAGGGGGCGAGCCTATTGCCATTAACCGGGCACAAATCCTAACTCCGAGCTGTTACTGAGAATTTCATAGAAAACCCAATAACACTTTTTGCTCGACCTGGGAATCGAACCCAAGACCTCTAGCGTAGCAGTCGCGCTTAGGACCACTAGGCCAACGAGGCAGTTATAGTTAGTGTATATATGTGTGTGTATTATATTTGTTTTTGTTCAAACGGATGCGTCCACATCGTCACGTTATACCCTTTTTTTCTTCAAAATGTCCATCGTATTTGTCCATGTCATGTTCGGGCGAAGGCCTCTTTTTGCCTGCAGTGGGGCAATAATAGGCTGATACTATTTATTGTTTTTATATTTTTGGCGAAAGAAGTATGTAAGGATCGTAGCAGGTGGAGTTCTGTGATTTCTGCCTACCCCCATGGGAAAAAGGCGTGAGTTTATGTAATGTATGTGCGTATGTATTTTTTTAAAAATGCAGTAAGAACGGTTCTTCAGACTTGACCAAGAAATATACTCGTACCTTGTAAGTACATTATTTTCCCAAAACTTGGATAAAGTGTTATTACTAACTTTAAGCTTTATGAGATTGAAATGGCGATGGGCGGGCCACGTAGCACGAATGAGTGATGATAGATGGACTTCTTGGCTGACATCATGGCCAGGCCCCCGGGGAAATAGAAAAAGAGGAAGACCTAAAAGCAGATGGGCTGACGACATTGAAGGGACGGCTGGTAAGCTGTGGAAAAAAAATGCCTCAGATAGAGACCACTGGGTATCTTTAGAGATAAATAGAGGGGTTCACGCAATTTAAAAAAAAAAGTCTACAATTCATAGTAATTTAATAATAATAATACAATTATAAATAAAAATAACTGCCTCGTTGGCCTAGTGGTCCTAAGCGCGACTGCTAAGCTAGAGGTCTTGGGTTCAATTCCCAGGTCGAGCAAAAAGTGTTATTGGGTTTTTCTATAAAATTCTCAGTAACAGCTCGGAGTTAGGATTTGTGCTCGGTTAATGGCAATAGGCTCGCACCCTATTACATGGGACCTAAACATACCGGCGAACTGTGCGTGTACATTGTTACACCTCTGCCTAACCCTTCGGGGAATACAGGCGTGATGGGATGTTAATGTTAAATAAAAATAATTTAATAATATTTAAAATGTATAATTCAATGCATGATGATTTTCATTCCTGATTAATTAAAAAAAAAAAAAAAAAAAATATACACTCACGCCTGTATTCCCCGAAGGGTTAGGCAGAGGTGTAACAATGTACACCCACAGTTCGCCGGTATATTTAGGTTCCATGTAATAGGGTGCGAGCCTATTGCCATTAACCGAGCACAAATCCTAACTCCGAGCTGTTACTGAGAATTTCATAGAAAAACCCAATAACACTTTTTGCTCGACCTGGGAATCGAACCCAAGACCTCTAGCGTAACAGTCGCGCTTAGGACCACTAGGCTAACGAGGCAGTTAATTAATTATAATATTCATATACTATAACTACACTAAAAAACTGAATACATAAAAAGTTAATTATTAGGTGTGAAATAAGATTTTTTTTTTTTTTATTTACTAACTTTAAGCTTGTTCTTATGCCAAGACTTTTTAATTAAGTCCTATGAGTAGCAATAGTTGCCGAGAAAGATGTACTCAATAAAAATAATTTGTAAGGAATCTGAACTAATAATAACATCGAAGTAAAAGCGTGCCTCTTACACTTGCCAAAGGCTTTAACAGTTAACAACTTCCGCACTATCTATAGTTCCTCTTATAGTGATTTTAAATTGCCTTTTTATTAAAACACTAGTTAGACCCCGCGGCTTAAGTTTCATCAATGGTTGCTGCTCCACCCCCGTGGCCTATAGCGTAATGTTATATAGCATATAACCTTCCTCGATAAACTGGCTATATAACGCAAAATATTTTTTTCTAATCGAACCAGTAATTTCTGAGATAGGCGTGGCCAAACAAACAAACTCCTTAGATTGATCACTATTACATACCAGAAACTGTTTGGGCTATTAAAGGAGACTTTAATGAATGAGTATTTTTTTCAAAATTTCTTCTGGGAATCGGCTAGGAAATTGCAACTAGTCAAAAAACCTTGTAAAGCTGTTCTTTTTAACCTGTTTATTAAAAAAAATAGGTGTAATTAGCTTCAGCCTACGACTAATACTTGATACATTATCCATAAATATTTTCCGAGATAAAAAGTAGCCTAACTTGAAATTATGAACAGCAAAGAAGGGAAGGAGCAAAATATCCGTATTCGCGGTTCAACAATCAACAGTGTAGACTATTTTAGACTATAATCTATCTCTCGGTTAATGGTAATAGGCTCGCCCCCTATTACATGGGATCTAAACATACCGGCGAACTGTGGGTGTACATTGGTACACCTCTGGCTAATCCTTCGGGGAATACAGGCGTAATGGTATGAATCTATCTCTGTGGCAAATTTCAGTATGATCCGTTCAGCCGTTCTGGCGTGATTTAGTAACAACAATCAAACATTTGCATTTAATTACTAAGGTTACAACATCTGAAGTGCAATTGGATAGGATTTGTCAGTCTTCGTGTGATCAATAATGTAACAGGGGAAATGTAGCATGTCCTTCCCCCTTCACCCCGTGCCCCCTCGGGAAATACAGACGTGATGTAGTACCTACACATAATTTAATATACATGAAGTGATAGCTGTCTGACCTACACATGTATGTAGATGCTAGTGTATTTGTCCCTTGAGAAAACCTAAACATTGTACACTTGCTTGGAAAATCAGAGTCTATAGGCTTGTCGTAGGAGTACCAACATAAAAGTGACATACAGTCGGAGTCGATTTTCGAAAAGGAAACATGAGTATTCTACATTTTGGTCCAATTTTATATGATAAGCACCATTAGTATTTCACAACATAACATACCATCACGCCTGTATTCCTCGAAGGGTTAGGCAGAGGTGTACCAATGTACACCCACAGTTCGCCGGTATGTTTAGGTCCCATGTAATAGGGGGCGAGCCTATTGCCATTAACCGGGCACAGATCTAAATTCCGAGCTGCTACTGGGAATTTCATAGAAAAACCCAATAACACTTTTTGCTCGACCTGGGAATCGAGCGCAAGACCTCTAGCGTAGCAGTCGCGCTTAGGACCACTAGGCTACTGAGGCAGTGTACCAGTTAAAATTGATTATAAAAGTGTCTTCATGGAGTTTCTTGCTCGTTCTTCTCCATAGAAATGTACCAGCTTCAACTGTCTGAAAGACTTCTTGAAAAAATCCCTTCTTAAATGGCTTTATTGAGGTGAAAACGAAATAGGTTTCAATCTTTAATACTAAAAGCGACTCGCTGACATACAGTTTTCATATTAAACCAACGGCCGTGTGCCCCGACACAGCCCCACCCGATTTTTCAAATAAATGGTTTGGAGTTTTTAATGCGTAACGGATATTTTTTACATCACGCGTACTCCGCACACTTGTGTGTGATGAGCCTTCTATACCTACTTACTATTCTGTCCGAAAGCTTCGCGTCAACAAGCATTGGTCAGGTTTACGAGAAGCATAAAGATACATCACAAACATTTTGGCAGCATTCCAATATTGCTTGGCAGAACTCTGATGACGATAGAACTTTCTAATGCTATTCTATTGCACACGGCTTCGCCCACGTTGACTGAGGAATAGACTAAAGTATTGATAACTATGTCACCACAATCCCGTGGTAAACTGTGTTTTTTCTTTTATCAATGACATAAAAGAAAAAACACAGTTTACGATGGCAAACAAACTGAGGGGCCACTTGATGTTAAGTGGTCACTGCTTCCTGTACACATCTGTAATACCAGAGGCTTTGAAAATGCGTTGCCATACCAGAGACAAAGTTAAAATGTTTTATGTGTCTGTAATTACACCGGCACCCATGCCATTCAAACCGGGATACAGGAACGCTGCTTTGCGTCAGAAATAGGTATGGTGGTAGTACTGATCCTCTCCATCAAACAGAGTGATAATGTAACAGATCATTCATGCAAAATATG
This sequence comes from Caradrina kadenii, assembly GCA_947462355.1. Classification (NCBI taxonomy): domain Eukaryota; kingdom Metazoa; phylum Arthropoda; class Insecta; order Lepidoptera; family Noctuidae; genus Caradrina; species Caradrina kadenii. Next base: position 13,271,412 of record OX381686.1, on the reverse strand, counting down.
AACAGAATCTATATATCTACTAAGGTAATCATTGCGTGATGCTTCAACATACATAACTTTGCTTCGATTTTGTTATTTACTTATACAAATAAATATTACGAATTGAAGTGACTGTTTATGAAGTCAAAATAACAGTTTTTTGTCTGTTGTTCCGGCTAATCAAGATGGAACATTTACTAGCAAATAGCTGGATGTTGTAAGAAGTAATTTACTATTATTAAGTAATAGTACTGCTAGATTTTAATTATCGGAGGAAGACCTAACGAAGGTCGAATCCTAACTATTATTATAAATGCGAAAGTAAGTTTGGTTGTTTGTTACCTTTTTACGCCTAAACCAATGAACCGATTGTCCTGAAATTTTGCATATACGTTGTCAGGTGTACAGAAACGGACACAGGGTACATTTCATCCCGAAAAAAAAAACAACAATAACGTTCTTATGATAATAGATGGCGCCACGTGCCTTTCGAATCTTGATTGAATTTAAATATAACCGACATTTACGAGGACGATGTCGCGGGCAAAAGCTAGTTAAGACAATAATTTAAAAAAATAATGCTCAAACAAAAACATGTGTAATTTATGGTTTAAAATTTCCTTAATGGCTACCACAATACCCTTTTGGTAAAGAGCAAAAAGTTGTCTGAGATTTATATTAATGAGATGAAATAATTAAAGCAATTCAGCCTTTATCTCCGTCATTATAAAGTTACGAATACGTTAGTATGTCGTGGAAAATTGTAGGCTAATGTTAATTTAGTCCAATATAAAGTTTGATTGTTGTTTTTGTACAGAACTTTTGATATACCTACCCGTTTTGCTCGCTACCATTATCAGCAATTTTACACACTAAAGATAAAAGTCGTTTCCAAGCAATATTATGCACTTAGTTTCACAGAATTCTTTGTGAAGAAAGTCGTCCGGGGAAGTACTACCACCATACCTATTTCTACCGCAAAGCTGCGTTGCTGTGTTCCGGTTTGAAGGGTATGGGTGCCAGTGAAATTACAGGCACATAAAGACATTACAACTTTGTCTCTGGGATGGCAACGCATTTGCGAAGCCTCTGGTATTGCAGATGTCCATAGGCAGCGGTGACCGCTTAACATCAGGTGGGCTGTCGGCTTGTTTGCTATCTAATGTCATTTATTTGTTGAACAGTCTGCGTATTTAATAGCTATGTTTAATTTCTTTTTATTCTCCGTATTTTAATTATAACATAAAGGCAAAAACAATGGGGCAAGGAGCGTTATTGGGATTTTCCATTAAGAATTTCTCAGTAACAGCCCGGAGTTTGTAAGTTGGTGATATGTTACCCCCATACAAGCCGTTGATCCTGCACCTGATTGTGTCGGATTGCCGACCCATCGGACTATGAGAGTTAGAAAATAGGGAGTGCACCTGTGTTTGCGCACACACTTGTACACTATAATATCTCCTGCGTACTTAGCTAGTCTGCTTTAAGATTAGCCGCCATAGCCGGAATCGGTCTGCAGTATACATACATTACATTGAGGGTTCCAAAAGCACCCACAGCAGTTTTAAATAATTGATTGTCGATAAAAGCTATGGTACAAGGCTAATTAATATTATGCTCTATAATTTGTGTTACCGAAACCGCAGCATTTCTGTTCAGTTAATCCCCAGTTCAAACCGCAGCATTTCTGTTCAGTTAATCCCCAGTTCAAACCGCAGCATTTCTGTTCAGTTAATCCCCAGTTCAAACCGCAGCGTTTCTGTTCAGTTAATCCCCAGTTCAAACCGCAGCATTTCTGTTCAGTTAATCCCCAGTTCAAACCGCAGCGTTTCTGTTCAGTTAATCCCCAGTTCAAACCGCAGCATTTCTGTTCAGTTAATCCCCAGTTCAAACCGCAGCATTTCTGTTCAGTTAATCCCCAGTTCAAACCGCAGCATTTCTGTTCAGTTAATCCCCAGTTCAAACCGCAGCGTTTCTGTTCAGTTAATCCCTAGTTCAAACCGCAGCGTTTCTGTTCAGTTAATCCCCAGTTCAAACCGCAGCATTTCTGTTCAGTTAATCCCCAGTTCAAACCGCAGCATTTCTGTTTAGTTAATCCCCAGTTCAAACCGCAGCATTTCTGTTCAGTTAATCCCCAGTTCAAACCGCAGCATTTCTGTTCAGTTAATCCCCAGTTCAAACCGCAGCGTTTTCACATCCACGCTATAATTTGTTATGACGATACAAACCAAATAAATTGGTTACATGACTACGCGATAAAATGGTACAAACGGTATCTACAAACAGTAGTATGAATAACTCCGTATGGAATACGCGTTAAATAACTAAAAAAAAATTTGAACATTTTGAACTAACTTTATCCATACTAACTCTGTCTGTCTGTTTGTTACTGTTCGCTTTCACGACTGTACAGACTTTGATGAAATCTGGTACGGGAAAAGATAGAACCCCAAGAAAGCACACAGGCTAAAGGGAGCGAAGCAGTAACCAAAGATGTAAATTAACGCGGATGAAATAAGCCACGGGCAATTCGCTAGTTTCTGATAGTCTAAGAGCCTAAAATCTCTCATTTAAAAAACTTAAATGTCCTAATTCCGATTGCGGAGAATCCGAGTCAAATTGAAAAAGTTATTCGATTACTTGACGGAGGTTTCAAGAACAAATAGGTGGACGATCCGACCCAACTTGTTGTTTGTTCATGGACCCTGATACTAGAATTTTGTCAAGTCAACACGATTTGAGGATTTATCTATGTATATATCTATTTAAATCTGATTTAATTTTAATAGATGCGTGATAAAAAAGGAAGGTTTATACGTATAGAACATCACGCTACAACCAACGGGAGCGGAGCAGTAACCAAAGACGTAACTGAACGCGGGTGATACCGCGGGATACGTAACTAGTAATAAATATAAAAGTAATAGTAGAAACCCAGACTATGCTGACCACACGTAAAGCTGAGCTTCAATTGTTTTCTAATTAGTCGCCTCAGCGCCTTTACTGTCGTTTGCAGAGACCCTAATCATTATTATAGCTAGGGCTGCCAACCGAACTATGTTTAAGTTGGATGGAATCTTTATTTTGAAATAGAACAACTAATAACAAACAACATTTGTTACTCGCAAAAAATATACAATACATACCATAACGCTTGTATTCCCCGAAGGGTTAGGCTGAGGTGTACCAATATACACATAGGGCGCGAGCGTATTGCCATTAACCGGGCACAAATCCAAACTCCGAGCTGCTACTGAAAATTTCATAGAAAAACCCAATAATACTTTTTTGCTTGACCTGGGATTCCAACCCAAAACCTCTAGCGTAATAGTCGCGCTTAAGACTACTAGCCTATCGAGGCAGTTAAAATAATAATAGCAATATTATATTAAAAAAGTAAAAAATAATTCATAAGTAACAAAACAATAAAAGAATTATCAAAATCCAGCAGCGTTATGCAGGCAGAGTTATGGCGTAACACACAAACAAAAAAGAACATACATACGAATTGAGAACCTCCTTCTTCTTGAAGTCGGTTAAAAATACAGCTTTGTTTATTTTTGTACTCTTTATATATCTGCTATCCATATTTCCCCGTGAAAGCGCTACAGAAAACTTTAAAATAGTAGCCCACCGGCATCGGAAACAGGATCCAAGCTAATGATGGTCAGGGCTTGTTATTATCATTACTCTAGAAAATACTAAGAATTCTAACTAAAGTAATGTTGACAACCCTAATTTATGGGGGACCCAGAACCAACCTAGAAATGTTTTGGCTACGGCCCTCCTCGTCCATCATGAAGTTAAATAGGACAAATTAACGTTGCCCGACAGATTAAATGCCAAATAAAAATATGCCCGTTTTGTTGACTTAATAACAACGACCAATCATATTACGTGGCAAGATTTAGGATTTGATTGATTGGCTCAAGATCGAATTGTGTGGAAAAGGTGATAAAAGCAATAAGAGCTCGTCTGGTGAGATTACAGGCACATGAGACATTTCAATTTTGTCTCTGGGATGGCAACGCATTTGCAACGCCTGTACTGCAGATGTCTATACGCAGAGGTGACCACTTAACATCAGGTGGGCCGTCGGCTTGTTTGCCATCATACGTTGTTTAATAAAAAAAAAATACAGGAAAGGGAGGCACTTGTCCCGCAGTGGGACAACCCAGCCTGTTTTTTTGAAACATGATAATTTAAATATAGTCGCCGAATCGAGTCGTGAGAAGAATATTACGTCAAGAATATTTTTGCATTTTTGAATTTCTTTCCGTATTTTATGAGTCACCAACGCTGTACGTGATTGGCCCATATGTCGAACCGATCGCGTGCAGCGTCGGTTCCCCAAAATACGCAGAAACGTACCCAAAAACCCAAAAATAAACTTGATGTTTGGGCTCACGACTCGTGGCGGCTACTATTCAATTATAAATGGGTAAGTTTGGTTGGATGGATGTTTGCTACTCAATCAAGCCAGAACGAAATTTGGCATTGCGACAGATTATAACCTAGAGTAGCAAATAGGCTACTTTTTACAAAATTAACGGTTCCCGTTCGATTACATATCAAGTATCAGTCGCAACCGAAGCTAGTGTTTCACAAACGTTGTCAATTTGGACAAATATTGGTATAAAATGGCGCAAAGGTTTCCTAATTCAAACTTTGAATCCTGACTGTTATTCGCCCCATTATTGACAGACGAAGCCGCCCCATACCTAATTGGCAGACGAAGCCGCTAAACAACCTCATTTCAATAAGAAAAACTAGTTATTTTTGTATATAGAACACAAATTACTGTATTTTTTGTTAAATATAAATAATTTGATTAAATATTATGATGTTTATTCATTACATTTCTATTTAAATAATTAACATACATATGTAGCACATTTTTTCAAATAAATATTCAGGTACAAAAAAAATGTACACCCATAGTTTACCGGAATATTTAAGTCCCATGTAATGGGGGCGAGCCTATTGCCATTAACCGGGCACAAATCCTAACTCCGAGCTGCTACTGAGAATTCCATTCAAAATCCCAATAATACTTTGCTCCACCTGGGAATCGAAACCAAGATCTCTAGCGTACGCTAGCTAACGATGCAGTCACCATAAAAGCAGTGCAATAAGAAGGTACTTTACAAACGAGTGTGTTAAAAAATAAATAAACGAGCAAAGTAGTATTGGAATTTACCATTTGGAAAAACGCATTAACACTCGCAACTTGTTCCCAGTACCTGTTAGGCTTCTCCCTTATAATATAGAACTTTTAACTACTTTTAACTTTTCCTAAGGAGTGGATAAACATACTCGCTTGGGGAATTCGAGCATGATAATATGTATGTAAATTGGAAAAGCTTTAAGAAAATGAGGTTATTTCTTGTTTACTTTACGTTCTTTTTATTTATAACTAGCTTTTGCTCGCGACTATGTCCGCGATTATAGTGGACGGAAACGACGTCACAGATAGATACACACACACAGACACGTCAAACTTACAACATCCCGTCGTTTTTGCGTCCGAGGTTAAAAAGTAGCCTATGTCCCTTTTGGGGTTCAAACTTACCCCGTGCCTTGCATGTAAATGGGTTTAGTGGTTTAGTCGTGAAAGCGTATCAGACAGACAAGAGTTACTTCCGCATTATAATATTAAGTATGGACGTGTGGATAATACTTATACCCTGCGGTTTTATCCCTGTTAAGTTTTTCAATACCGCGCTCCCGACCTTAATTGATGAACGTGCTATTTACCGTAAAAAGATTTATTCAAATTGAGTCAGCAGTTCCTAAGATTTTCGCGTTTAAACAAACAAAAAAAACTCTTTAGCTATATTATATTACTTCAGATGTAGAAATTGTTCTCACAGCTTCGGGCTTTTTCATTATTTCACAAGGATAAAACCCGGGTGTCTGTTTAGTACTTTCTTCCACGAGTCTTTATCCATTGTGTATCTTTCTTATCTGCTGGATAAGTAGATCGAAATGTTCAAATTCATGATAAGTTTTCAGCTGAACAACAATATCTAACTTTAATTAAAAAAAAAAAAATAGTTACTAGCACTTTGATGTTAAGTGGTCACCGCTGCCTATAGATATCAGCAATACTAGAGACCTTGCACATGTTTTGCAATCCCAGAGACAAAGTTGAAATGTCTCATGTGCCTGTAATTACACCGGCACCCAAACCGTTCAAACCGGAACACAGCAACGCTGCTTTACGGCTGAAATAGATATGGTGGTAGTACTTCCCGGAGGAGCTCCTTCACAAAGAACTCTACTACTACTGATACTAACTGACGCAGGAGATATTATAGTGCACAAGTGTGTGCGCAAACACAAGTGCACTCACTCTTCTCTAACTCTCATAGTCCGGTGGGACGGCAATCCAACACAACCGGGAAGAGATCAGGCGCAGGACCAACGGCTTTACGTGCTTTCCGAGGCACGGGGGTGGCACACCACCAACTTCCAAACTCCGGGCTGTTACTGAGAAATTCCTATTGGAAAAATCCAATAACACTTTTTGCCCGACCTGGGAATCCAACCCAGGACCTCTAGCGTAGCAGTCGCGCTTAGGACCACTACGCCAATGAGGCAGTTTTGTGACGGAACTTTATAAGAAGTAACGAATGCGACTTTAAGTAAACTGACAAGTTTATTAATATATAGATTAAATATTTACAGCTTTAAAATTAGATAAAAAAAAATCCTTAATAATAACAAATATGCGACATTAATTTTAATTCATTCACGCGAATAAGCTAGTCCATACTAACACAATATAGCTAAAGAGTTTTATGTGTTTTTCTTTATTCGTATCATAGCTAGATTCATGAGGAATAGTATGGGCTATATAACATCACACTACGACTCACGGGAGCGAAGCAGTAACTTAAAACGTAGAACATTAGTTAAAGACACATCTACTCAAACTAATATTTATAAAGAGAAAAGATTTTTGTACCAAATAAACTTCGAAACTACTGGGCCGATTTTAACCATTTTTAACCCCAGATGCAAAAACGACGAGGTGTTATAAGTTTGACGTGTCTGTGTGTGTGTGTCTGTCTGTGGCATCGTAGCTCCCAAACGCATGAACCGGTTTTGATTTTGTTTTTTGTGTTTGAAAGGTTAATTAGTCGGGAGTGTTCTTAGCTTTGTTTGATGGAAATCGGTTCAGCGATTTCAAAGTTATCAACTCTTTTGTTAGCTGCGGTAGTGATTTTTTTCTTCTGTCAGGGGATTACTTAAAGTTTTTCTCCAATTGATAGATTAATTATCAGAAAGTAACATAGGCTATATAACATCACGCTAAAACTGACAGAAGCACAGCAGTGACCAAATACGTAGTTTATCGCTAGAGAAAAAAACACCCCCAACCGAACTCACAAGCAAAAACTTGTAGTTTAATAAAACACGAAACAAGGACAAGCTTTGCTAGTTCCAATAAAACATGAGACGACACACTATGTAATATTACACGGAGATTTAGAAGGAAATGTTGTTGTGGACCCTTGACAACGTCCTCGCTCGGTAGTCATAAATTAATATTCTTTGATATAAATTTTATGAGAAGGGTTCAATGTAAGAGCATTTTTTACTCGATAAAAGGGACTTCGATTGTAATGTAGTTAGTGTCTATTGTTTTGACGAGTATTGTAGTAAAAATACCCCGAACTGAACTGCCCCGTTGGTCTCGTGGTCGCAAGCGCGACTGATAAGCATGGGGTCCTGGGTTCGATTCCCAGAGTGAGCAAAGTGTTATTGGGTTTTTCCATTAGGAATTTCTCAGTAGTAGCTCGGAGTTAGGATTTGTGCCAGTTTAATGGCAATAGGCTCGCCCCCTATTACAAGAGACCTAAAACATACCGGCGAACTGTGGGTGTACATTGGTATACACCTCTGCCTAACCCTTCGGGGAATACAGGCGTAATGGTATGTTGTTGTTGTAGCAAAAAATGGCGCAGATGATTTTATACAAAAGAGGTGTCATTAAATTCGTTTTGATACTATAACTAATTTAAATTCCTATCGCATACACATGCATACATAAACTCACGCCGTTTTCCCATGGGGTTAGGCAGAAGCCACAGAACGCCACCTGCTACGATCCTTACATACTTCTTTCGCGTTGTCCACGTTCATACATCTGGTCATACAGTATAATTTTATGGAATTGTACAACTTATTGTAATACATTTTTTTTTAAAAGAGTATGTATGGAGTTTCTTGCCCGTTCTTCTCCATACGAAACTACCTTTTGGAATGGGCAACTAGATCCAATATTTTTAATTTAACATGTAATTGACGTTCAAAAGTGCCTTTTAATGGTTTAATTGAAATAATGATTTGACTTTGACTTTGACTTTGACTTTGACAAGCACGCCGGTTACGAGTACTGCGCACACGACCTTTCTGAAGAACCCCACCAATAAGGTCAGGGTAGGTCTTTCTAGGGCGTCCCCTCCCGGCGTTGCCACTCACATCTGCCATATAAATCCCTTTTGTTAGTCGTCTATCACTCATCCTCTCAACATGACCGAACCATCTTAATAATTTAAATTCGAATAGGTTAAAAAAAAAATTGTAAGCAGTGCATACGGCCCCGGAAACGGTGGCTTTTAGCCCTCCTTCCCTCTAAGGCGGGAGATGTCAACGATGATTGTCCACCCCGGGAACCAAAAGGAAGTTACTACAAAAATTCGTATGTTTGTATACTACCTCCGACCTCATATTTTTGAATTAAACAACAGAGAGAGTTTCAAAGTTTGGCGACACGTTTGGCGCAGTAGCTGAGCGATTAGCTGCTGCGCTGCGTGTTGCGGGTTCGGTTCTCGCATAAAGCAAATATTTGTATGACGCACAGGTAGTGGTTCCGGTTCTCGCTGCTTGTATATGTCAGTTTATATGTTTCTAAACGTACGCACGATACAGGAAAAACTCCTAGTACGGGGCAAAGTTTTTATTAAAAAAAAAAGATAAAATAGTTGTCCAGATTCAAAAAAAGATTTCAATGATTACAAGTTGTTCTTATTTTATTAAGTAGATGCCCTTTTAATAAAAGCATCATCTACCTAATTGCTAAAAAAAGCAGCAAGTTCTATATTTATATTCATTAAACAGCCAGCTATAATTGGGCAGTTGCTCCCAGAAGCCCAAGTACATTAAAAATAGGAAAAACTGTTTCACTTTGAATAATTAAAAACAGCCTTCTTAATTTTTCGACCCATTATAAATTTTTATTAATTAGCACTGAAGTGTTGAACAATTTTGTTGGCAGAGGATTTAAAATATGTATCCAACAATAATTGGGTTGCTTTTATGAGTACTTGTTATAATTATGAGTGAAATTGCTGTTGCTATAATTAGACTCCAATTTTTTATTTCTCTCTCTCTTAGTTAAGCGTTCTATTACTAAATATTTTCGGTGTACTCAAAAATAGAAGTGAAATAGTACATTATACACGGTTACTTCTACATCTTTCTGGAATCGAAAGCCATTAGCTGTATCATAGTAACAGAAACTATTGGCAGCATTATTTTCAATAAATAACAAACAAACATTAAAAAATTTAAGTAACCCCCGACAGAAAAATAAAAATCCATACCGCAGCTAACAAAACAGCTGATAACTTTGAAACAGCTAAACCGATTTCCATCAAACAAAGCTAAGTACACTCCCGACTAATATACCTTTCAAACAAAAAACTAAATCAAAATCGGTTCATGCGTTCGGGAGCTACGATGCCTTAGACAGACACACATACAGACACGTCAATTTTATAACACCCCGTCGTTTTTGCGTCGGGGGTTAAATAACACGAAAATTTAAAATTATTGTACTTTTTGTGAATTAGTGAGAACTCGAAGTAACGCTTCCGTGCAGTCAATACAAATGTGTATGCCGTCAACACGGCACACCTAATGCATAACGCGTAATATTTGATTTTACTCCCATAAATTGTCATACCCCGGGCATAAATATAAAATCGAATCTTAAGGTGTAAACATCAAAACTTATAAAAAAAACATTGAAACCTTCAATTTCTCCGTAAACAAAAGCTACGGTCGAGAACAAAAACGAAAAAATAAAGGTCCCAATGAGAAAAATACTTTTGGCTTCCTCAATTTTTGTACCAGTTGTAATTTCTATCCTAACGTATACTTACCAACTTTACACGAACTTTGAAAGCTAAACAAATCGATTCCAGGAAAACAGTCGTGATGTACTTAGCGCTAACGCTATTGTGTTGAAGGAGGCAATAAGCTCGCCAGACGTTTCCATGGCAACCCCGACAATAAGCTCACAGGGACGTCTGAATTAATTTTCTGCTTGTGGACCATTGAATGGCTAGGTTCTAGATACGACTAGAGACCTTAATTTGATCCTTTTTACTGTAATTGTTGAGTAAGAAATAGAGGGTTTTTTTTTTTGTTGGGTGTGGGAAATCATCAAATAACTTCTACCGCCCTGGGCGGGACGGGAGGGAGTGTCAGACTTTTACTGACTAAAACCCACCCATGTTCCTTCTTGTGCCCTTTGCGTTCCGTGGGCGCGGTATCTCTTGCGAACAACCCGCAGCCCCGGCAGGCATCGGCCCTCAGTGGCCCCTTCCCTATGCTGACATCTCTTTGAGGCGCGCGTGGAACACGAACGCGCCGTCGACACGGCCTGTCGTTTCGTTAAACGTAAGGACGGTGAGCTACCCATTGCTCATCGTTCACAGGCCCGTATCTACGGTGGCCGGGAGTCGTCTCGCGGCTCCCGACGTCCGGAGCGTCCACCGCGGCGGCTGGGACGCGGGAACCTCTGTCTCAGCCGTCCCGCCGCCTCCTTCTCAAGCATTACTGCCTCAAGAAATAGAGGGCTGATTTGTGCTTGTGTACATTTGAAAAAAAGAAACGACTAGCAAACTTCAGTCGTATCACTTGACATCTCATTTGAAGAAGAGAGAAATAAAATTAGTGCTGCACTACTCTGTCTTGCTCCTACAGTAATATACGTAACGTAACTCTCTCTCTTTCTATCCTCTCTCTCTCAACTTCCGTTCGCCCGATCACACTCATTACCGTAACGCTCTCGTCTTACGCTCCAAGTTAAACATGCGTAAAGAAGTTTAACTTCAAAAATGCAAAAGAAAAGATGGATGGATTGTGTAAATAATGATATGAAAGAGAAGGGAATCAGTGACAGCATGACATGGGATAAATGCAGGAAGATGAATATATCTTGTGTACATTTCAAAGTTTAGAAATAATTTGCACCTGACATATCACCGTCTTTGGTTGCCTGGTGTTAAGTCCTTAGGCATTAAGTCCGCCTTTGTACAATCTTTTTGTAGCCAACTCAATTAAGAAACTATTTAATGATTTCAAAGCAACTGAAAAACTAATACTGCCTCGTTGGCCTAGTGGTCCTAAGCGCGACTGCTACGCTAGAGGTCTTGGGTTCGATTCCCAGGTCGGGCAAATATTGTTATTGGGTTGTTCTATGAATTTCTCAGTAGGAGCTCGGAGTTAGGATTTGTGCCCGGTTAATGGCAATAGGCTCGCACCCCCTATTACATGGGACCTAAACATCCCGGCGAACTGTGGGTGTACATTGGTACACCTCTGCCTAACCTACTGGGGAATACAGGCGTGATGGTATGTTATGTGAAAAACTAATTTTACAGTTAATTAAAAAATAATTGTGTCTTCAGGGCTAAAGTAAATTGTTTTTTTATATTCGTGCCTTAAAATCTGCGGATTTCGATTCCACATATTCAATTACTAGAATAGGCTTTCTATTAAAATATTTAATCGTTTTAATAAAATTATGGTGAAAACAGGCCCAATTACATACACAATTTTCTCATAAAATTTAAACAAAAGTCTATCGGACCGTCTTTGCTTAGTAACAAGTTAAATAAATTATTAAATAAAATACCAAATCCTATTGTGAAGTGCCAAGAATTTACAAATTTAAAGGCTCTGAAAATGTATTATTGAATTACCCTATAATGAACACTCCAATTTTTTATATTCTCCCTTCGTACTGAACATTTCAGCTGATAAATCGCTATTAATATTCTGAACTGGTTTAATAAAATCAAATAATTGGAAGTGTCGTGATGGCCCAGTGGTTAAGACAACAGCCTCTCATGCATTTTTTTATTCAGGATGGGAAATCATCAAATGACTTCCCCCCGCCCTTAGTGTCAGACTTTTGCTGACTAAAGCCCACCCATGTTCCTTCTTGTGCCCTTTGCGTTCCGGAGGCGCGGTATCTCTTTCGAACAACCCGCAGCCCTGGCAGGCGTCGGCCTTTAGTGGCCCCTCCACTTGCTGATATCTCTTTGTGGCGCGCGTGGAACACGAACGCGCCGTCGACACGGCAGCCTCTCATGCGTCTTCGGCAAGCTCGTGCTTCTCTGCATACGAAGAGGCCTTTGCCCTGCAGTGGGACAATAATAGGCTGGTATTATGAATAGGAAGTCTGGCAACTTAATAGGTAGGTTGAGAGATTGACCCAGTTCCTGAAGTCTTAGAGTTCGTCGTCAGCCATTCCTCAGAACTTAAATATATCTACGTATAGTTACGAGCTTGCAGCCGATAAACTTGGTAACTTAGTTGGGAATCCTACAATATTGAAATACCTCATTGTAGCTGTACTGTCGGCTGTAGAGGCTAAGTACTTGTAACCTCTAGTCGTGAGTTACTTGTACCGAGATAATGAGTAGGACTAGCTTTTGCTGCGCACAACATACCATCACGACTGTAATCCCCGAAGGGTTAGGCAGAGGTGTACCTATGTACGCCTACATTTCGCCAGTATGTTAAGGTCCCATGTAGTAGGGGGCGAGCCTATTGCCATTAACCGGGCACAAATCCTAACTCCAAGCTACTACTGAGAATTTCATAGAAAAGCCCAATAACACTTTTTGCTCTACCTGGGAATCGAACCCAGGACCTCTAGCGTAGCAGTTGCGCTTAGGACCACTAGAGAAACGAGAGCGCCTACCAGGGTTGCAGAATTGGTTCGAAAGAATCACCGCGGCCCTGGAACACGGATGGGTTTTAGTCAGTAAGAGTCTGAAATTCCTATTCAGCTCCACCCATAAGCATCCATGCGTAAGCAGGCATTTGATGATTTCCCATCCTGTCAAAAGGACCTTACGATTAGCAGTCTCGCTTTGTACCACGAGACCAACCATGCAATCAAACCTCTCTAGCCTATCTACATACCTAAGTATATAAGGAAAACTTCCAAGTGAATTCCAAAGAACATTGCGACTGCTGTCGATCAACATACCCTAAGAACATTGAAGCCTACTAACAATAATTAATTCTCATTTGTTCGCTTCAATTGTTATAGCTTAATAAAAGCCCAAAAGCCTTAAACTTGGAAGAATTTATAAAGATCAAGAATTCAGTGTTCCAGTCAGGCAAATAATGTAATTACTTTTATTAGTAGAAAATGCCTCGTTGTTCTTTGGTGTGAGGTCCTGGGTTCGATTCCCGGGTAGAGCAAAATGTTATTGGATTTTGTCATTAAATTTCCCCCATGTCTTGGAATGCACGTAAACTCGTTTGTCCCGGCTGCCATTCGTAAATCTTTGACAGCCTTTACGGCTGGTCAAAATCCGGAAAGTCCGATAATTAGTCTGACCAAGGAGTTTCGTGTTACCCAGTTTCTGGGTTGTGGGGGTCAGATAAGCAGTCGCTTCATGTAATACACAGGTATTTAGCAGCACACGTTTAGACTGGAAGCCGACCTTGAATTAGTTGGGAAAAAGCTAGGCAGATTTTAAGTATTGTAGAAAATAATATTTTCCAATAGCATTTTCAAGGAAACCTTTAGAAATAAAAGTTGTTCTCACTGTACTTTAATTTAAATGGCGTAAACAAGTACCTGTTATCTAAATTATTTTACAAACACTCCTGAATTAATACTGTTATTATAATTGTAAAACGCAACAATTAACATAAACCAGGGGTTCCCAAACTTTTTCAGTTCGTCGCGCACTAACAAGTTAGTATTTTGCTTATTTGACTTACCTAGTAACTTTTTTAAATGACTTTAGTTTTTCTTCTATCTTGAGGTATTAAAATATTTCTTGCGTATTTGGTTAGTCTCCATTGAGATTGGACAAAATGACTGTAATTTGGTCGGGAAAATATTATCATCGGCATTCAATTAAACTAAGTTATATCTATCCTAGCTCCGTCGGCTTGGTTTTAATCACCCGATAAGTTTCTTCTTTGGTTACTGCTCCTCTCCTTTGTGTCGTAGCGTCATGTCAAAAAATCCAGCTCGACTGGTAGTTCCATAGATTTGCGAGTTTAAACAAACAGAAAATATCTTAAGCTTTATTCATTAGTACAGATAAATACATAGGAAATTAAATACAATATAATGTACAATACAACTCATCAAATGTGACGTGTGGGCTTGATGAACTCCATTTTCAATGTATGATATAAGGCCGCTATCTCACTGGCGTTTTACGAGGATTGGCGTTTCTCCAACGTCTGCGTTACGAGTACACTGAGTAGACGCGACGTTGACGCCTGCCACTAGAGTATCGCGACGTCAACGCTGTGTCTGCGCAGCGTAGTCGTTACACAGACGTTAGAAAAACGCCAACGCTTATAAAACGGCAGTGGGATAGCGGCCTAAAGTTGTAATGGCGCACCAAAGGGCCGCGGTGCACACTTTGGGAATCCCTGACATAATGATCTGTATTAGTATGTCGAGAACTCAGTAATTATGAGGAACAAATTACATTCCGAGAAGTAAAATGTTTTACCATTTTGCTACATTAACATTTAAATATTTAGACTCACATTTTATCTTTAATTAAATTCGTTTGTATTGTGGCTGTTATGGAGTAGATAGGTACTTATTCCATACAGGCTTTTGTCTACGACTTCCTTCGCGAAAATTTCCTTACGGATTCCAAACTTCTAAATGATAATAAATATTGCTAGACCAACAGTTCCTGAGATTAGAGTGTTCGTACAAAGAAACAAACAGTCCAGCTTTATAATATTTATACGAAAAATTTATCTATACTAATATTATACAGCTGAAGAGTTTGTTTGTTTGGTTGAATGCTCTAATCTCAGGAACTTGACTTCATCAGGAGGTTGGAATTGAAAAAATCTTTTTGTGTTGGATAGTTCATTTATCGAGGAAGGCTATAAATAACATTACACACGGGAGAGGAGCAGCAACCAAAGACCTAACTTAGTGCGGGTGAAAAAAACCACGTGAACGAAGTCGCTGGCAGCAGCTAGTATTAGTATATATTTTATCTTTTTATAGCATCTGTCCATATTAATATTTATAACATACAAATTATTGAACTGCTTCGTTGGCCTAGTGGTCCTAAGCGCGACTGGTACACTAGAGGTCTTGGGTTCGATTCCCAGGTCGGGCAAAAAGTGTTATTGGGTTTTTGTATGAAATTCTCAGTAGCAGCTCGGATTTAGGATTTGTGCTCGGTTAATGGATTGCCATTGTAATAGGGGGCGAGCCTATTGAGGCTCGCCCCCTATTACATGGGACCTAAACATACCGGCGAACTGTGGGTGTACATTGTTACACCTCTGCCTAACATGAATATATGCGTGATGGTATGTGACATACAGATTATCTCATCGGCTTCTTAGAACTTTATTTATTCATTTTATAAAACATTGTGCAATTTTCAAATGAACTGACTACTAGCTGTGGCTAACGGAATTGAGTGCTAAGTCAACACAATCTTCCAAGTGGATTTAGTTGATCTAAGTCTGAAAGCAACCGCGCGGTAAACTGTTGAAGACAAACAAAAACAGACACGTAGAGTCCGACCGAACGGTCAGCCTGGTATCGGCAAAAAACGGTTCGGCTTAGCTTCGGTTTCGGCTGCCAACCGGTTGAAACTATCCCCGAAACCGTAACTATCTACATTCAGGACACTTCGCGCTGGGGTCGGCTATCTTGAAAGAAAACTGATTGACGGATTATGATAATATTTTGATAATTTTTCTCACGAAAACATGAGCTTAAATAGAAGTTTCGGTTACGGCCGAAACTGAACCTTAAGCCGAAAACCGGTTTCAGTCGTCAAAACTAGTATTTATTTATTAAAACTTTTTGCACGTAATGTAAAAAATACACAGTACAAAGGCGGACTGTAATGCCTTAGGCATTTTTTTTTAGATCGGACACCTAGATATAATACAACATTGCTCATCCCCCTTAACAAGTAGCGTGATAACGTATAGCCCACATAATATTCATGAAACAATTTAACTATCCGGCAGTAATTGCATGTTGCTTCAACATACTTAATTTTGTAGCGATATTGTTATTTAAGTACTAACGAGCTGTCCGAGACTTCGTCCGCGTGCCTCGTTTCACACGCATTAAGTTACGTCTTTCGATACTGCTCCGCTCCCATCGGCCGTAGCGTGATGATATATAGCCTATGTTACGCAGAAATAATGTAGCTATCTATTGGTGAAATAATGGTTAAAATCGGTCCAGTAGTTTCGGAGCCTATTCGTTACAAACAAATAAAAAAATCTTTTCTCTTTATAATCTATACAAATAAATAAAATTTAAGTGTCTGTTTGTAATTTCTAGTTAACAGCTTTGCACAAAATGCCTATGAAAGTATTTACGGTACTTACATCAAAACAAACATTTTTTAATTTTTTGTCTGTCTTTCTGTCGGTCTGTCTGTTTGTTCCGGCTAATCTCTGAAACGGCTGGAGCGATTTTGACGGGACTTTCACTCGCAGATAGCTAATGTTTTAAGGAGTAACTTAGGTAGTAGTAACTATTTTTATTTTAGCGCGAACGAAGTCGCGGGCTACAGCTAGTATTAGTCAAAGTATATAGTTAAACTATTCTATACAATGTTTAAACTAAACTATTTAACGGATTACAGGACCCATTATTGGGAAGCCGGTCTGATCTAAATGTTTAGAGTTTCTGATTGTTAAATTCTAGACTACAGTACTTAAAGTCTAAAGTACTTATTTACTTCTTTTTTTCACATACCATCACGCTTGTATTCCCCGAAGGGTTAGGCAGATGTAACAATGTACACCCACAGTTCGCCGATATGTTTAGGTTCCATGTAATAGGGGGCGAGCCTATTGCCATTAACCGGGCACAAATCCTAACTCCGAGCTGCTACTGAGAATTTCATACAAAAACCCAATAACACTTTTACTCGACCTGGGAATCGAACCCAAGACCTCTTGCGTAGCAGTCGCGCTTAAGACCACTAGGCTACCGAGGCAGTTCATTTCCTTCATCAGTCTTTTTTTCATTATTTTTTTTACATTTCTGAAGAACCCCAATAAGGTTCTTTACCCTGACCTTATTGGTGGGATTCTTCAGACACAGTACTCGTAACCAGCGTGCTTGTATGAACAGATGTATGAACGTAGACGAGGCGAAAGAAGTATGTAAGGATCGTAGCAGGTAGCGTTCTATGGTTTCTGCCTACCCCCATGGGAAAAAAATTTACATTTGCTTTTACATTTTGAACTAGTTAGTTTAAAATCCGCCATGTTTTTTTTATAATTGTATCTTGTATGTGCCCAGTAACACTCGCGATCAAGATGAAACCAAAAAGGTATAATTTGTGGTAATCGACTGACCCGTTGATTATTTACGATTACACACAGGAACGGACATACATACAGGTCAAACACATCACTTTCCTTTCAGGCTTCGCTGCAGTCGGGTAACAAGAAATTAACTTCACTCGCCAAGCGTATTTAGAGGGTCCAAAATCTTTTTTTTATCTTTAGATGACAAAGAAGCCGACGGCCCACCTGATGTTAATCACCGATGCCTATAGACATCTACAATACCAGAGGCCTTGCAAATGCGTTGCCATCCCAGAGACAAAGTTGAAATGTCCATACTACTTAAGATTCTGAATTCATGGCAAAAGATTTGGTTATAAATACATTACAATACATACAGGGATTTCAACGCGTAATTATTATGTTTTGAAATTAATTAAATTCGGGGTACGTATTCCAGCATGACACTATTGTTAAATTATTATTGTCTTGTTCTTCTCGTCTTATTTTGATATTTCGTGTTTGTGTAATTTTTTCATGAAATACATTGTAAGTAATCTACGTGATATAATTCAGCCATGAAGTACAATAATTTTTCTGAGAAATATGAGTTCTACTCCAGCGCTTTTATAAACAAAGGAAAGGAAATTTTTCGGATTCATTACCGGTTGACAGGTTTGTGATGAAATACTTTATGAGAGTAATTTCTGTATGTAATGAACTACAACACAACAGACTTAGAGTTGAAAATTGCATGATTGCGTACAAGATGATCAATGTCGCAAGGAAGTAGATCTAGGAAATAATTTTGAATTCTATTGTATATGAATTATTGTACACCCACACAACATACGCGCGAACTGTGGGTGTATATTGTTACACCTCTGCCTAACCCTTCGGGGAATACAGGCGTGATGGTATGTTATGTGTGTGGTATGTTATGAATTATAGTTTAAAATAAATCGTCAACTGCCTCGTTAGCCTGCTGGTCCTAAGCACCACTGCTACGCTGGAGGTCTTATGTTCAATTCCCCGGTCGAGCAATAAATTTTATTGGGTTTTTCTGTGAAATTCTCAGTAGTAACTTAGAGTTAGGATTTGTGCCCAGTTAATGGCAATAGGCTCGCCCCCTATTACGTTGGACCTCTACATACCGGCCAACTGTGTGTGTAATTGGTACATCTCTGCCTAACCCTTCGGGGAGTACAGGCGTGATGGTATGTTATGTTTAAAATCAATTAACAAATGGAAACTGCTCCAGTACATTGCTGCTTTGTTTATGCTGATTATTATAGGTCCAGTGGTCGCAACCACGATTGCTGAGCCGGGATTCGGGGTTTAATACCCAGGTAGTCTGTGTAAGTAGGTGTGGTTTTTTAATTAAGAAGTTCTTGGTAGTATGCGATTTATGCCCATTTGAATGCAACACTGCATTACCTAGATAAGATTTTACCATAACTGAAGGCTAATTCTACCAATTAAATACATTAAAAATCTAATTGCATTTTCATCCCAGTGGCAATCGATGTCAAAAATTGTGGGAAAAAATATATTTTAAAACACGACGGCCATGTCCAAAAAGTGAACTAAAAAGTAAAAAAATAAGATTCATCACAGACGAATCATGAAAATTCGAAGACTACTTGATCTACTAAACTGAAATTTTCATCGCAGTCGGGGGACTTCCGTTCTGTGGAATATTTTCTTATCTTGGAAGTATACACTCTGTTTTTTAGGGCAGCCGTGTAATTAGAGACATTATTGACAAATAAGTCGTGGATCTGATTGCAACGTTCCTAAGTTAGTACGATCTGCTCCCTGAATTGCCTGACCCCTATTCCCTTCATCTTCTTTGTAAAAGGGGTCAGATAATGTAGGACACATAGCCCCTCCGACAAAATACACAGCCTTGCTTACCCCTCCGAGAAATACGGCGTGATGCTATTACATTCCGGCATTATGTCGGCACGGTTGGCGCGGTTGAACGAACGTTAGTGGTCGAATCCCGCACGGAACAAATATTTGTATGGCCTACAAGTAGTTGTTCCGGGTCTGGCTGTTCGTGTATGTGTGTTTATTATGTTTGTAAACGCACCTACCATACAAGTGAAATTGCTAATAAGTGACAACGTCTTGTACCTAAACTTCTTTTGAATAATTTTTGTTTGTTTAAACGCGCTAATCCCCCTTATGAGCGTGGGGTCCCGGGTTCGATTCCCAGGTCGGCCTAAAAGTGTTTTTGGATTTTTCCATTAGGATTTGCTCAGTAGCAGCCCGGAGTTTGGAAGTTGGTGGTGTGACACCCCGGTGTCTCCGAAAGCACGTAAAGCCGTTGGTGCCGGCTGTCATTCGTAGATTTTTGAGAGTCGTTACGGATAGCTAGAAGCCTGGAAATCTGACAACCAGTCTAACCAAGGGGTATCGTGTTGCCCAGTAACTGGGTTGTGGAAGTCAGATAGGCAGTCGCTCCATGTAAACATTGGTATTCAGCTGCATCTGGTTAGACTGGAAGCCGACACCAACATAGTTGGGAATAGGTTAAGCAGATGATGATGAAAAGCGATAATCTCTGGAATTGTCGGATTCATGAGGAAGCAAGCCAAGGAAGTATAAGCCAGGGATGGCGAACCTTTAACGGTGAACGTGCCATTTTATTTATAAAAAAAATTATAATGTGAATAATGACGTGCCATCAAAGAATCTTGAATAAATAAAACTAGATGCCTAAGTATTAACTCTTTGTTTGCAACTCGTTTATTTAAGAATCGTAATGATAACGATGTTATGCTTGTTTGAATAAAAGGTTAGTGTGATTCCTGTTGTTGCAAATTATTTCGATCGTATATTTATAATATAACATAACACACCATCGCGCCTGTATTTCCCGGAGGGTTAGACAGAGGTGTACCAATGTACACCCACAGTTCGCCAATATATTTAGGTCCACGTAATAGGGGGCGAGTCTATTGCCATTAACCGGGCATAAATCCTAACTCCGAGCTGCTACTGAGCATTTCATAGAAAAACCCAATAACACTTTTTGCTCGACCTGGGAATAGAACCTAAGACCTCTAGTGTAGCAGTCGCGCTTTGGACCAACGAGGCGGTTCTATATACTATATAGTATATTATTTATATTTGTCATATATCGACGTGCCCAAATTATTATGTCATATGCCACTACTAGCATGCGTGCCATTGATTCACCATCCCTGGTACAGGCTATATAACATCATCAGCAGTAACCAAAGACGTAACTGAACGCGAGTGAAACGGCGGGGTATGACTAGTCACATAATACAATGATCAATCAATTTTCCAGTATCAAGCCGCACTATCAAAAGCGTTTAATGAACACGATATGGCAAAAGCACAAAGGCTTTGATGTCAATCAATATTCTCGCTTACTATATACCACTACGTATGATCAGTGGTCTATACATAACCGCATAACATGAATATAGTATGGAGACGGTTAGTCTACTGGCCTCATTATACTTGGAATGTCGCAGTGGCATAAGTTTGATGGCCACAGGAACTTAAAGAATCTTAAACGGCGTTTTTTAAATGTAAACGAACATTATACGTGGAGTCAGAGAAAGGGCGCTCGGGCTTCTGGAGCCGCGGTTCGCTGTCGGGCTCAGGAGTAAAACTCTCTTTGCTTAACTTTGAGTGCCGGTGTAATAACAGGCACGTGAGACTTTTCTACTTTGCCTCTGAGATGGCAACGCATTTGCAAGGCCTTTGGTGTAGCATATGTCTGTAGGCAGCGGTCACCACTTTACATCAGGTGGACCGTCGGCTTATTTGCCATCCAAGGATATAAAAAGAAAAACTAAACCCGGTCTCAACATTCGGAATTAGATTCGCTGGTCATGCGAAGTTTCATTAGATTTTTCCGCTACGAAAATTGAACCCTCTGAAGAGGTGTGGGTTTCAAATTGCCTGTTAAATATAAATAGGTTTGCTCAATGCCTTGCACAAGATAAAGGAATTTGACCGTTATAAACCTGTCATTTCGGGTTTTTATGTATTAAAATGACTATAGGATGTTTATGTTTATATTTATTTGTATATACCTATATAAGTACCCTGCGGCGTCACTTGTGTTGAATAATCTTTATGACTGACTAACTCCTTGATCATTCAATAGTGCTTATACAGGGTTATTTGTAAAACAATGACAACCTTGCAGGACTGTATTACTATCATCATAAACAACAACTTTTGTTCCATAAATTTTTACAGAATCAAGCAACGCAAGCGCATTGAAGTGAATGACCGACTGAAGGATTTCCGTAAAATTGTAAATAGGTCAAGTACAAACAACTCCGCCGCCCTAACCCCGCTCCCCTCGCTATTATACTATCGCTTTCGTTTGCTTCGCATAGACTTCGTAACATTTAGAGCGTTCAATTTAAATATTTTTATATTTGTATGAGAATCTGATGAACTAAAATATGAAAAATTTTTAAATGTCATAGAACAAAAGTTGTTGATTATGATGTTAGTAACATAGTCCTGAGAGGTTGTCATTGTTTTACAAATAACCCTGTATAGTTTATGAAATAAATATTGTGTTTTTTTTTTATTCTCAAAAAAAGCCATTTATTTATCAACTAGCTGTATACAAGCGGTGTAACCTTCGTTCAGTTATAGTAGCCGGAACGAGTCGTGAGCACTAACCTCAAGTTAGTTTTTTGGGATTTCGGGTCCCTTTCTGGGTTTTTTGATGCGACCACACTGCACCTGATTGATCCGTCTGTCGAACCGATCGCGAGTAGCGTCGATGTCAGAAAAAAACTCAGAAAGGGACCCAAAAACCAAAAAAAACTACTTGACGTTTGTGCTCACGACTCGTGGCGGCTACTATACGTCTTTGATTACTGCTCCGCTACCGTTAATCGTAGCGTGATGTTCTAAATAAACCTACCTCTTCAATCACTCTATGCGTAGTTTAAAAGACCTAAGTGTGCAGACGGGCAGATGGCGCGAAGTGACTTTGTTTTATACTATGTACAGATTAGATAAATACTGTAATAATAATGTTGGCATAGCTTTGTTATTTAACGATAAATATAATAGGCAAGGTAAACTATTCGCTGAAATGAAAAGTAAATATTTTACATACATACCATCACACCCGTATTCCCCGAAGGGTTAGGCAGAGGTGTACCAGTGTACGCCCACAGTTCGCCGGTATGTTAAGGTCCCATGTAATAGGGGGCGAGCCTATTGCCATTACCTGGGCACAAATCCTAACTCCGAGCTGTTACTGAAAATTTAATAGAAGAACCCAATAACACTTTTGCTCGACCTCTAGCGTAGCAGTCGCGCGGAGGAGAGAATAAATATTTTATTTTTTATTGTTCCACATCTTACTTTAAAATAGGGAGTACAGTGCATAAGCACAGTGCACAGTGGTTTATTTTCATAAGAAAATAAACCACTTTCACTATGAAATCAAATTTAAAATTGTAAAAATAACAGCTGTTCCATACATGTTGCCGAGTTATGTTTGAAGCAGTTGATTTTTTTTTTTAGTTGATAGTAAAAGTGGTTTATTTTCATGAGTACTGCACTCCTTAAAGCAAGTCCCTCGTTTACCCTAACACCCTGTATAGCCACATAAGTATCGGTTTTTTTAACACTGGAATAAATGCCAGTACATTAGATTTTACGCCAACATCAGACAGTCTATATGACGACCCTAAAATACATATTATTTTTTAGGTCCACAGAAATCTTTAAAGTGAACTTACAAAACGTTCTGTCCAGGACACCGACCTGCACCTCTCAAAGGGTTTCTAACAAAAACTCAAGCAAACATCGATAAAGCCAACCTTTTTTATGTTTACTAAGAGGTAGTACAAATATTGGAGTGCCTACCGCTTAGAGGCAAATCTCGACAACTCTTAGAGACATGTGTCTCAAGGGTGTTTATTGAACTTTACAACTGCTATCAAACAAGGTTTTGAACCTCGCGACGCAACCCACAAATAGTTGCCTCTTCCTAAATTGGCTTTAGAGCGCTTTTGCTCTAAACTGTCGGGCAGACTTCTAAAGGTCAATAGTTCTGGTCTAATCAAAATTTTACAGTTAACCGCTTATTACACTTTCTAATCGGATGCCTGACAGAGTTGCGAAATTTGTTCGAAAGTCACCGCGACTCTAAAACGCAAAGGGGATTAGGAGGAAAACGGATGAGTTTTAGTCAGTAAGAGTCTGACACTCCGTTACGCTCCGCCCAGAGCAGAAGAAAACATTACATGTTTTCCCGTCCTTAAAAAGGTCCTATTGATTTATGTATTAACCGCCGACGCAAAAACGACGGGGTGTTATAAGTTTGACGTGTCTGAGCTGAGAACTTTGAAACCGCTGAACCGATTTCCATCAAACAAAGCTAAGAACACTCCCGACTAATTAACCTTTCAAACACAAAAAACAAAATCGGTTCATGCGTTCGGGAGCTACGATGCCTCAGACAGACACATACACACACACGCACACACAGACACGTCAAACTTATAACATCCCGTAGTATTTGCTTCGGGGGTTCAAAAAGGAAGCTTATAGGGCATCAAAAAACTCATCATTCATGTTGAAAATACAAGTACAATACGAGAACAATGGAGCAAGGAATCAAATAAAAAAAAATACTTACATCCGTGTATAATAGAAAGAGATAGAGATATAGAGAGAAAAGGTCGTGTATAGGCGGCAGAACGCTTTAGTTAATTCCTACCGTAGGAACTTCCTTCCAAAAACAGGGTAATATGACGTCGGTCTAGTGACTATTAGATCTTAGACCACAGTTCTGCTATTGTTTCGCAAAACCTTCTGAAACCTTTGACTTAAATAAAAACGAGTGCTTCCTTCCATTTCTATTTTGTTAACGTTGTTCAGTTGTTTCACCCGATATTTGCTCGCAGCTTCTCGCAAATTGAATAAGACTATGCATACATACATACTATAACGCCTGTATTCCCCAAAGAGCTAGACAGAGGGGTACCAATGTACACCCACAGATTGCCGGTATATTTAGGTCGCATGGTGTATTTGCATTAACCGGGCACAAATCCTAACTCCGAGCTGCTACTGAGAATTTCATAGAAAAACCCAATGACACTGCTCGACCTGGGAATAGAACCCAAGACCTGTAACGTAGCAGTCGCGCTTAGGACCACTAGGCTAACGATGCAGTATTTTACTAATAAAATACTATCAACAATCATTCAGAGAAATAACGTTTCCATCTGATCTTTCTGCGATCTAATTTAATTACAAAATCGAGTGCTTCCATCCACAACGCTATTAAATTGTTTTCCGCGTTAATCTGTGTTCCTAGGAAAGCTTTTGATTTATCTCACTGTGGAGAAAGCTGAAAATTAATGGCGGCTTTGTTTCCATTAAACTTTGAAATGAATCGCGCCTGAAGTTTGATTTCTGTTTGTGTTTGTATTTTAGGAACAACTGATTGCGTATTTATTTAGATAGTTTTGACAGCGATATAGTGTTGGATGTCGGACTATTTAAAAAACGACGGAGTGTTATAAGTTTGACGTGTCTGTCTGTCTGTGGCATCGTAGCACCCGAACGCATGAACCGATTTTGATTTTGTTTGAAAGGTATATTAGTCGGGAGTGTTCTAAACTATGTTTGATGGAAACCGTTTCAGCGGTTTCAAAGTTATCAGCTTTGTTGGCTGTGGCAGGGATATTAATTTGAATTTTCCGTTTTTTCAATTTAAAAAGTTGATTTTTTTATTTAAAGCTTATTGGTAGATGAATCGTGTACATTGTCACAGTTTTATATAAACTTGTATCCGGCACGCACTATCTATAAGTCTAGCGTTAGTAATGTCTTTTTATAGCGTACAGTTTACCATTCCCGTTTCCCATGTTTGAGGTTGCCGTTTCGATTCCGCGCAAGTACAAATGAGTAGTCACATTTGTACTTACGCTGTTTAATACTTAGACAGTTAAAAAGGTATTTGATTTCCAAAAATAATTTAAACAATATTCGTTATTAAAATATTCATTTGTTAGTTTGCCATTTTTTATTTTAATAACAATGAAAACAATATTATAAGTTATAATTACAGGAAAAACGTATCCATCCATTGAAAATGTATGGGAAAAGTTTTTGCGATTTCTGTCATTTCTAGTACTAATTAATACCTTAAATGGTCCATAGGATCCATAGGCATTTTTTTTCGCTAACTGTACATTTTTTCCAAAATCTATGAATGCAGTTCAGAAAATCTCAAAAAGTTATGAATGGTCTTCTAGGGACGTTTTCATGTAACTATAATTATGACGGTTTCATATCACAATTCAAACTCATAATTATATAAGTCTTAAATGAAAATGAAATGTTTACAAAAACATAGAGATGAGTTTGTCAGTGGCGAAAAATGACATAGGTGTGTCTTGCATAAATACTACATATCTGAATTACTTTCAGAATATATTTCCATCAACTTTAGCCAGTAAATCTGATTGCGTAAACACACACACGTTTTCAATCATTTCCATATTTACTCAAAACAAAAGAAAAACAAAATGGCTGATTTCCTTCTCCACTCGACAAAGAAAGACAAACGGAGATTATATGCTACTTTATGTCTTCCGTTTTACAATCTAAAAACATTCGTTGGCTTATCTTTCTTGTGGAAAAGTCAAAGTTGAAGTAAAAGGTAACTGCCAGAATTAAGCATGAAAAGATACATTCGAACAAGTAAAAGAAAACTGCTAGAAATAATCATGGGAAAGATAAAATTCGACCTAAAGCCGACGATAGACGTAGGAATAATTTAGTACGCGATGGCTCGACCTTTATCCCTTCATGACACGCCAGTTCGCTAACTGTTAGCGTAAGACGTGCAATAGATGTATGAGGTGGCATACTTATGGTTCAACGATCTTTTCCACATATGTATATGATACACTAACTTTTGCTCATGACTTCGTCCATGTAAATGTCGGTTATATTTAAAACTAGCGACCTGCCCGCAACTTCGTCCGCGTAGCTTATTTCACTCGCGTTAAGTTACGTCTTCCGTTACTGCTCGGCTCCCGTTGGTTGTAGCGTGATGTTACATAGCCTATGTTACTTAGGAATAATGTAGCTATCTATTGGTGACAAAAACCTTAAAATCGGTCTAGTAGTTTCGGAGCCTATTCGTTACAAACAAACAAACAAAAAAAAAATTCTTATTTATAATATTAGCATAGACACAGTCATGATTCAAAAGACACGTAGCGCCATCTATTATCATAAGAACGCTGTTGTAGTTTTCGTCGGGAACAGTACTTTTTTCTTTGTACACTACCCTATGTCCGTACA
This sequence comes from Caradrina kadenii, assembly GCA_947462355.1. NCBI lineage: Eukaryota > Metazoa > Arthropoda > Insecta > Lepidoptera > Noctuidae > Caradrina > Caradrina kadenii. Next base: position 13,244,502 of record OX381686.1, on the reverse strand, counting down.
TCTGACAACGTATGTGCAAAATTTTAGGATGATCGGTTCAGTGGTTTAGGCGAGAAAAGCAAATAAACAAACTTACTTTCGCATTTGTAATATTATTACTAGCTTCCATGCTAGTATATTATCCCACGGGAACCGTACATTTTTCCAGGATAAAAAGTAGCCTATGTGTTATACCAGACCATATTTTATCTATGTAGTAAATTTCATCCAGATCGGTTCCGCCGTTTGTGTAGAAGATAAGGCTTCGCTTTGCTTTTTCTACTTCGTTGGTACTGAAAAGTGCTAGGTCATTATGAGTTTAATCGCGCGTTTAATATTAAAAAATAAGTCTGTTGTCTTTTATTTCTTTATTGTTGTTTTATTACCATACCGGCGAACTGTGGATGTACATTGGTACACCTCTGCCTAACCCTCTGGGGACTACAGGCGTGATGGTATGTTATGTTGTTTTATTATTTGTAAGCTGCTTGAGTAAAGTAAAATGTACTTGCTAGCTACTTATTACGACATGACATGTGGCATGTCACCACGGCCATATAAACTCAGGGTTAAACGTTTTGCTATAAAGAGATAGAAACAAATCTTCGATGGCTTATATCTTTTTAACCCTAGACGCAAAAACGACGGGGTGTTATAAGTTTGACGTGTCTGTGTGTGTGTCTGTGGCATCGTAGCTCCCGAACGCATGAATCGATTTTGATTTCGTTTTTTTATTTGAAAGGTATATTAGTCGGGAGTGTTATTAGCTATGTTTGATGGAAATCGGTTCGGCGGTTTCAAAGTTATCAGCTCTTTTGTTGGCTGCGGTAGGGATTTTTATTTTTCTGTTGGGGGGATACTTAAAATTTTTAATTTTGTGTTTTTTAATATAATAATTATTCGAAAAATACTTTTACATGAATGAGGATTAATTTTTTAAATAAAAAAAAGCCATGCATCATCTCTATTATAAAAGAGCTCCAACCACATTGACACAAAATATCAGGAATTGTTATCAAGTCATTGATTTTGCTTAGAAGACTCATGTTCGTATCTGCTAATTCCATAAATTCTTGTCCACAGATCGGTTGGAAGTATACCAACGCTTGGTTGGTGGGCAACCTGATGTGCAAGCTGTTGTTAGTGCTGCGAGCGTTCGGGCTGTACCTGTCCTCCAACGTGCTCGTCTGCATCTCCGTCGATAGGCGAGTACCCTTCTCAAAAACAATCCCGTTGTACAAGATGGCTAGTAATTGGATAGATGACACCATACAAACTCTGAAAACCCGATTAATTTTGAAATAACTATAAAATTAGATTTTTAGTTGTTTTAAAATCGATAAATAGTTATTGAATTGAGATGTCAAATAAGTGACGTCATAGTTTATTATTGTCATACAAAATCTATGGGGAAATCGCGTTTGGACAGCTCGTAAAAAGTATGTAATTGACATACTTTTTAGTGGTGTCATCTACCCAATTAATGACCGATACTTCACCACATAATTGTTTTCATGACAACAAACAACTTTCCTAAAAAATATATTTTTTAATTTGTAAAGCGCTTTACCCTAGTTACTCATTAATAAGCGTTCAAACTATATAATTATTATATGTGCAAGGAGTAATAATACAAGGTATTAGTTTAAACAAGACACTTATTTTAAGGGAGTGTAGTGCTTATGAAAATAAACCACTTTCACTATGAAATCAAACTTAAAATTGCCATAAAAAAATCAGCTGTTCCTTACATGTTGTCGAGTTTCGCGAACATAAATGTATGGAGTAGTTGATTCTTTTTTTTCGATTTTAATGTTCGTATTATCGTAAAAGTTGTTCATTTTTATCAGTACTGCACTTCCTTAATGAAAGTCCTGACACCCTGTCTTTTGATGATACTATTACTGACGCCTATTACTGTATCAATTCAGGGCAAAGGCCTCTTTTCATACAGAGGAGGCACAAGCATTGATCGCCACGCTTGCTCGAGACGGATTGGTGATTTCAGACTTATATCAATAATTGCTTCGTTAGCCTAGTGATCGTAAGCGCGACTGTTACGCTAGAGGTCTTGGGTTCGATTCCCAGGTCGAGCAGTAAGTGTTATTGAGTTTTTCTATGAAATTTTTAATAGCTCGGAGTTAGGATTTGTGTCCGGTTAAAGGCAATATAGGCTCGTCCTCTATTACATGGGACCTGAACATACCGGCCAACTGTGGGAGTTCATTGTTACACCTCAGTCTAACCTTCGGGGAATACAGGCGTTATGGTCCAGGTTTCCTCACGATGTTTTCCTTAACCGTGAAACGAGTATACCAACATATTATAAAAATCGATTGGATATACGTTACGTCTATTCAGTAAATCATTCTCATATTAGAATTGGTTCAAGCTGACTATGATTAAGAAAAAAGGTTTCTATTTACTGTAGGATATGGACCATTTTACACCCTCGCTATTATCAAACGTGTGGCCATCGTATCTCTCCAACCACTTGTCAAAACCTTTAGCCCGAGGCGAGATGGAGCAATTAACCCACACGAGATAGCCCTTGGGGCAAGGAAGTATTTTATGTCTTTACCAAAACAAAACACTATTCGTATTTCCCGAGAATTTAGGCAGAGGTAAATACATATTTATATAACGGATACATTTAGCCTGATAATCAGTTGTTACCTACATTAATGCATTACCTACCATAATAAATGAAACAACTATTTATCTGTACTAATATTACGGAGTGGAAAGATTTTTTTGGTCTGTCTGTTTGTAGTTTTGGCTTAAAAACCACTGGACCGATTTTAACCATCTTTTTCATCAATACATAGCTACGTTATTCCTGAGTAACATAGGCTATATAACGTCACGCTACGAGCTACGGGGCCGGAGCAGTAATCAAAGACGTGACTAAACGCGGACGAAATAATCCTCGCGGACAAAGTCGGTTCGCTAGTTCTTTCATATTTCTGAGTCGTTTATGTACTAGTGTGTGGTCGTCTACAGTTCCAATATTTGTAAATACATGAACACTATGTAGCATTGAACATAATTTAATTCTTTTCATTTATTATAATACTAGCGTCTCTCTATCCCGTTGGTCTCGTGGTCGTAAGCGCGACTGATAAGCGTGGGGTCCCGGGTTCGATTCCCAGGACGGGCAAAAGGTGTTATTGAGTTTTTTCTCTAGGGTTTGCTCAGTAGAGTTTAGAAAATGGTGGTGTGACACCCCCGTGCCTTAGAAAAGCACGTAAAGTTGGTCCCGGCTGTCATTCGTAGATCTTTGATAGTCGTTACGGATAGTCATAAGTCAGGAAGTCTGACAACCAGTCTAACCAAGAGGTATCGTGTTGCCCAGTAACTGGGTTGTGGAGGTCAGATAGGCATTCGCTCCATGTTAAACACTCGTATTCGGCTGCATCCGGTTGAGCTGGAAGCCGACCCCAACCGGTTGGAAAAAGGCTAGGTAGATGATGATGAAACTGTCACTGTGCCAAATTGTTGAGTGACAGTCTAATTATAATAAATTATTTAATTTCGACTTTGATTAAAAGTTGTTCATATACGAGTACATTAGTACTTGCACCAGCTGGAAGATGGCCGTCGGCCTGTATGTTCTTATTACCAGTGACTAGATCTGAATCCAGTTTCTAAGCCACAAGCGTCCTGGAAAGTCCTAAATCCCATTAAAGTTAGACCCGGAGTAGTGGTGGCGACCTCTAAATGAACGGGATTAACAGAGTCAAATACTATTATTTGACTCTGTTAATCTCGTAGTAGAAAATAGCCGACAAGTAACTTCGGGTTATCACTCATTTTGATTATGACAGCGGCTCCGACACAACAAAGAGTTTCTAGTAAAGTTTGGACTTTAAATGGTATGTTTTAAAACACTTTGTCACTCAATTGAACTGCCTCGTTAGCCTAGTGGTCCTGACCGCGACTGCTACGCTAGAGGTCTTGGGTTCGATTCCCAGGTCGAGCAAAGTGTTATTGGGTTTTTCTATAAAATTCTCAGTAGCAGCTCGGAGGATTTGTGCCCGGTTAATGGCAATAGGCTCGCTCCCTATTACATGGGACCTAAAACATACCCGTGTACTGTGGGTGTAGATTAGTATCCCTTGGGGAATACAGGCTTGATGGTATGTTATGTTAAAATACTTTTTATAATGACAAGATAAAAAGGTGACGGCGCGCTGGCAGCTAATGGATGGAAATGTTTGTCACGATTCTCGTCGGGTAGTCGCCGTGTCCGAATCTTCGGGGCTTATATAAAGAGCGATGACCGGTATACTTTTTGTCTCATGCCGTCACCACGCGTTGTACGCAATAAAAACCGCACTGCATGCAACGAGTGGCTTTATTTGCCGTATTGGAAAAACGTGTTTTCATATTCCTAAATTGCCGTGTTAAGCTCCAAAGCGCTGTGTTGAAAAAATTAACGGAAAGTTGATTGCTTTGGCATCGAATATGGGAACCCAATGAACTAAGCCAAATAGCGATATCATATTTAAATCATTTAATTCCAAAAAAGAACAGTATACAAAGTTAAAAATAACAAGTAATTAAATTAAAAATGTTAAGTAACCCCCGACAGAAGAATAAATATCCCTACCGCAGCTAATAACCTTGAAACGGCTGAACCGACTTTCGAACATGCTTTCAAATAAAAAAAACCGCATTCAAATTGGTTCATCCGTTTAAGAGCTACGGTGCTACAGACAGACACCCTGACACGTCAAACTTATAACAGTCCTTTTTTTTGAGTCGGAGGTTAAAAATTAAGATTTTCTCGAAATTAGCTTTACTTGACAAACCACTTTTACCTTTTTAATATTCATTGTGTACCTAATACTACTCATATAAGTACCTTTTCCACATTGCTCAGAGTACGTATTTATTTGAACCGATAACTGAAGCTGAATGTCAACCATTTTTCAACTCCAATTTCTCATTTCCGATACCAATAAAGCTATTTCAGTAAGGCTCTATATTTGTCTGCTGCTATACTAAACTGAAATCTATTTATTTTGTCATCAAGTACTATTTTTAGTTGGCCTCGCTTATCGTTTTACGTTAAATAGATTGGTTTCTTATCGAAATACCGTAGCACGTAGTCTGAACAAGAAAAATATGGTGAATGATTTTTTAAACCATACTTCTGAAGCTAGAACGATTCGAAGCAATACCGTTCGTAAATCCTTTTGATAAGGCGCCTACCTAGACGCTAGGTACCTGTGAGCCGGTAGCGAAATCTGGTCTATTGAGTAGAAACTCCAATCTTATTCAGAAATAGAAATGAATTTGCAAAGGTACATTCGACCACAAACCAAGATTGGAAATGTTATATACGTAGGAACACACGCTGTATGCGATGCAGTGAAGCTATTTGTTGAATTTACACAACTTATGGTTTATGTATAACTGAGCCTAGATCTCCGAAATACACACACACATTTCACTTTATGAATTTAAGTGCCAAGTCCACCAAAGTACAGAATAAGAAAGTAAAAAGATAAATCTTTTTACTTTTATCTTACAGTTCTAGGGCCCAGTCGGTGGCCACATGTTGCAAAGTCTGTTTGAAAGAGTTACTGTGAAGTAGAACGCAAAGGAGATTTCAGTCAGTAAGAGTCTGACACTTTGGCCTAGGGCGGAAGAAGACATTTGATGATTTCCCATCCTTAAAAAAGCAAAAAGTAAATGGCCACGTATATGCGCAAAGTGATTGAAGACATGTGCTTTTCAAATTAAAAATAATATACTTACATATATTTCTTTGGGAAAGTTGTTGGAAAACATGTGTACAATCATGTGTAGAAGTATCTGTCACTCATTACCAGTCACTATATGTAAAACATAACATACCATCACGTCTGTATTCCCCGAAGGGTTAGGCAGAGGTGTACCAATGTACACCTACAGTTCGCCGGTATGTTTAGGTCCCATGTAATAGGGGGCCATTAACCGGACACAAATCCTTACTCTGAACTGCTACTGAAAATTTAATAGATAATCTCAATAACACTTTGCTCGACGTGAGAATCGAACCCAAGTCCTCTAGCGTAGTAGTCGCGCTTACAACCACTAGGCTAACGAGGCAATCACTTTATATACTTAACTGAATTTTATAAAATTAAACTAATTTTGCTTCACCACTGATAGACCTACGCCATACAATAATAGGTATAGTACTCACCAACTTGATTTTTGGGTTTTGGTTTTCTTTCTGGGATTTTTGGAGCGCCAACGCTGCACGCGGTTAGGCCGTCGGTCGAACCGATCGCGTACAGTGTCGACGCCCCAAAAATACTAAAAACTAACTTGTAACTACTTTAACCGCACAGAAACCGCAATGCCATCAAATCAACAGATGGCGATAGATTCCCGTCATCAATACACGCAGAAGGACGATGTCACCATAAAAGAAATCCGGTACAGATATACCACTTCGCACAGTGGGTACCTACTGCTGCAGAGATATGAATAATGTTTATTCCCTCCACCATTGTGGAGACTTGCCACATAATATGTTATGTTGTGCACAACAACATCACATATTGGCAAGATTGTGGCAAGTCTCCTATTTTCCCCGAAGCGTTAGGCGGAGGTGCCCCAATGTACACCCACAGTTCGCCGGTATGTTTAGGTCCCATGCAATAAGGGGCGAGCCTATTGCCATGATCCGGGCACAAATCCTTACTCCGAGCTGCTACTGAGAATTTCATAGTAAAACCCAATAAAACTTTTTGCTCGACCTGGGAGTCGAGCCCAAGACCTCCAGTGTAGCAGTCGCGCTTAGGAGGGCCAACGGCTAACGAGGCAGTGTACAAATGTGCGCGAAAACACAGGTGCCTTCCGTCATCCTCATAGCCCGATGGGACGGCAATCCGATGCGGCCAGAAAGAGATTGACAAGCGCAGGACCAACGGCTTTACGAGCTTTCAAGTTGTAGGAGTGTAACACCACCGACTTCGAAACTCCGGGCTGCTACTGGGAAATTCATAACAAAAATACTCCATACCGCCTTGCCCAATTTGGAAAACCTAGGACCTAGTGGAGTCCTAGGGGTCCTAGTCCTAATAGACCTAGTTGGTCGTGACTGCTGAACTGGGGTCCTGGGTTCGATTTCCTGGTTAGGCACAGTGTTATTGGGTTTTTCAATTACGAATTTCTTAGTAGCAGCCCGGAGTTCGGAAGTTGACGGTATGACGCCTCCGTGATTCGAAAGGCACGTAAAGCCGTTGGTCCTGCGCCTCAACTCTCCTCAGTCGGGAAAATCGGACTATAAGAGTAAGAGAAAAAGGAGTGCACCTGTGTTTACACACAAACTTGTGTACTATGATATCTCCTGGGTACTTGGCTAGGCTCCGTTTAGATTAGCCGCCGAGACCGAAGTTCAGTCGGAGGATATGATCCATCAAAGCGAAATTACACCAAGTCGGAGATACTCGTATTAATTAAGAACATCATTGATTAAGAGATTACTTCTTAGATTAATTAGAGATTTAATCATTACCTATCTTATTGTCTTCTAAAGCTACTAAACGAAGTAGAAAACTACTTGACAATGTCGGAGTAGATACCTGCTTAGATTACGTTTTTGATTAATTAAGATCTTTCATTCAAGTCTACAGTTCATTCAAGATAACATCAGAAAATTAACTTTAGATTTAGAACTTTAAATAGGAATTGCTTTATGGAGTATAAGGCTACTTTTATTTATGAAAAAAAGTAAATCATCGCACAGACAGCGTCATCAATTGCTAAACCCTCTTGCATTAATTTTTTTTTAAAAGAGGCTTATCAGTTCAGATTTGCTCAGTAGCAGCCCGGAGTTTGGAAGTTGGTGGTATGACACCCCCGTGCCTCGGAAAGCACGTAAAGCCGTTGGTCCCGGCTGTCATTTGTAGATCTTTGACAGTCGTTACGGATAGTCAGAAGCCAGGAAGTCTGACAACCAGTCTAACCAAGAGGTATCGTGTTGCCTAGTAACTGGGTTGTGGAGGTCAGATAGGCAGTCGCTCCATGTAAAACATTGGTACACAGCTGCATCCGGTTAGACTGGAAGCCGACCCCAACATAGTTGAGAAAAGGCTAAGTAGATGATGAGGCTTACCAGTTCATGACGCTGCCCGTACCTGTAGTCGTAGATAACCGACATTCATGCGGACAAAGTCGAGGGTATAAGCTAGTATATGAACAAACCCCCGCAGGATAGTGAATCTTCTGAAATAATTCTATGAACACACGTGTCGCCGCAATACAAGGACATATTGTGTTACATCTACGACAAGTTTCGGAATTTTATGTTCAACCATCAATATAATTGAACATCAAATTCATGGCATATTGGTGTGGCCTGTTTTATGATAACAATAGGATGCTATGTGTTGATATTTTTAACCGACTTCAGAAAGAAGGATTTTGTCAATTTGTCTGTTTTTATTTTGTATGTGTGTTACGCGGTATCTCCGTCAATTATGAAACGATTTTGAATGTTTTTTTTTGTTAGATAGGTCAGACTACAAAGTAGATAAGTAAAAAAAAAATTACTGAAAAAATGTGTCATCTAAGTAAACGAATTAGCGTATTCAGCTTTCTTGACTTTTAATTAAGTGGTGTCTTGTTAATTTACGTAGTATAACTGTTCCTTCATGGATTTGGATGACAGGAAATTGATACCAATAGCGAAAAATATAAACATCTTTACAAAAAAGACAACCCCCTTCAAAAACTAATTAGTGAAAAATAACTTTAGCTTTGGAAGTCAACGAGCTCAGAGGACAAGTTATTTGATGATTTCCCATCTGGAACAAAAACAAAAAGTTTTGGAAGTCGGTGGCAATACAAAACAATAAACAGAACCGAAGCGAAAAAATAGTGAACGCGAACGAAGTCGCGGGCAACAGCTAGTAATTATATAAAAATAACTAGCGAACTGCTCCCGTGGGTCGTAACGTGATGTTACATAGCCTATATTACTCAGGAATCATGTAGTTATCTGTTGATAAAAAAATGGTTTAAATCGGTCCAGGAGTTACGGAGCCTATTTATTGCAGACATAAAAACAGACAAAAAATCTTTCTTTTTTGTAATATTAGTATAGATACAATTATGATTCAAAAGTCACGTGGCGCCATCTATTATGCTTGTGTCAGACACAAGGCACAAGAGTGTCTAAGTTTGTAAACCGCCTGTGAGCGTTTCTGGCTGTGTTGACACTCACTAGAAGAATATAATGTGTTCACGTTACAAATATTTAAAAAATTTAGTTCAAGAACTAAGAAGTTGAAACATTTAATAAGAAACCAAACATGATAGTTATAATTCCTTTAATTTTAATGTGTGCTTATGTGTTTTATATCCGCTGTAAGCCGCTATCTAGTCTGACATCACATAACCTACTACCAGCAAATAATTAAGACGTTTTCAACGATACCTTTTTTGTTAAATTATGATTAGTTTATAAGTTATAAGAGAACAGACGAACATACATCTGCCTCGGTAGCTTAGTGATCCTAAGCGCGACTGCTACGCTAGAGGTCTTGGGTTCGATTCCCAGGTCGAGCAAAAAGTGTTATTGGGTTTTTCTATGAAATTCTCAGTAGCAGCTCGGAGTTAGGATTTGTGCCCGGTTAATGGCAATAGGCTCGCCCCTTATTACATGGGACCTAAATATACCGGCGAACTGTGGGTGTACATCGTACACCTCTGCCTAACCCTTCGGGGAATACAGGCGTGATGGTATATATATACGAACATACATACCTACATACCACTCAAAATGATAACCATCTTTTTTGCTTCGCCGTTGTCGGGTAAAAGCACAAAATATTCGTAAGATGGGAGAGTCTCACCGAGAATCATTTAATACTTCAGAGCAACTTGCAACAATAATACAATAATTTCTTCTTTCCCTTTAAATAGGTACCTTCTTATTCTAAAGACACAAAAAGTACAATGACAGCTTCAGAGTTATGATTGGACCTTTTGTTGAAGAACCGCAGTCAGCCATGGTACAATGGCGTATCGGTTCTATAGAAACGCAAGCAATGAAAGGACTCCAACCAATCAGAACTTCACTTTTCACATAAACTTCTTATTACCTCTGAAATAACTTTTAATATATTTCCAATTATTTTAAAACTTTAACTGCCCCGTTGGTTTCGTGGTCGCAAGCGCGACTGATGAGCATGGGGTCCTGGGTTCGATTCCCAGGTCGATAGGTAGATTGGGTTTTTCCATTAGGAATTTCTCAGTAGCAGCTCGGAGTTAGAATTTGTGCCCGATTAATGGCAATAGGCTCGCCCCCTACTACATGGGACCTTAACATACTGGCGACATGTGGGTGTACACTGGTACACCTCTGCCTAACCCTTCTGGGAATACAGGCGTGATGGTGGTATAATAAATATCCATTGTTTTTATGTTTGAAAAAAAAAATTGCCCCTCTCTAGTAATTTCTCCTTTAGAGTCAATTATCGTAAGAAAGAATCCGAAGCAAATATTGTTTATTCCATTAGTAGTCCAGTCATTTCATAGTTTTACCTAAACATTCTCCGCGAGTTATAAAATTGCGTAAATTAATAGATTTCGATGTGCTCTCTCCGAATTTCAACTATATTTGCCGCTCGCGCCGCCATATTGGGAAAAATGGGATTGTAACTTTGAAATAATACAGTTAGTTGCCAAAGAGAACTGTAATCTCTAATCTGAATTATAATTCACGATTTGTGTCCTTACTGGCACTAAACTATTCTATTTCAAAATCAAAATCCGTTTTCAAATTATGGTGGTGTCTGTGGTGTCCGTAGCTCTATAACGGCTGAACCGATTTGAATGCGGTATTTTTTTTATTTTAAAGCAGGTTTCCTAGCGATGGTTCTTAGATATGTTTTATCAAAATCGATTCAAGCGTTCCAAAATTATCAGCTCTTGTTAGCTGCGGTAGGGATTTCTATTCTTCTGTTGGGGTATGTAATTTTCTAAATTTCATTAGGTTCTCTATTAGTTCTCTATATATTCTCAACATTCTAGCCATGATGAATGACATAAGCTAAGCAACTCTAGGATCTTAGTGACTCAGTCCACTCTATTTGGGAAACTATGCACCCATCCATAATACGCTTAGCTATTCCCATTTGTATACTATTGTGGGTATGGAACCTACATACAACCTAGCCAGAGTAAATTATCTATACATCTACAATACATCTTTGATTACTATGCCACTCCCGCGGGTCGCAGCGTAATGTTATTTAGCCTATAAACCTTTCTCGATAAACGGGCTATGTAACGCCAAAAGATTTTTTCAGTAGTTCCTAAAACCACGTTCAATAAAACAAATAAACAAACACACATACCATTACGCCTGTATCCCCGAAGGGATAAGTAGAGGTGTACCAATGTACAACTACAGTTCGCCAATATTTTTATGTCCCATGTAATAAAGGGCGAGCCTAGTCCCATTAACCGTACTTATTTTAATGAAACCATTTACTGGGGCTTTTGAATTGTAAATTAGTCAGTCAGTTAGTCAGAAAGTTGAAGCTAGTTGCTCGTTCCTAACGAAGGTTTCTTTGGAGAAGAACAAACAAGAAACATCAATGCTGGTTACAAATACTTTTTTAGTCATTTGAAAATAGTTCATAGTACATACATGAGGCAGGAAAATATTTTAAAATATTCTTTTCCTACTTCCCCGCTAATCTTTTCTGAATAATTTCGTTGCGAGATCCAAGACAGTTGTATCGTTTCTCCGGGACTAGTCGAGCTTCATTGCCTCGACGCTCTTCTGGCGGTCTCCACTGTTGATTCTGGCTTTCAGAAGTTGCAGTGGTTGGGAATAGCTTGTCCCATAAAAAATACACGAAGTAGAAACGTGAACTTGTTCTAACTTAGTGTATGTTCGCAGGTTCTTCGCAGTGATATACCCGTTGCGGCTGCCGGTGGCTCGCCGGCGCAGTAAGCAGATGCTGTTCTGCGCTTGGGCATTCGCGTTAGCCTGTAGTTTACCACAGGTAAGCAACACTTTCAGGGTAAATTGAGGTGGCAGTCGGCAGGGCACATGCCACGCAGAACCTGTACAGTGAACTCCTTACTCGACGTTCACGCAACATGCGCGTCACTGCTACGAAGGTTCAATAATATAATTTTATTGAGCAATAAATTCAGCGTCAGAACAGTACTCTTTCGGGCAGTTTCATTATCATTTTAATTGACTCTTTTATCATTCTACTTATATCATCTATCAATATTATCTTTACTGCCTCATTAGCCTAATGGTTCTTTGCGCGACTGCTACGCTAGAGGTCTTGGGTTCGATTCCCAGGTCGACCAAAAGGTGTTATTGGGTTTTTCTATGAAATTCTCAGTAGCAGCTCGGAGTTTGAATTTGTGCCTGGTTAATGGCAATAGGCTCGTCCCCTATTACATAGGACCTATACATACCGGCGAACTATGGGTGTACATTGGTACACCTCTGCCTAACCCTTCGGGGAATACAGGCGTGATGGTGTGTAATATTATCTGTATCAAATATATCTGCGTAGGCTATCATAGCTATCCCTACAAAACTGTTGGCCGATGGGGCCGCAAAGTTGTCGAATGGAGACCACGCCCCGGCGCCCATCCACGAGATAGACAGGTACTACAGAAAGACGCTCGATGCAGGCCGCTTCCAACCAGTTCTTTTAGAAAGCTATTTGGGAGGAGTAATAAAAAATAAACTGATTCTTTTCTTTCTTTCTTTCACTAGAATACAAAACAATTTCATAAACGAAACGGGCGTATCATACGCCCGATCACTTCTGAATTTGGAGACAACAAAATGGTCTTGATCTAATTGTGTACAGTTTGTGAGAAATACGAGTATATGGCATTTTTATTTTTTTAAATTGTTTCCGAGAAAAAACCAGGCGAACAGAGTTTTCCTCTATAACATACCATCACGCCTGTACTCCCCAAAGGGTTAAGTAGAGGTGTACCAATTTACACCCACAGTTGGCCGGTATGTTTAGGTCCCATGTAATAGGGGGCAAGCCTATTGCCATTAACCGGGAACAAATCCTAACTCCGAGTTGCTACTAAGAATTTCATAGAAAAACCTAATAACACTTTGCTCGACCCAGGAATCGGAGATCGTTTCTCTATGTTCAACTGATATCACATAACCTAAAAGGAGCACTTCCGAAGCTAATGGTATCCACAATTCAGACAAAACAAAGGGGAAAGACAATACACAAATCGTCTCATGTACTCCACGATATCGTGAGGTTTTATTGATATTGCTACACGAAACGGTGAAATCTTATCTGCGTCTCAAAACGATATCTAAACGTGGCGTCGTGTTCACTCGCCTTTCCTAAATGGTCGTCGTTAAAGTCAAATGGAATACCTGACATAAAGAAGGAATTGCGTGATCCTGAAACACCGCTCAGTAAGATAAAAACTTTTTTTTATGTATGTCTGTGAATGATAATCAAGCCAAGCGACGGGCCACCTGATATTAAGTGGTCACCACTGCCTATCTGCAATACCCATATACCAATACCATTGCCCTTGCAAATGCGTTGACATCCCAGAGACCAAGTTGATATGTCTCATGTGCCTGAAATTACACCGGCACCCAATACCCTTCAAACCGGCATACAGCAACGCTGCTTTGTGGCAGGAATAGGTATGGTGGTAGTACTTCCCCAGTCGAGCTCCTTTACAAAGAGCTTTACTATGACTTAGTTTGGCTCTGCCCCCGTGTGGCGGAGCATGATGTTATATAGCCTATGCTATTCCTAATGACTCTGCGTCTATCATCAAAAGATTTTTTTTCTAATCCGACTGAGAAAGCCAGAGATTCGCGTTCAAACATACACACAAACAAACAAAAACTCTTTAGCTATATTATTTTGGTATAGATTCACGTTTAGAGCGCGTCCTCATGTGAATACACACCCTTACATCTGAAGAAATATTTTTACACCCAAATGTAATTTTGCCGTAAGATTTATACGTCCATATATTGCGTGTAGAGACATTAATCTTCTGGACCAAAGAGAGTTTTATTATTTCACCTACAAAAGCAAGTATGCAGTATGGAAAGCTTATTTCACTAAAACCAAGCCAGACAACTTTGTAGCAACCAATTTCAAACATAAAACATATGAAAATGTTACCGGCAACATGTTTTTATTACAAAAACATGTTGTTGAACAATATTGTACAACTTTTGTTTACCTTCCGAGCTTTAGACCCTCCGGCAACGTCCGAGTTTTTGTAGGACAGATTATCGGACCGTTCAATAGATTCATAGTGGTGTCGTGGAACCGACTTTTGTAGGACGTGTGCGTTGGTTTATTAGAATACTTATGTGTGTTATTCTTGTGTATGTATATCCAACAAAAATCGGTAACCGATTGTCTGATGTGGGCGGGCGGCCTTAGGTTCAGTTCACACCGAGACGCGACGCACATCGATTCAAAATATAACTTTACTTACTTTACGAAAAGATACACATTTCATTGTGAGAATTCAGCGCTGCGTCGTGTGAATTCTCACAATGAAATGTGTAACTTTTCGTGTAGTAACATACCATCACGCCTGTAATCCCCGAAAGGTTAGGCAGAGGTGTAAAAATGTACACCCATAGTTCGCCGGTATGTTTTTAGGTCCCATGTAATAGGGGGCGAACCTATTGCCCAGCCAGGCACAAATCCTAACTCCGAGCTGCTACTGAGAAATTCATAGAAAAACCCAATAATACTTATTGCTCGACCTGGAAATTGAACCCAAGAACCTCTAGCGTATATAATAAGAGATCTAGATAAGAGCGCACTAACGTATAAACTAAACATAAAGCACGTAGGTAATAGATGTTGTCGTTTATGTTTAAGAGTTCATGCGGAGTGGAACTGACATCGTAACAAACTTTTACACTGGTTATTTAGTACCTACATTACTAACTTATGCCAGTAACTTCAGCCGATATTGATTTGCTGCGGCATTTAAGCGTTTTTCATGGAACCCTAATTCAGTTTCTAAAATAAAAACTACGCCGAGGGTATTCTTTATAACATGAGCTATCTGCTAGTGAAAGTCCCGTAATAATCGGTCCAGCCGTTTTGGAGATAAGCTGAAACATACAGTGTTTCGGCTAATCTCCGAAACGACTAGACCGATTTTAAATAGAGATAGACAGGCAGACAAACAATTGTTTTGTTGTTGTTTGGTATAAGTACTATGTAAATATTCAAATGTGATTATTCAAAAAAATCTTTTTTTATTAAATACGGATTCGTTTTGTTTGTTTTAAGATTATTTTATACAAAAGTTTAGGTCTTTTATTTATCGATTGAGGCAGTACGAAGTCTGCCGGGTCAGATAGTCCATAATAAACGTTTTGTTACGATGTCCCTTCGACCCGTTATGTTTGTAAACGCACGCCCACGATACAGATCAAATTCCTTGGAAGGAAAAAGTATTAAAAAAATAAAATAAAGAATGTTGGTCAAATATTTGCTGATCATAATATGCGTGTTGGCCATTGTGGTACTTCCAAGAATTTTCTATACTACCTTAATTTTTTCTTTCTTCCAGAAGGTTCCCGTTATTGTATTCTTTCAAAGACCTTTGTCACGTGTTCCTAAAACCGAGTCTGGCTTGCTATAAAGAGCAAATTACTTTTCTTTGTCCCTCAAGTCTTAAAACCTTTTGCTTTTTATGATTATTTAACCGACTTCAAAAAAAAGGAATTATACAATTCGTCTGTATGTATTTTTTTGTGTATGTGTGTTACGCGATAACTCCGCCAATTATGAATCAATATTAATGGTTCTTTTTTGTTTGATAGATCATACTTCAAAGATGGTCTCATTTAAATTTTATCAAAATTGGTTCAGTAGTTTGGTAAAAAAAAACTAAAAACATATCTCATTCAAGTAAAAGAATTAGCATATTTTGCTTTCTTGTGACTTTTAAGTGGTATCTTGTAAATTTACGTAATATAACTGTTCCTTCATGGATTTAGATGACAGGAAATTGATACTAAAAAGCGATAAATAAATACGTTTTTACAAAAAACACAAACTCCTTCAAAAATTAAAAAGTAAAAAATACCTTTAGCTTTGGAAGTCGGCGGCATTGTTTCTGTTTGTTGTTTTAACAAACAAAAACAAAGCCGCCGATTTCCAAAGCATTTATTTTGTTTCTGTTTGTTGTTTTAACAAACAGAAACAAAGCCGCCGACTTCCAAAGCTTTTTTTTTGTTCCGGACGGAAAATCATCAAATGACTTCCCCCCTGAGCTCGTTGACTCCGAAGCTAAAGTTATTTTTTAGTTTTTGAAGGAGCTTGTGTTTTTCTGTAATAAACGTTTTTTTTTGTATTTCAATTATTTAATATATACTACAATTTATGTAAATGTTACCCAAAACAAATATAAATATAAAATAAGTTTCTATTCTTCACTATAGTCTGGAACTATAATCCTTAGAGAAATCTTAGAAAAGGGCGTCATTTGACATTTAATTTTATCGAGTTTTGCCGACGACATTGTTGGCGCTTTGGTTGAGTGATTGGCTGCTGAGGTGCGTGTTGCGGGTTCGATTCTCGCACGGAACAAATATTTATATGACCTACAGATACTTGTTCCGAGTATGGCTGTTTGTATAAGTTTATATGTTTGTAAACGCACACACGATACAGACGAAATTCCTAGTGTAAGGCAAAGTTTTTTAAGAAAAAATAAATTGAAAAAAATCTAATATTATAGTCGCCATCCGCCATGTCCGCGTATGAAAATTAGAGGTTAGCTTTTTATTTGTTGAAAGATAACATGAAAATGGTTGACACGAACCATGTTAATTCGCGCACCGACATACATCCTACATGTCAACATTCCATATTAACATTTTGTATTTATTATATTTTATGTCTCATGTAATAATAATGTGTGCTCCAGGTCACTTACAAAACCCAATAATACTGCCCGACCCGATTAGGCAGAGTATGTACGGAGTTCCTTGCCCATTCTATACGAAACTACCGTTTGAAGGAGGCAACTAGATTCAATTATTTTTACTTGTATATGACGTTTTGGGTCGCGGGAAACCGCTGGATGCAGGCAGCGCAGGACCGGTCATTGTAGGTCATCTTTAGGGACGTCCTAGAACGTCGTTCGACTGAAATGATATCCCTTTGGCCAGGAATATGAAGTAATTTTAGGATATTCGTTCAGGATTATAAGTGCCTAAACAACCCTGTTGGGTTAAGTAGAGGATGAATAATTGAATAGGGTCGATAAGGGCACTGGTTACTGCGGTCACTGTGTTAGCGGTCAGGTTCCATATTTCCATATTGATACCGATTCTAATTATTATTTATACCAACAGCGGCATTTTGTCAAAGTCGATCTTATCTAAAATTATGTAAATATTAATCTGCCTTTTTAATTGAAATGAATAATTTGACTTTGATTTGAAACTGATTGATTTGATTTTGTTGTAAATATTTACGTTTAACAAATAAATAATTCTCTTCTGTTTAGCAGTCCCGCATAAAATCATCGCTTCAGCCAATTGGCCAAATAACATGATAAAGGAAAACTATAATAATAATTTATTCAGAAATGTACACTGTATAAATGAATAATATAAAATTATGTATTATACATACTCACCATCACGCCTGTATTCCCTGAAGGGTAAGGCAAAGGTGTACCAATGTACACCCACAGTTTGCCGGTATATTTAGGTCCCACGTAATAGGGGGCGAGCCTGTTGCCATTAACCGGGCACAAATCCTAACTCCGAGCTGGTACTGAGAAAATTATAGAAAAACCCAATAACACTCTTTGCTCAACCTGGGAATCGAACGCAAGACCTCTAGCGTAGCAGTCGCGCTTAGGACCACTAGGCCAACGAGGCAGTTGCTAAAGTTAGGCAATTAAATTTAAAACTTATGTTATTTTAACAAAAAGATTTAGCAACACACACATGTTTGCAAAAATTAAATTTTTTATATTGTTAACGAGAACAACTACCGACAAACTGCATAGCAGTTTGGCAGAATTCATGCAACTTTGTTTTGTGTGGATTTTGGATAAATAAATAAAAAACTCAGACAGACAGACAGCAGAATCTAAGTGTAAAGCTTTTCAAAAGTCATGAATTCAAATTAGAAATAATGGTCACCTCAAAATAATGGCCTGTAGGTATTTATTTCATGCTGCCCTTTGCATCGGAGCAGTCGCATAAAAAGGCTGTTCCATTCTATCCGTGCTGTAGAAAAATGTGTCTTAAAAAGTAATTCGCAATACTCTCAATATTAAGGTCATCCTACAAAGAATATTCCAGGAACATTAATAAAGAAAGTGAATTTTTAAAATCTCTGATGCGTCTTTTGCCTTTTTCTTTTCGATGCAAATTCGCAACGATTTTAAGCTGAAAGGTTTAGCTCAAAGGGTCAGTTGACGTCGGGAGCCGCGAGACGACTCCCGGCCACCGTAGATACGGGCCTGTGGACGGTGAGCAATGGGTAACTCACCGTCCTTACGTTGCATAACGACAGGCCGTGTCGATGGCGCGTTCGTGTTCCACGCGCGTCTCAAAGAGATGGCAGCAAGGGAAGGGGTCACTGAGGGCCGATGCCTGGCGGGGCTGCGGGTTGTTCCTAAGAGATACCGCGCCCGCGGTGTCAGTAAAAGTCTGACACT
Source organism: Caradrina kadenii (assembly GCA_947462355.1). Classification (NCBI taxonomy): domain Eukaryota; kingdom Metazoa; phylum Arthropoda; class Insecta; order Lepidoptera; family Noctuidae; genus Caradrina; species Caradrina kadenii. The sequence goes on along the minus strand of OX381686.1, from coordinate 13,225,818 downwards.
CCCTCCCGCCCCGCCCAGGTCGGGAGAAGTTATTTGATGAGTTCCCCGCCCCCAAAAAAAAAAAAAAAAAGGGTAAATTTTTCAGTATCCGGTCATATTAAGGTCTGTTTTCAATCCATACTCCAATCAGTATTGATTGGAAGCGGTTCAATTGAAATATATGCTTTGACTCAGGTTTTGAATACGATATGAAACTTTTTTATTTACCTAGTCTCGTGTGAAAATAAATAAAAGAAATCCTTAACTATTTGTTAACAAATTAATGTACAGTTCTTAAGTTTTAAGAATAGAACTCCACGTTTTGACGGGAGGTGTTTAAATACCAAATGCGAGAAAGGACGACCGACAAAAGAAAAAATACTGATTCTAAAATATAAGAGAAATATTATTAATAATTAATGTCGTAACACATTCATTTGTCATGGAAAATTTAAAGAAAATAGTCAAAAATTAAACATATAGTTACGCCTGTATTCCCCGAAGGGTTAGGCAGAGGTGTACCAATTCGCCGGTATGTTTAGGTCCCATTTAAAAGGGGGCGACCCTATTACCATTAACCGGGCACAAATACTAACTCTGAGCTACTACTGCGAATTTCACAATAACACTTTGCTCGACCTGGGAATCGAACCCAAGACCTTTAGCGTAGCAGTCGCGCGTAGGACCACCAGGGTAACGAGGCAGTCAAAAAAAACTTCTAAAGTCATTTAAAATAATAACAGCAATGATGATACCTAAGGATGCTCTCGTTGAGCGGTTGGACCAAGGGCTTGATTCAGAAAGCGGTACTCCTAGACACGGCGCGTATTGTTAGGAGATGCCTTTCTCAGGAGCCCTGACCACCGGCAGCTCGGACCCTGTTCCTGATGCCGGTGGGCTACTATTTCTTATATTTTAAACTTTTTAATTTTATACAACATATATACATGAACTCACGCCTTTTTCCAATGGGGGTAGGCAGAAAGCACAGAACGCCACCTGCTACGATCCTTACATACTTCTTTCGCCTCGTCCACGTTCATACATCTGTTCATACAAGCACGCCGATTACGAGTACTGCATACTATTTAAAAATGTAATTAAATACGTATTGTGAATAAATAAATGATAGTAATGATAAAAGTCAGTAATATTACACCCTCTATCGTAATTGTAAGTTGTTCACTGAGATATTGTGGTTTGTCTCGTTTTGACAGAAGTAAGTCCAAATAAAGAGTACAAAATGGGCATATACTGCTTCAAACACGGGTATACCTACAATAGAATTAAAATAAATTGGCTATTATTTGAACAAATCAGATTATTATCGAAACGAGTCTCAATAAAAAAATTCAAATAAAACCAACCACAATAATGGAAATAATAATTTACCAAATAATCTTCCAACAAAAACACATCTGTTTCTTAAATAAAATTATATTCTCTAACAGGCGTCCATTAAAATAACACGAACTGTGGAATAACAAGTAAAATGTGGGTCGCAAATTGCGTCGGTGTTGATAAAAAGACTGATAAGTATTTTGTACATTAGGACGTATTACAAAGGCGATAATAAGGTGGGACTTCTAATAATACGGGGTGCCTAATATACACATAGTGCCCAGCACACTTAGTCATCATCATCAGATTCATATCAGCAGAACAACGTCTACTGCTGGACATAAGCCTACCCTAAAGATAGCCACAATGACCGGTCACGCGCTGTCCGCATTTAGTGATTTCCCGCGACCTTACCAGGTCGTCGGTCCCCAGCCATACCACCCCAACGGCCATCCGTTTTACGCAGTATGTGCCCTGCCTATTGTTACTTGAGTTTCGCAATTTTTACTGGGAAACAACTTTCATTTTTGGTGTGGGAAAACTACTGTTTATGGTACCTACCCATATATACAACCAATAACAATAAACTTTTTTTTTTTATGCCATTGGATGGCAAACTAGCCCACGGCCCACCTGATGTTAAGTGATCACCGCTATCTATAGAAATCTGCAATACCAGATGCCTTGCAAATCCGTTGCCATCCCAGAGGCAAAGTTGAAATGTCTCATGTACCTGTAATTACACCGGCACCCATACCCTTCAAACTGGAACACAGCAACGCTGCTTTGCAGCAGATGTAGTACTTCCCTGGGCGAGCTCGTTCATAAAGAGCTCTACTACTACTTTTAATTGATTTGATTTGTATCGAGGGTGATATGAGGAAAATCCTATTAACATACATAGAAGCTAACCAATAAAACAATCTGTCTCTAGAGCCTAGAGTTGGAGACAAATGAGATACTGATAACAAAGCCTCGCCCACACTTCTTCAGTTCCAACTGAGACTGTTTCTATTCCTGGACACCATGCACAGACTATTAATGTATGTGTAGAAAGACAAACGACTTAACGACCTTAAGGGCAATTTCCGTAAGTTTAGCTACGATCGGATACTAATCTTAGTTTCAATTTGTCCTAAATACCTCTTGTAGCTAGGCCACCTTAATGTTGCAATCTGCTGAATTAAATAGATGACATAAGTTGACGTACTTTTTATGAGCTGTCAAAACGCGATTCGCCCATAGATTTTGTACGATAATACATGATGATGACGTCACTTTTCTGATATTTCAATTCATTAACTATTTATTAATTTCAAAGCACATAAAAATCGATTTTTATAGTTATTTTGAAAATTCATCGGGTTTTCAGGGCTAAAATAAACTGTTAACGCTTTACCCAATCATATTTTTGAAATAGTAACGTTATTGTCCTAAACTTCAATTTGGAACGAGTGCTGAATTGTATAATAAAATTGCAAAACTGCAACCGAACGAAATAATATCGTCCCGAGAGTTTATCCTCCCAAGAAATCTGTGAGTGGGCGATATCATTCCGCATCGTCGTTATTATTCCGTGGAAGTGGACAAGGGATATTGCTCAATTAATGAAAGACTTCAATCAAGGGTTCGTGGCTAAAATCACAATTGATAACCTACAAAGTAAATTAGTCTTTACCTACATGTCTTTACGAATTAATGATCTTTGGCCTCGGGATATAATATTTTTTGTTTAAATTTACTGAGATTAACGGTCAGTATGTGGTAGTAATGTGTGTTTTTACCCGACTGCGCCAGAAGGAATGTCGAGGCATTAACAGTCGGAACTCATTACAAATAGAGAACGGTTTCTCAATAGTGTCCCCCCGATGTTAAAGTTAAAACTACATATTTGTTTTTGTTGAGTTCCGTACTTCAAAAGGAAAAAGCGGAACCCTTATAAGATCACTTTGTTGTGCATCCGTCTGTCTGTCGGTCTGTATGTCTGTCAAGATCCTTTATTTCAGAAATGCGTGGAGGTATCAAGTTGAAACTCAAATCAACTCAAGTCGAGGGTAAAATAAAAAAGATACGGCCGTTAATTCAGCAAAAAACGCATATTTCGACACTCTCAAGGGAATCAATACTTATAGGGTAGTTCCCGTTGACCTAGAACTATAAATTTTGGCAAGTAACATCGTTATAAGCCACAAGTACAGGAAAAAATCTCAAAACTATACATTTGTAATTAAACACATACCACATAACATACCATCACGCCTGTGTTCCCCGAAGGGTTAGGCAGAGGTGTAACAATGTACACCCACAGTTCGCCGGTATGGTTAGGGGTCCCATGTAATAGGGGGCGGGCCTATTGCCATTAACCGGGCACAAATCCTAACTCCGAGCTGTTACTGAGGATTTCATAGAAAAACCCAATAACACTTTTTGCTCGACCTGGGAATCGAACCCAAGACCTCTAGCGTAGCAGTCGCACTTAGGACCACCAGGCCAACGAGGCAGTTAATAATTAAATCTTAAAAAATGTCTATATTTTTTTATAGAATGAATTTAAGTCTGAAATCGCCAATCTACTCTGAGATCAAGAGTAGTGATTAATGCTCGTGCCATCTCTGTCTGAGAAAAGGCCTTTGCCCTACAGTAGGACAATAATAGGCTGGTATTATTATTTATTATAATTAGCGAAATAAAATACTGTCAACAACAATCACTGAATGAGGACAACTGATTGCTTAATATTTATTCATGAAACCAACAGAATTTAAACGTGAATCAAAAGATAAATAATTTGTACAATTGTTTTTATTTAAATGAAACGTGTAATTTTGTTTACAATCAACGCCAACATGGGGAAAAATTACGTCATATCACGATAATTAATTATTAATAATAACTAAAATCTAAACAAATAAGTAAAATTAAAATGTCTCTTTTTACTCAATGCATATTTACACGGAACTTATACCATAAAATCATTTTTTTAATTTTTCGCTGTTTGTTGGTTCCGGCTAATCTGCTAAATGGCTTGACCGATTTTGACGGGTAAATAAAATGATGTTATATTGAATAACTTAGGCTACTTTTATATTTGAACAATAATTATTCCAGAATATAATCTATTTCTGTGCAAAATTTCATCCAGATCCGTTCAGCCATCCTGGCATGATTGAGTGACAAACATTCATCCAAGATTCGCATTTACAATAGTCGTAAGATTGTTATTCATCTGCATAATACTATGTCTTCTTTGTCCATAGAGTATAGTGTTCCGTGTCAAACGTCACCCTCAAGTGGCCGGCTTTGAGCAGTGCGTATCGTTTGGAGCCTTCAACTCTGAACAGCAAGAAGTGATCTACAATATCTTCTGTCTCTGCGCGATGTACTTCTTACCGCTGATCGTCATTACCGTGTGCTACGTGTGTATCTTCTGCGAGATACACAGAAGTAGCAAGGAACTGGATGGTAAGAAATTGTCCTGTTTAAATGTACCAAATTTTCTGTCGTCGCGCAATGTAGGTGTGATGTACTATTATCATGTTTTTGCTTAAAATTTTCATTTTAAAATAAAGAATGCTATTTGCAAAGCTTTAAAAAGGCTTCTCAGAAACTGTACTAACATAAGATAATTCCAACATTGTACACTTAGTTCGCAGTAAACGTTTTTGACTTTGACTTTCAAAAAGACACAATAAAAAAGGCACTTCTTGTCCTCTTCCATTCCGGCATGTCAACCGTCATGCTATCACTGACTCCCTACTCTTCCATATAATTCTTCACACAACCCATTTTCTTTGCCCTCCCACTTCTTCTCCATCTATCCACATTTATATTCATCCATTCCATATTCTTTTTAACCCCCGACGCAAAAACGACGGGGTATTATAAGTTGGACGTGTCCGTGTGTGTCTGTGGCATCGTAGCTCCCGAACGCATGAACCGATTTCGATTTAATTCGTTTTTGTTTGAAAGGTATATTAGTCGGAAGTGTTCGAGTGAATGTTTGATGGTAATCGGGTCAGCGGTTTCCAAGTTATTAGCTCTTTTGTTAGCTGCGGTAGGGACTTCTATTTTTCTGTCGAGGGTTACTTAACAGTTTTAATGCTCATATGCGTTTCGTCCCTCCTCTTCCTATGCCCATACCAGGACCAACGGTACCCTTTCAGCTTTTCTGTCACTGGGTCTACTTTAGAACCTCCCCTAACGTACTCACTCCTGACGTCATCCACTCTGGTCACTCCACACTTCTATCACAACATTTTCATTATTCATTCAACAATTAGTAATAATGTGTATCTATAGAAGGTCATATTCATTTAATTATCTACTTATGGCGCAGTATTACCGTCAGTCCGTTTAACATCCAACTTCAGAGCTAACGCATTAACATTAATTACGAAGTTTGCTAACAAAACCACAATTCGTCAGCCTTCAAGCGTAAATGGAATTATAATGTTGTTCATTTGCATCTCTTTCTTTCACATGCTTGTAAGTAGCGTATATTATAGTTCTGTCTCTTGTTTCCACAAAGATACAATTTCGCCTCAGTAAAGTTAAAGTTATCTGCGCACTTTGATCTCTTTTTAATTTAATTTGAAAAGGTTTATAAAACAGGACTCGTAAGGCGTGTGACGCAGTCGCCTCCTTCTATGAGGGCAGTCGCCTCCTTCTGTGAGGCAGTAATGCTAGAGAAGGAGGCGGCGGGACGGCTGAGACAAAGGTTCTCACGTCCCAGCCGCCGCGGCAGACGCTCCGGACGTCGGGAGCCGAGAGACGACTCTCGGCCACCGTAGATACGGGCCTGTGGACGGTGAGCAATGGGTAGCTCACCGTACTTACGTTGCATAACGACAGGCCGTGTCGACGGCGCGTTCGTGTTCCACACGCGCCTCAACGAGATGTCAACATAGGGAAGGGGCTACTGAGGGCCGATGCCTGCCGGGGCTGCGGGTTGTTCGTAAGAGATACCGCGCCCCCGGAACGCAAAGGGCACAAGAAGGAACATGGGTGGGTTTTAGTCAGTAAAAGTCCGACACTCCCTATTATTTGTTATTTGAGGATTTCCCACACCCAAAAAAAAAAAAAAAAGGCGTGTGACAATTTAATCTACATTTTATTTTTGTGAGGCATTTTCGGGTAATGATTCTTACCCATTCTTCTCCATATTAAACAACTTTTTAAAAGGGGAATCTAGTTATTCGTTCACGGTTGCTATTTTTAACATTGAATATTGAACAGTACCTGCTGAACTCTTCGTGTGTGATTTCAACACGCTCTTGATTGTTTTTTGTAAATGTCATTTCAAAAAAAATACTTTTAATGATTACTACTTACCTAATTTAAATAAATCATTTGAACCGTTTCTTCCGAATGTCAGTTTTTGCTGCGCAAGTAACTAAGAAGCATTGTACCTACTTTTAATAGCTAAGCTATAAATATCGAACAGCCTCCTCAAATATGTCGGCCGTGCATGACAAGCTATTTCACTTACCGGCCACTTAGCGTACAACAATGTCTTCGCTATGACCCCAATTAAGGCCATTCTTCCATTAGCGTTCAGACAATATATGTAAAACAGCGGAAAGCTGAAACTACAAACTAAATTTAGCAACTCAAAAACGTTGGTTTCAACAACAACAAAAATATTTACATAATGCCAATCTTTTTTATTATCTGTGTGTAATCTGGTGTAAAACACATAGGCAATATTTACTTTTGAACTTCGAACTATTTTTATTTTTTTTTCAAGTACCGTGGAACGGGGTGACATAGGTGAATCAGAACGAAAATGGGATTTCAGTGTTAAGATAATACAGTTTATTGCCAAAAAGCAGAATTTTTTTTTTACTAATTTTATAATTAACGATTTAGGCCTGATTTTTCAACGGTACCCTCCTGCCTCGGTAGCCTAGTGGCCCTAAGAGCGACTGCTACGCTAAAGGTCTTGGGTTCGATTCCCAGGTCGAGCAAAAAGTGTTATTGTGTATTTCTATGAAATTTTCAGTAGCAGCTCGGTGTTAGGATTTGTGCCCGGCTAAGGCAATAGGCTCACCCCCTATTACATGAGACCTAAACATACCGGCGAACTGTGGGTGTATATTGTTACACCTCTGCCTAACCCTTCGGGGAATACAGGCGTGATGGTATGTCTTATATTTTCAACGGTCAGATAACTTTTATCTGAAGAATAAATATGACAGTTTGACATATCATCTATACAAAAGCTGTCAAACCGCCATATTTATTATTCCGATGAGGTATTATTTATATCTGACGATTGAATATCGGCCCTTAGCGTCTTTTTAGACAACAAACTATATTATTCCAATGTTAAAATCCTTTTTAAAATCGTGTTCTGTTTCACCCCTATATTCCCATTCAACCCGATCAACAGTAGTTATGTATTTTTAAATGAAATATATTAGACGTCGCTCTGAAGTGCCTAAAATAATGTGAACCAGAGAGTCGTAGCTCACTGGGGACCGAACCTATTCATATTATAAAAAGGTTAAGTGTGTGTGTAAGAGGTATTATTCCCTAGAAATACTGCTCCGATTACATGAAATACTTTATCTGATAAAAAGTTAGATTATTGCCGAGTGTCATAGGATATGTTTTATGATATACTTACTAGCTTCTAGCTCTAGCTTAGCGTCCAAGATAATAATATATTATCCCACGGGGTCCGTACATTTTCCCGGGATAAAAAGTAGCATATGTGTTATTCCAGATTATATTTCTATGTGTTAAGTTTCATCCAAATCCGTTTAGTCGTTTAAGCAAGAAAGATTAGCAAACATTCATACATCCTCACAAACTTTCGCATTCATAATATAACTAGCTTTTGTCCGCGACATCGTTCGCGTAAATGTCGGCTATATTTAAAACTCAATCATGATTCGAAAGATACGTGGCGCCATCTATTATCGAAAGAACGTAATTGTTGTTTTTCTCTGGAACAGTCCTTTTTTTCGGGATGAAAGGTGCCCTATGCTCGTTTCTGTACACCTGATAACGTATATGCAAGTACGATGTAGGAAGTAGGATAGGATTTGACTTCAGACAAAGTCAAGTAGAAACTTTAATAATATGTTCAGTTTTGGATATGCGGCTAAAAATAATTGTATTAAGTCAGGCTCCATATACTAACTCAATCTGTCTTCCTCAGAAAAACGCGTGCATCGCAGCAGTGTAGGCCACGTGCGCCTGCGCCGCTCCGACCGGCGCGTACTAGAGCGTGCGCGCCGCCGCACGCTTCGCATGACCGTCACTATAGTCACCGTGTTCGCGCTCTGCTGGCTGCCGTACGCTACTATCACCATGTGGTCAGTATATAAAGGGTTACCCGTCGTCGGGAATTGCCCGAATTCGGCCTAGTTTAGTGGGCGTCCGGAAGGGGTTTTCTAAAACGTTTGGGTTAAAACCCGGACTCAATTAAGTGAAAGACAAGCAATAATAATAAAAAAATAAAAATGTTCACGATGTCTTTATTTTAATTGTAAAAATATTTTTCAATTTCACCCAATTGCCCGGGGGTTTTGAAGGATTGTCGGACATTGGCAATTTTAGGTCGACATTACCGGGGAGAAGTCAGACACAGAACGAACGCACTTGCCGAGGCACGGGACTGTTACATCACTTTCTTCCAAATTAGAGAAAATAAATTCCTAATGGAAAACAGTGGCACTGCAAGACTAAGAGGGCAGGTTCAAGTTAAGTTGATATGACACATAAAGCTATACAATAAAGCCCTTTCCAGGTACATGGTAGACCGTGAGTCAGCAGCCCGCGTATCTCCAAGAGTTCAAGACCTGCTCTTCGTGATGGCAGTCTCCAACTCCTGCATGAACCCTCTGGTGTACGGCTCCTACACCCTGGACATTAAGGGTGTACTGCGGAGACTGCTAAAGAAGACCTGCTGTCACTCTTCAGCTGCTTCTGATACGATAGGTATTTGAGCCAAATAATTATATACGACTAGCTCTCTATTATTTCGAATTATATTAACTGGCTTTATACCCCACGGTGTCTTCCGCCTTCAGTTACGTCTTTGGTTACTGCTTCGTTCCCGTTGGTCATAGCGTGATGTTCTATATAGATAAATCTTCCTCTTAAGCTACTACTACTAATATTTCGCCTTTTCCCAATTATGTTGGAGTCGGCTTCCAGTCTAATAGGATACAGCTGAATACCAGTGTTTTACATGGAGCGCCTGCCTATCTGAACTCTACAACTCAGTTACTGGGCTACACGATACGCCTTGGTAAGACTGGTTGTCAGACTTCCTGGCTTCTCACTACCCCTAACGGCTGTCAAAGATCTACAAGTGCTTTTCGAGCCACGGGGGCGTCACACCACCATTTTCCAAACTCCGTGCTGCTACTGAGAAGTTCCTAAGGGAAAAAGCCAATAACACTTTTTGCCCGACCTGGGAATCGAACCCAAGGCAATCAACTAAAAAACTGCCGCCTACCTTATAAAATGTAGCTGTAGCTGGTTAAAGAGATAAGTTACATTGACACGGATAAAAGTCGCCAGCAAAATCTACTTGCATTATAAATCCCAACCTATTTTTGTTCAGGATGGGAAATCATCAAATGACTTCCCCCGCCCTCGGCGGGGCGGGAGGGAGCGTCAGACTTTTACTCACTAAAAACGTTCTGGGGGCGCGGTATCTCTTATGAACAACCCGCAGCCCCAGCAGGCATCGGCCCTGAGTGGCCCCTTCAATAATTGGTGACATTTCTTTGAGCTGTGCGTGGAACACGAACGCGCCGTCGACACGGCCTGTCGTTATGCAACGTGCGGACAGTGAGCTACCCATTGCTCACCGTCCGCAGGCCCGCGATAATTCCCAGCCTGTCTTCTATTCTAACGAGAATTTCTAACGAGTAAAGAGAAGTACAATCAGAGAAACACATTTATACAGAAGCTCCGTACGGATGCATGGTTAGCTAAATATTTCGCCAGACTAGTGAGCTTTCTAACTAAGGATTTTCGGGAATTTCATTTAAACCACATTTACCTACGTAACGTGGATAATCGTTGTTGGAATCAGAGTTGCGGTTATTTGATTTACACTTTGTAGTGATGTTAAATTATTAATGATCTGTTCACACTGAAACATGACGTGATGGGACGCAACGATACGCAGTTCTATCGAACTTATTTACTGCAGTATTAATTTGAAGTTTAGGTTAGTTTAGTAACACGCTTCCGCGCAGTTACTGATGCTGATATTGAGTTTATTTCAATTAAGAATTTCTCAGTATCTTCCAGAAGCTCGTCAAGAGACGCACTACCATACCTGTTTCTGCCGTAAAGCTGTAATCCGGTTTAAAGGGTGTGGATGCCGGTGTAATTAATTACAGGCACATGAGACATTTCAACTTTGTTTTTGGGATGGCAACGCATTTGCAAGGCCTCTGGTATTGCAGATGTCTGTAGGCAGAGGTCACCACTTCACATCAGGTGGGCCATCAAGATGTTTGCCATTTAACGAGGTACAAAAAAAATATTATCAATCCGGGGTTTAGAAATTGGTGGTGTAACACCCCCGTACCTGAAGTCTCCCTGGTAGTATCGGGTTGCCGTCCTAATATTTTTTTTTTTTGGGGGGTGGGAAATCATCTAATAACTTCTCCCGCCCTGGGCGGGGCGGGAGGGAGTGTCAGACTTTTACTGACTAAAACCCACCCATGTTCCTTCTTGTGCCCTTTGCGTTCCGGGGGCGCGGTATCTCTTACGAACAACCCGCAGCCCCGGTTGCCGTCCTATTGGACTATGAGAGTGAGGGAAGTAGGCCTGTCTTTGGTCTTTGCACTAAAACATCTCCGGCGTACCGAAGTGACCGAAACTTGGTCACGAAAATATTATTATTATACCTTTGCCTTCTTAAAAAGCGCTCACAGCATCGTCTAGCGTTAGCTTTACGTGACGTTTCAGTGTGAAGTGTCCCTAAAAACCGGTGTCTAGAACACACTAGAAATTTAGTTATAGAGGGAACAGTGTTTGTGGGTTTACAAAACAAAATAGTTTAGAATTTAACACGATAGATTAATGTGAAACATTAGAGGTAAACTGAGACTAGTTTATGTAGATAAGTGTAGTTATTACCACACTTTGGTAATAACAAGATACAGGAGCAATACTACTTAGCTAGAATGTTGAAAGGTTATGAAATTATATGTTAATATGTTATGTTTGATAGTTATGTTATGTTAACATACCATCACGACTGTATTCCCCAAAGGGAACGGCAGAGGTGTAGCAATGACGTCGGGAGCCGCGAGACGACTCCCGGCCACCGTAGATACTGGCCTGTGGACGGTGAGCAATGGGTAGCTCACCGTCCTTACGTTGCATAACGACAGGCCGTGTCGACGGCGCGTTCGTGTTCCACGCGCGCCTCAAAGAGATGTCAGCAAAAGGAAGGGGCCACTGAGGGCCGATGACTGCCGGGGCTGCGGGTTGTTCGCAAGAGATACCGCGCCCCCGGAACGCAAAGGGCACAAGAAGGAACATGGGTGGGTTTTAGTCAGTAAAAGTCTGACACTCCCTCCCGCCCCGCCCAGGGCGGGAGAAGTTATTTGATGATTTCCCACCCACCAAAAAAAAAAAAAAAAAAAAAAAAAAGAGGTGTAGCAATGTACACACACAGTTCGCCGGTATGTTTAGGTCTATGTTATAGAGGGCGAGCCTATTGTCAATAACCGGGCCTAACTCCGAGCTGCTACTTAAAATTTTATAGAAAAACCCAATAGCACTTGTAATACCTTTTTAAAATACCTACAGTTTGACTATATAATTTGGACATAGAAGACAGTAGATAAGGTTTCAATTTCAATGGCAGTAGGTAGCTGTTGTCCCTAACTCCCGAAGAGAAGTCGGCAGAAATCGAGTTGTATGGTATTCTAGCCACTGTTATATAGCAATGTCCAATTGCTTTTTATTGTGATCCTACTTCATAAACTTCAATACACTTCCTTTGCACAGGAATCGACGGTTCCGGATCGAGCTCAATTAAGAATAGGAATATAAATCTCGAGACACCGCTCATGAAATCTGTCAAGGTAAGTGTTTGTTAAATTGCTACTGAGCCCTAATTCCGTAACACACTCAAAGTCAAACTCATTTGTTTCAATTAAAAAAATATTAGGCACTTTTGAACGCCATTTTTTACGAGGATTGGAAATAATTAAATGTCTTTTTTGGCTTTGGGTGGAGTGAAATGGAGTGTCATAGTATTCTAACTGACTATAAAAAACCCATCCGTGTTCCATCTAATGTCCTTTGCGTTCCAGGCCGCAGTGACAAGCACTGGCCCTAAGGGGCCCCATGTAAAACCTCACCTAACAATAGATTTTGTCCACAGAGTAACAAAGTCCGCACCCGACTCGGGGTCCGCTTCGCCGAGACCTCCCTGACAGCGGTCCCCTCACGGCTTGAGGTGCCGAAGATAGCGAGGGGTCCTGCCTGACATCCACCCCCCCGCCTCCGCTGCGCTGAGCACGAGCGCTGTCGAGTGCTGCATCAGTATTACAGTGATAAGATCGCCACAGTTTAATGCTAAGCAGATTACAGTACCCGGACGTAGCGTTCACAGAAAACAAAAGTTGCACATTGTTGGTGGAAACAACATTGTTGGTGGAAACATGTTAATAAAAACTCATACAATTTGAATACGAAAAACGTTATAGCTTTGATGTTACAAAGCTTTTGTTTACGATGAATACAGGGTATTTGTTGTGTGACACTTTGAGCTTCAGAAAGAGACAAATATACGAGTGACAGAGATGACGCTCTACAAAACCTTTCTTTTTTCAAACTTTAGATTTGCCATATTATTTTATTTATTTACATACTCATAGCTACAGCCAGGCAATTCGGTAATCTAGTTACTAGTTAGAATAATAAATTAGACAAACGAAGTTGCGAAGTTCTAACTGCCTCGTTAGTCACACAGTCACAAGCGCGACTGTTGAGCGTGGGATCGATTCCCAGGTCAAGCTTCAGTGTTTTCCATTTCAAACACGTAAAGCCGTTGGTCCAGCGCCTGATCTCTCCTCTGGCGTGTCGGATTGCCGTCCCGTCGGACTAAGAGAGTGAGGGAAGAGGAAGCACTATAAAATCTCCTGCGTACTTAGGTAGTCTTCAATGAGATTGGCTGCCGTGACCGAAGTGCGTTCGGGTGAATAGTTTTTTTATTAAGGTAGAATAGTAAGTTATATAGCCAAGTGGAGGGTTATATCAGAGAATAACTTATATAATGGTACAGACAAAGCTTTCAATGTACAATTAAGTACTACACTAGGCCGAAAACACGTGGGATGTTCGATTACTTCACAAGTGTTTTTCAAAAAGAAACCCTATGCTATTGAACTTACGTATTAAACATGAGATTTAATGAAAAGATTTCAGCGTAATTGTAGGTATGAAAGATTTTTATATGAAGAGCGAAACATAAATTGAAGGTTGTAAAAAAAATGCTAAATATTTTTTTTATTTTTTTAAAATAACATTTTAATAATAACGCTTCAGCTTAGCATTATTTCTGTCGCTGTCGCACACCTGTCAAACTATACGTGTGAGATAAAGACAAGAACATAATCTAAGCCTCAATACGTGATAAGTAAAGCTTAATCTCGGCTTTAGAATAAGGTCCTAAATTGAGGTGTCTTGTCTTACGTACTTAAAAGCAATATACTTTTTAATTTATTTACATAATTGCTTAGAATTATTTTTTTTATCTCAAATTTGTTTCTTTTTTCTTTCGTTTGTACAGATAACATCGTAGTAGCAAATTATTGTTAATTTGCTACTACAGCAAATTATTGTTAATTTGCTACTACAGCAAATTATTGTTAATTTGCTACTACAGCAAATTATTGTTAATTTGCTACTACAATGTTATCTCTTCACCATCTTCGATTGTGTGGTAGATAATGCCTAAGGCACTAATGTTGAAATCTATACTAAAGTTATAAAGCTGAAGAGTTTGTTTGTTTGTTTGGTTGAACGCGCGAATCGCAGGAACTACTAGTTGGAATTGAAAAATTATTTTTGTGTTGGATAGTTCATTTATCGAGGAGGGCTATAGGCTATATAGCAACACGCTACGACCAATAGAGGCGGAGCAGTAACCAAAGGCGTAACCTAATGCGAGTGAAAAAACTAAACGGACGAAATCGCGAGCAATAAACTAATAAAAGCTCCAATATCTAGTATAGTATTATTTTTGTTGTACAATCAAATACAGAATTGTGAATTTTAAATTTTCAGTTTTAAATATTCAGTTCCTAAAAATCACATTTATGATTAAATTACGTCAAAATAAAATTCGTTTACATACAAGTAATTCTAATACTCAGTTTCGATGGTTGAATTAATTCAAAAATATATTGTTCGACGAAAACTAATGAAATCAAAATTAAACTGTAATTTAATTGGAAAAGACTGAATAATGAAGGCTTCGAGAGATAGATAATATTGGAAATAACGTGTAAATAACATGTTGCTTAATGGCATCAAGCATTCGCAGTCTAACGATTTCATATTATTTCGTATTTGAACTTCAAAGCTATGAAATTTAAGCTTTAAAAGATTTTGCAAATTACATACCTTATAACAGTGCTTTAGCTCGAAGCCTTTTTGACCCCCGACGCAAAAACGACGGGGTGTAATAAGTTTGACGTGTCTGTCTGTGTGTGTCTGTCTGTGGCATCGTAGCTCCCGAACGCATGAACCGATTTTGATTTAGTTTTTTTTGTTTGAAAGGTGAATTATTCGGGAGTGTTCGAGTGAATGTTTGGTGGTAATCGGTTCAGCGGTTTCCAAGTTATTATGCGTTTCACCCCTTCTCTTCACATGCCGGGGGTTACCTAAAATTTTTACACATTATGGTACGCAAATAATGAATTTTTACCATTTCATGGTGTCCGGAATCAACAGAACCGTGAATCTTGAAACCGTGATATTCAAATGTATAAAGAGAGGGTTCAAGTTATAATGGTTTTTGTATGGATACTTAAATAAATGTCATTGAAGGACATTTTTAAGTGTTGTCGCTCACTGAGCTACTAGAGGAGGTTGTAGCAAGGCTACTAGTAGTCGCCACAAGGTGTGATCACATCGTCGACATTTTTCATACGTTTTTATTCAGTGATAAGATTTTCGTGAAACGTGCATTCTTAAGTGATTCCGTATTATATTATATATTTTAGAGCTCTTACTGATGGAGCTCATCCTACCACCATACCTATTCCTGCCGCAAAGTAGCTTTGCTGTGTTCCGGTTTGCAGGGTATGGGTGCCGGTGTAATTACAGGCACATGAGACATTTCAACTTTGTCTCTGGGATGGCAATGCATTAGCAAGGCCTCTGGTATTGCAGGCAGCGGTGACCAGTTACCATTAGGTGGGCCGTCGTCTTGTTTGTGACAGACGTGCTCATGATATTCGGTGCTACTCTTTTCAAAGTCCCGTAACACACCCGTCTTTTTATGGTACCGATAGCATGGCTACCGAATAGCCCCCACTAGTAGTTCAGTGTTCGGCATCTCTAATAGTGTGTATTTTTGCATCGACACAAAAATTCTAGCTAAATGTTGTATAAATTAAGTATATTAAATGTTTTATATTATTAGGTAGAAGGCTAATTTTAATTGTTTAGTTAGTCGATTTGTACTTACCTTAAGCAGCATTTCCCAAACTATGGGTCGCGAGCGAATATTTGATGGGAACCCTACCTTCATCTCTTATAACAGTATTATTTTAATATTACTTTGCCTTGCACACTGTTGGATTTTCAACGCTCAGCACATCCCCGAGAGTTGAAAATCCAACAACTATATCTTCAAAGTAAACTGGGAAGGCTCCCTGATTTATTTTATTCTCATATTAAAAAAGGGACTGACAGCCAAAGGTAAATTTCAAATTTAAAAGTTTTTGTTAAATGGGTCACGGTCCAGTCAACTTTGGGACTACTAAACTAAAGAGTTTTTACTAAGATGTGTATTATCTATACTCTAAGGGCCTCAGCCCACGTTAGACTTTTTGTAGGGCTGATTATTGAACCGTTCAATGGATCCATAGTTTCGTGGGACCGACTTTTTGTAGGACGTGTGCGTTGGTTCATATGTTCCATTCTCTTCGACAAAAATATCAATCACCGATAATCTCATGACTGGACAGCCTAAGAATCTCTGTAGTTGTTCATATTTTGTTTAATAAATATCAGAATTTTGCTTTTCAGTAAAAATACATGTCAATGTTGTGTACCTTGCTATTATTGCAAAGAAAATATGGAAATAAAATTGACGTCACATCAAATACTTCGTGGTTTTATTTACTATCCCAATCCCAATGCTGGGCAATAGTTGACACATGTTTGTAACTTAATCACGCCAGTACGGCAGAGACAAAACTTATAGCCTGGAATAGTACATAAGCTACGCTTTATCCCTAAAAAATGTACTGTTCCCGACGTATTGTATGTCAACTTTGACGGCCGAAGTCACGAGCAGAAGCTAGTAATTTAATAAGTTCAATCGTGTCCTGTCAATCCACATGTCGAACTGTCAAATCCTTCTTATTTTAAAACACAGTTCTTTTTAAATTGCAATGATGTAATCAAATAAGGTTGTATATGGTTCAACCAGCCAGAATCTCTATAGTACCACCCAATTTCCGTTACGTCAATATTTACTTAACTTCATTTAAGTTCTTATTTATCTTTACACTTAATTATCTTTTGGATCTTAATTCAACAAACGATATCTTTGGGGATGAATGAACGAAGATTATTGATATGTCTGAAGTTCTGTAAGAAGAATTTATGAGAGGGATGGTTTTGTTAAGTTTTTAAATGTACCTAAATATTTTTAACCCCCGACGCAAAAACGACGGAGTGTTATAAATTTGACATGTCTGTGTGTGTACGTCTGTGGCATAGTAGCTCCCGAATGCATAAACCGATTTTGATTTGATTTTTTTTTGTTTGAAAGGTATATTAGTCGGGAGTGTTCTTAGCTATTTTTGATGGAAATCGGTTCAGCGGTGTTAAAGGTATCAACTCTAATATAAACACTTATGTTTAGGAAATAAATAATTCCATTTTTTTCTACTAAAAAGTAATAAACTATCCGTAGAGACATACATCTTTGCACAAACAATGTTGGTTCTCCACACACTTCGCTGCAATCCCATTTATCTACCATATCTGAACCGAGGCAATGACGATATTTCATCCATAAATTCCCTCACGATGCGATAACATTTTATTTCGTAACTCGAAAACTCAAGTAAATCCACTTTATACTTTGAACCGTTTAGCTGAAATGCAAGCATGTCCATAAAACTTCAAAATCTTGAAGCGCTGTCGTTACGAAGTCGAACATCCGTTTGCTTGTGCGATTCTCCGAAATCTTTTGAACTTCAGTAGCTGTGTAGGTACCTATCACTTATCAGTTTTCTTAAGAAAACTCAAATGCGAGAGAATTTTATTGAAAATGTACTGTAAGGATGTTTAGTTGTGAACATAAAAGAGTTTTTAACTATAGAGAGGAACCTACAGGGTGTTCAATCTAATGGATTGAAACACAATTTCAATTGTTACATACATACATACCATCACGCCTGTATTCCCCGAAGGGTTAGGCAGAGGTGTACCAATGTAGACCCACAGTTCGCCGGTATGTTTAGGCCCATGTAATAGGGGGCGAGCCTATTGCCATTAACCGGGCACAAATCCTAACTCCGAGCTGCTACTGAGAATTTCTTTGCATGCGGCAATATAGTTTAATGTTGTATGAACAAATATTTTAAATTCTCGCCACACACATTCACGTGCATCCAGACCCATCACACTATAGATTGGCGGGTCATATTAGGCTGCCTCGTTAGTCTAGTGGTCCATAACAGGACCGCTACTCTAGAGGTCTTGGGTTCGATTCCCAGGTCGAGCAGTGTTGTTGGGTTTTCCTATGAAATTCTCAGTACCAACTCGGAGTCAGGATTTGTGCCAAGTTAATACCAATAGGCTCAATGGTAGATTTCTACCTAACCCTTCGGGGAACACAGGCGTGTTGGTATGTGTGTGGCTTCTTGTAATGTATTTAGGATACCGTCATTGTAGCTTTCTTCCATCATCATGTAAGCCGAAAAGCGTCCACTTCTGAACATAGGCCATCCCTAAAGGTAAGCCATAGATAAATCAGCCAAAGTTTTAACAGTACCTACTCACATGAGTTTCGCCTCTATGCGATTTCTTAATTCTATGTACCTACAAAGACATATTGCGGCGGAATATTCCACTTTCGAGGTAGTCGTCCATCATACATTCTCTGATGGAATTTATTACCCCGTCCTGTATACTAACATGATTTTATAGAAAATATTATATTGTGTCGATATTCTTATAAGTAATACCGCCATGATACAAAAGATTTATTGATTTTATTACACAAGATATAATTGACCAGTAATAATATCTTGTTAGAGAAAAAATATTTCCTAGATAATTCACAAGGCCTTTCATTATTCAAGTTAAATATGTATATGTACAGTCAGCAAAAGAGATAAGTAACCAGAGTCGCCTAATAAATTCATTTTTTTTTTAAACCGTTGGATGTTTTTTTAATTAAATTTATTTTTATTAAAAGAAAATGAATAGTTTATTAATTTCATTAAATTTAATTTAATAGCGACCACCGGGTTAAAAGAAAACTTAAACTATATTAGACGACCTGGTTACTTATCTCTTTTGTTAACCGTACTATATACATATATATATATATATTTACAGACCTACAATAAGATAACATAAAAAGAACAATACGTAATAATAAGTGAAGAAGCCAAAACTAAATGGCGTCATAAAATTCGTACACATCGCCGTCAACAGGTCGACGTGCCCAAAAAACTAGCGGGACTGCTTATCCACAGGCCAAGGTAAAAGCCAATAAAGTCAATGCAACAGTTCCTTAAACATATTTTTTTCGCAAAAGAATATTATCCTTATTGGTAACTATATTTACGAGTCGTTTGAGGTGTAACCTCGGGTCGTGGGTTTCATAGCCTTTTCAAAGAATGGTCCAAACGGTTGGTTGACACTTCTCGTTACCCAAGGGCTAGCTTTTACCTTGGCCAGGAGCCTGGCACTGCTATCCAACGTGGCATTTTTTTAATTTTATGTTTTAGTTATTTTATGCTATATAGTATTTTACTATAATTATTAAAACTAATATTGTATCGAGGTTTTCACAGAAACTATTTCTGAACTTGAAGTTTTTTTCCTATGGACACTACGACCTCGCCCACATTGACCTTCATATTGAAGATCAGACTTCTAATAAGCATACATCACCCCTTAATAAAGTTCTAAACTAACCGAAGTCTTGACCTTCGCAACTTTTGATTGCTATTCTTAGTTCCCAAGAATTCTAAGCCTTTATAAAGCTGGTTTCATACCGACGAAGGTAGGAGTGGATTGATTGGGAAAGGATAAAAAATTTGTAAAAGTAAAAAGGAACCCTATAAATGCAACAATAAAGTAGAATGTTATACTAACATGACCCGCCAATCTATAGTGTGATGGGTCTGGATGCACGTTAATGTGTGTGGCGAGAATTTAAAATATTTGTTTTACAACATTAAACTATATTGCCGCATGCATAGAGTTTTTATTACTTTGCAAAATTAATACACAAATCTCGCACGTGGCAGCGCTGTATATCTTTCGGAGTGATTAAAATTTTCGCCCACCTACCCCACGCCTCGCCTCGGCGTGTAACCACCTAAAATAACAAATCGCCTGAGAATACAATCTCAAAATCCAAAACTAAATAAAACTAATGAATACTGTGTAGGATGTAGGTAGTGGTAAATAGCGTTGGATTTATCGTCAACAATACCTAAAGGTTTATATACAAGAGCATGTACTTGTTACAAAACATTGAGCCAACTTTTATACACGAGGTTAGTTTAAACAAGGAGTTTAAAGGGAGTATAGTGCTTATGAAAATAAACCACTTTCACTATGAAATTATACTTAAAATTGCGAAAATAAGTCAGCTGTTCCTTGCATTTGTCGAGTTATGCGAACGTAAATGTATGGAGCAGTTGATTTATTTTTCTCATGATTTTACGCTTTGTACTTTATTAAAAGTTGTTTATTTTCATAAGTACTGCACTCCCTTAAAGTAAGTCTCTCATTTACCCTAACACTCTGTATCTAAGAGAAGTAGAAGTTTTAGTAGAGAATTTTATCTCGAGAAAATAAAGTAAGAAAAATGTGCATGAAATGATCTACAAAAATCGTTACCTCATACTAGGAATTTCTCCTGAATCTTGGGTGCGTTTACAAACATATAAACTTACATATACAAACAGACAGACCCGGAACAACTATCAGTAGGCCATACAAACTTTTGTATCACGCTGGCACAAAGCGCAGCAGCCAATCGCCAAGCCACCACGCCTGCCATGTATAGACACGGTACCGCCTTTGGCTGAATGAGCCGAATTTGGCTGAAATAGTTTATGCTTTGAGATAGATGCCACTTGAAATGACAGTTGGTGATTACGGCTGTCAACACAATAAAATTTGACTAATATAAAATATTTTATTTTTATTTTTACACATAATAAAGTATTTAAATAATAGTAGTAGTACACCTCTGCCTAACCTTTCGGGAATACAGGCGTGATGGTATGCGTGTGTAAATAATAGTAAATAGATGAATCCTACTAATATTATAAACACGAAAGTTTGTGAGGATGAAAAATGGCCGGAAGGACGTTTGTTACTCTTTCACGCTTAAACGGCTGAACAGATCTGGATAAAATTTAGCACATAGATAGAACAAAGTTTGGAATAGCACAAATGTATTTTTCTAGTAGGATAACATATTGACCTTAAATCCGGACGAAGTCACAGGTAGAAGCTAGCCTACAGTAAAGAAAAGCCTCTAGTATATATTCGCCTTTTTGATCAGCTGAACCTATGTTTTAGAAACAAGACGCCTACGCGATTGTGGGCGCTGGCATGGATAATAGATGTTTACCGACGTTTTAATGTGGCAATCAGCCGTTTGATAAAGGTACGCCTGGTACCCACTTTATCTCGTATTTACTTTTAGTTTTCACATTCATTCATTTGATCTGTTTCAGAAGCGTGAATTACATTCATTTAGGTTAGAAGCTTCTTTAGCCGTTAGGCATAGACAGGGGTGTCACCCACCCTTAGCTGCTCTTTTTTTTTAAACGGCCAAACAAGCTGCCGGCCCACCTGATGTTAAGTGATCACCGCTACCTATAGACATCTGCAATACCACAGGTCTTGCAGATGCGTTGTCATCCCAGAGATGAGGTTAAAAATGTCTCATGTGTCTGTAATTACACCGGCACCAATGCTTTGCGACAGAAATAGGTATGGTGGTAGTACTATCCCAGACGAGCTACTTCACAAAGAGCTTTACTACTACGGACTGTTCTTCCGCGATCTCACATTATAATATAGAATTTTATTCAGCTTCACTCAAAGTCAAAGTCAATAAACTTATTTCAATTAGACCAGGTACTTTTGAATTGTTAAAGAGTCGGTCAGTGAACCGGAAAGTTAAAGCTAGTTGGTAGTTCCAAAATGTAAGCAGGCCTTTATGGAGAAGAACGAGAAAGAAACTCCACGGACAGAGTTGTATTTTAAATAAAGTTTTATAACTATTCATCCAAGTAATACTATTCTAAATGCGAAAGTTTTTGAGGATGGATGAATGTTTGTTACTCTTTCCAAGCTTAAGCAGCGGACACGAATTAGCTGTAATTACACACAAATTAGACGTTGATCAATGTAATCCATTTCTGTGTTCCGGTGGGATAATTTAGGATTCTGGCTTAATTCTGAATTGTACACAGACGAAATTGCTAACAGAACATAACATACCATCACGCCTGTATTCCCCGAAGGGTAAGGCAGAGGTGTACAATGTACACCCACAGTTCGCCGGTATGTTTAGGTTCCATGTAATAGTGGGCAAGCCTATTGCCGTTAACCGGGCACAAATCCTCACTTCGAGCTGCTACTGAGAATTTCATAGAAAACCCCAATAACACTTTTTTTGCTCGACCTGGGATTCAAACCCAAGACCTCTAGCGTAGTATTCGTGCTTAGGACCACTAGGCTAACGGCCAGTTGCAAACAAAGGGTAGAAGATAATAAGTACGGGCCCCAAAAGAAAGCGTTAAAGCCACCATCATCATCTGAGATATGAACTTTACGTAGAATTTCCGAAAATTCTGACTCGAAAGGGGTAAAATCGGCAATTAAATTTTATGTGACAGCTCAGAAACTTACGCGGGCAAAGTTGTAGGCAAATTGGTCTCTGAGGTATGGCTCCCGTCACTAACTACTGGATAAGCATTCAATAATTAACGAATACTAAACGAGATGGCAAATTAATGTGGTAGGAGTATATAAAATAAATATACCATCACGCCTATATTCCCCGAAGGGTTAGGCAGAGGTGTAACATTGTACACCCACAGTTCGCCGGTATATTTAGGTCCCATGTAATAGGGGGCGAGCCTATTGCCATTAACCGGGCACAAATCCAAACTCCGAGCTGCTACTGAGAATTTCATAGAAAAACCCAATAACACTTTTTGCTCGACCTGGGAATCGAACCCAAGACCTCTAGCGTAGCAGTCGCACTTAGGACCACTAGGCCAACGAGGCAGTTATAAATATATAAATACGTAAATATTTCTTCGGAAGTATTTCTTCGCTAATTTCAAACAATGTAAATATTCAATAAGACACGTCTTCGCTAGACCACAATTAACCAAAGCGAAGGTTGGTTAAATGATTTTATATGTTATGTATGGAGCGTGTAGTATTAAGATATTTTCAAGCAACGTGCGGGTTGTAATATGTACTGTATAAATATACTAGTTACTGCCAGCGTTTCCGTCCGCGTGGGTATTTTCACCCGCGTTAAGTTACGTCTTTTGTTACTGCTCCGCTCCCGTGTGCCGTAGCGTGATGTTATATAGCGTATGATACTTCTTGATAAATTAGCTACCTATTGGTAAAAAAAAAATGGTTCAAATCGGTTCAGTAGTTTCGGAGCTTTTTCTGTACAAACAAACAAAAAATCTTTCCTCTTTATTATATTAGTAAAGATGTGCGAGTAGATGTACGTTTCAAAATTAAAAGTCAGAAAATCGTTTGATTTTTAACCTTAATCCAACTACACAACGTTCTGAATGTGTTTACGAAATAAATCTGTTAAAAAAGCCGTACTGTTCCATTGATTTTTTAATTAAAAAAAAAACAAAACTGGTTCGTAATTTTCATAAAATTCCATTTGTTTCGTAAATTTTATTATTCGAACATGGGGAATGTTGGCTAACAAAAACATTCTTTCCAAATATTATCTGTTGAACCAACTGCTTGCTCTTTTTACGAGAATGTGGAATATTTTACATTTTTATAATGTGAAAAAATATCAGGAGACCAAATATGATTACAAATTGAAAAAATACTGTTAGATTTGTGGGGAAACAAAGTTCCAAAAGTATACCTACTAATAGTCTAGGTCAGGGATGGCTAGCTCAAGGCCGGGGAACCGATGACACGCGTCTCTGGTGGCCTAATTCGAACACGTCAATATTATATAAAAAAATTATAATTCTAATAATTCCACGATACAACTTCTAAAAAAAATACTTTATTTCAGCCCCGAAAAGCCGATTAAGTTTTAATTAAATGAAAAATAAGTTTTTTATTTATAATAAATAGTTAATCAAATGACTTAACAAATAAGTGACGTCACAGTTTGAACAACTATGGGTATTACCTTTTGACAGCTCTTAAAAAGTAATCAATTGATTGGTGATGTCAACTACCTGGCAAATGTATGTTGTCGATGTCAAACCGAATTAGCAACAGCAGAATGGACACAAAACCTTTATTTAATTTTAATAAACATAAACACATAATAAATATTACGATTGTTAGCAGTTGCGTGCAATACGCTCGTCCCCTATTACATGGAACCTAAAAACATATCGCTGGACTGTGGGTGTACACTGGTAGTGTAGACGCCACGAGTCGTGAGCACAAATGTCAAGTTAATTCTTGGGTTTTTGGGTACCTTTCTGGGTTTTTTGGGCCGCCGACGCTGCACGTGATTAGTCCGTCAGTCGGATCTATCACGTGCAGCGTCGGCGTCCCAAAAAACTCCGAAAGGAACCCAAAAACCCAAGAATTAACTTGACATTTATGCTCACGACTGATTCTTTAATGAACCATATCCACAAAAAAAAATCCTTTAACTTTTTTTTTTCTTTCCTGAAAGGTAAGCTCTTGACTCTAATGGTTTGCCCTCCCTGGTGACGCTAATACAGATTAGATCACAGTAGAGAATTCTTTTTTACTTAATTAGGTAATTGAAACAAGATTGTAAAACATTTTCGCCTGTAGGCCTTTTAATTAAAAGAATAGAAATCTCAATGGATTTAATTATTTAAGTAGGTAGGTACTTACTTACCCAGTAGGTCAGTATTCAATCTAAAATGGCCTGTTGGTCTAGTGATCACAAGCTCGACAGCGAATGTCGGGTTCTTGGTTGGATTCCCAAATCGAGCAGTGTTATTAGGATTTTTTCAATAGGAATTTTTCAGTACCAGCTCTGAGTTTTGAAGTTGGTGGTGTGATAACCGCGAGCCTTGGTAAGCACGTAAAGCCATTGGACCTTCGCCTGATCTCTCCTCGGCTGTGACGGATTGCCGTCTCATCGGATTATAAGAGTAAGAAAACAGAGCGGAACCATCTCAGTTTTTGCGCACACACTTGTGCATTAAAATGTCTCCTGCGTAGTCTCCATTGGATTCCGACCGAAATTCGATCATTTTATCAATCTAGTTTGACATTAAGATAAATACCTACGTACCTAATAACAGCCTCGTTACCCTAGTGGTCCTAAGCGCGACTGCTATGCTAAAGTTCTTGGGTTCGATTCCCAGGTCGAGCAAAAAGTATTATTGGATTTTTCTATGAAATTCTCAGAAGCAGCACCCTTCCTGTTTGTTTAGAAATATTTACGATTAGCTTCTGCTCGCGAATTCGTAGTTTTGTCACCTTCATTAAGTTACGTCTTTGGTTACTGCTCCGTACCTTTTGGTCATAGCGTGATGTTGTACAGCCTTCCTCGATAAATTGGCTATTCAACACAAAAAGGATATTTCAATTCAAACCAGTGGTTTCTGAGATTAGCGCGTTCAATCAAACAAACAAACTCTTCAGCTTTATAATATTAGTATAGTTTTATTTTTTTAGGAAAGTCTGCAGGTCGAGGTCCAGGTCGAGTAAAAACTGATATTGGGTTTTTCTATGAAATGCTCAGTAGCAGTTCGGAGTTAGGATTTGTGCCCGGTTAATGGCAAAAGACTCGCCCCCTATTACAAGGGACCTAAACATACCGGCGAACTGTGGGTGTACATTGGTACACCTCTGCCTAACCTTTCGGGGAATACAGGCGTGATGGTATGTTATGTAATAAATACCTACATAAGTTTCCTAATGATCAATACTTCTTTGATAATATTTAATGTTTGAAAAGCTATAACTATATTATCTATTGCTTTAATTTCCAAAGTTTGGAAACAATAGTAATCATTTTCATATTCAAAACTATTAAAGTACTTGGGGTTGAAAATATCTTTGCCCCTTAAAAAAGTTATAGACAGGCTATAACTTATCTTCCCTTCAGTCTGAAGTCTGATTGCGATATTCAGTTGAGCTTAATTTTGCCCAAACCAACCAACCCACGTACTCAATCTAATATAACCTCAAACATCCTTCTTAGAAGTTATATGATTCAGCCGTTTGGGGTTGAAACACTAGGGCCATGAGCTCCGAGCGCTCACCTAGTTTTTAGGGAAATCGTCAAGCGACTGATCGACTCTTCACGTGACCAGAGGGCTGGCCTTTTCTTGGGTCAATAATGGCAATGCTGACAGCCTTTTGGGCACTTACCCTATTGACAGCGATGCGGACGAGTATTTTGATGCCCTATGAACCCTCCTTTCTATTTATTAATTAGTTTTGTGTTTTGAAAAAAAAGATCGTGAGGAAACCTGTTTAAGAATATAAGTTTAGAACCGCCATTCTGCCATGAGCAATCGTGGTGATCAAAGCTCGTGCCTTCTCTGTATGAGCAGTGGCTTTTGCTCTGCAGGAAGACGATTATAGGCAGGTATTATTATTGTTACAATAATAAAACTTCCAAAGTTAACAAAGAAACACACTTTCTATAAAAAAAAAACAATTTCAGCGGTTTAATAATTCAAAATATAAAAGTAAACAACACAAAAATACACAAATTCTTAAAACTTATATTTACTTAATCAGGATTACAAATAGTGCTTCGAAATAACTATTTAATGATTTCCCTTTATTTACAAAGTTACATTATTTTTATATTTACATCTATGTTATCTTATAACCAGGGAACTGATAAGAGGATCTAGATACAGGATCGGTTTTCATCATTCACCTGCCATCTTTTAGGGGGTGAAACTACTCATGAATAAGAACACCTTTTATAATGGAATCAACTCCAAAATTTGAATAAATTATTAAAGAAGTATTTCATTCATTTTAAATTACACACGGACCCTAATTCCGATAGATAACTGCTTAAAAATAACATTTTTCTTGTAAGTAAAGTAAATACCCGTTATCCGTCTAAATTTCCTACCGCAGCTAGCAAAGGAGCTGATAACCTTGAAAAGGCTGAACCGATTTCCATCAAACATAGCTAAGAACACTCCCGACTAATTCACCTTTTAAACAAAAAAAAATACAAAATCAAAATCGGTTCATGCTGTCGGGAGCTAGGATGCCACAGACACACACACAGACTGACATGTCAAACTTATAACACCCCGCCGTTTTTGCGTCGGGGGTTAAAAATAACAACCAAAAAAAAAAGATCAGAATGTATGGAACAGCTGACTTTTTTTTTCATATTTCAGGGTTGGTCCTTTAGCAAATTTTGTATTTATGAGTACTTTTACCTCCTGAAAGATGGCAGGTGAATGACAAGTCAACCTGTATTTGCCTTAAATACATTTTTTACTAGAAAAGTATGGATATCAAAACCTAATTATAGGGGTGTTTGTGTACAGTACGATACCGAATACTTTTAGTACAAATATGTTCTTCTTTTATGATTTATTTACAACTTTTTACTCATAAGACTAGCTAGAGTACTGAAAATCCTTAAGGGCCGTGACTGACGTCGCGGCACGGTAGTAAAGGATTTTATTTGTGACCAAGTTCTTTTTATCTTTATTTCAATGAGTTTAGAATTCATATTACTTTATTTCGATGCAATCATACCGCGACACGCCACGGTGTGCCACCGCGTCCCGCGAGTCAGTTAGGGCACAGGATTACGACAGTTACACTATTTGACATAAGGTTTAAACGGGTGCGGAAATGTCGTGACGCGGTACGGTCATAAAAAGAGCCAGGAACACGGCGAATCGTGCCATCTCACTTCACCGTTTTATGACCGTGCCTACCACTAAAGTTGGCTTTTAAAACAGACCAATATAACCCTTAGACCTACCTACGATTAAACTTAACATAAACTGGCCCATCCGGACGTATCAACATGTCAGCAAGAAGCGTTGGTCGGAAACCCTTAACGCGCGGCGACAGCCTGAAGTTCCGACAAATTCCACTGAGCACGCATTTCATTTCCAGCATTGCGAACCGTTGACCTGTGGACAAGGGGGTTTTGTTGTAGTCAGCGAGCAATGGATAGCGGGCCTTTCGGAAATATCTTGTAAGGTGTTGAACAGTATGGTTGTAACTATTTTTGGCTAGCGTAGTTTTTACAACTCAGCTCCAACCGTATTTGAAGGAAAAGGCTCACAAGATTTTTCTAAAGGAATATTTTGTAATTATTACAACAATTTCCGATTCGTCAGAGATACAAAGTAGCGCGCATAAAAATATAAAAAAAAAAATTGTAAGAGATTATTCAAATCATATTAATTAAATATTTGATTTATCTAAACGGCTATTTGACACTTCTCGTGACGCAAGGAATTTTTTGATGCCAATTAGTTGTAGAATCTTTTCTTTGTTTTTATTACTATTAAGGTATTTTTTTTCAAATTTTGAAGTTGTAAATATTTAATTACGAACCGGGGCTTCTGCTTCCGACTTATTCCAAAGACAAGTACAAATAAAAGAAGTACAAATAAAAATATACGAATATTCTGGGTAACTACAATTGAGCTTTTGTTAACCTCAATAAAACGATTGTAGTCTCACACAATAGATAAATAAGTATTTCTGTATATTTAAGCAAATTGTTTTACTATTAAAACGACAAATTATTGAACACGTGACGTCACGTGGTTTTCAGCCGCTGCTGAAAATCACGTGCTACCCTTTTCAATCCTTAATTACGTTTCAAGAATTTTAACAAATAAATACAGCAATCTAAGCAATTAAATTACGGTAGAAAAAGGCTTATTGTAAAGGGCAATTTGAGTAAATTCGGGATTTATAATGATATTAAGCAAGGTCCTAAATTATTCCATGGAAACCAAAAAAACTGAATAAAATTGTGTTAAACAAGATCAATATCTATATCATATGTGAGCCGATTTCAATTAATTCCGTTCAGCCGTAAGCTGTACAAACATCCATCCACACATCCTGACAAACTTTCGCATACTAGGATCATGTGAACTGCCGAGTTGCGGAATTTGATTGATAGATTCACCGCGGCCAGGGAACGCAAAGGGCATTATGAGGAACACAGACGTGTTTTAGTCAGTAAGAGTCTGACACTCTGTTCCACTCCGCTCAGAGCGGAAAAAGAATTTGATGATCATATCCTAAAAAAAAGGATTATATGATCAAATTCATTCGATGTGATAATTAAAATTAAAAAATGTTGAGTAACCCCCGACAGAAGAATAAAGATCGCTACCGCAGCTAACAAAAGAGCTGATAACCTTGAAACGGCTGAACCGATTTAGATAAAACATATCTAAAAACAATCGCCAAGAAACCTGCTTTCAAATAAAAATATCGCATTTAAATCGGTTCACTCGTTTAAGAGCTACGGTTTCACAGGCAGACACACAGACGCATCAAACTTAGAACACCCCTCTTTTTGAGTCGGGGGTTAAAAGGTGACGCATAATTAAAAAACTTGTTCAAAGTAAACGATAAGATATCTACAACTATTTGGGCAGACGATAAGGCAGGCTTCCGTTACAATCCGAGGAAAACTTGTTATCTAAAAAAAAATCTTAATTCATTTTTAAAATATCTACAGAAAAGTTTGTACATTTGGCCCCGTGTGAATTTAGAAAAAACTCAGCAGTGGTAGGCATTGAAACTTGTATTTAACTTCCATATCCTTTTTAGAGGTCGGGTCTGTGTGCCGTCTGTAACAGGGCCGTGTCTTTCTAAACCGTAATAAATTAAAACTTTTTAACCCTTGACGCAAAAACGACGGGGTGTTATAAGTTTGACGTGTCTGTTTGTGTGTCTGTGGCATCGTAGCTCCTGAACGCATGAACCGATTTTGATTTAGTTTTTTTTGTTTGAAAGGTGAATTAGTCGAGAGTGTTCTTAGCTACGTTTGATGGAAATCAGTTCAAAGTTATCAGCTCTTTTGTAAGCTGCGGTAGCGATTATTCTTGTTCTGTCGGGGTTACTTAATTTTTTTAATTTTGTGTCTTTACAGAGTCTGTATTACTGAGGCAAATAAAAATAAAGCTAAGTTCAAAACTTTTGAAAACAAGATATTTGTTTCTTTTTTTACAAAACCATTTAAAAATTTACTTAATATTTTTTCGGTAGTATTGAACTCTTCGTATGCGAATCCGATTACTCCGACGGCTTACACATACCATCACGCCTGTATTCCCCGAAGGGTTAGGCAGAGGTGTACCAATGTACACTCACAGAGTGCCGGTATGTTCAGGTCCCATGTAATAGGGGCGAGCCTATTGCCTATGACCGGACACAAATCCTAACTCCGAGCTGTTACTGAGAATTTCACTGACAAACCCAATAACACTTTTTGCTCGACCTGGGAATCGAACCCAAGACTCTAGCGTAGCAGTCGCGCAGTGGCTTACGTATACCTAGTAATTTCGGGATTACAGGATAAATAGCTATACCTATACAGTTCCTAGGTCCGGCGCTGAACGGCACGAAAGCATACGGATGCATCGGCTCTCCACTGAAGAATCGTTCAGGGTTGAAAGCGTCCGGGTCAGGGAACAGGTCCGGTCGCCGGTGCAGATCGTAAATATGAATCGACACTTCTGATCCTTTCTTCACTGGTAGGTCCTCTGCAAGAAAAAAGTAAAGATTAGTGACCGTGGCCAGGATCGGTCTGGAGATTATATATACATTAAGACGGATATTTTAGACAGTTAAATAATTAAATGGTAATAACGAAATATATCTAGTTCCGAGTCTGGCAGTTTTTGTTTATAAACACACCCAGAATACGGAAAGAAATTCTCGAACAGTAGAAATGTTTTAGACCTCAGGATTCTTCTCAGATTCTTTTTATGTGGGTGGCAATTAAAGGAAATTTAAACAATGAAATTACCAACGCAGACTTTCCACACATAACATACTATCACGCCTGTATTCCCAGAAGGGTAAGGCAGAGGTGTAACAATTTACACCGACAGTTCGCCGGTATGTTTAGGTCCCATGTAAAAAGGGGCGAGCCTATTGCCATTAACCGGGTACAAATCCTAACTCCGAGCTGCTACTGAGCATTTCATAGAAAAACCCAATATCAGTTTTTACTCGACCTGGACCTCGACTTGCAGACTTTCCTAAAAAAATAAAACTATACTAATATTATAAAGCTGAAGAGTTTGTTTGTTTGATTGAACGCGCTAATCTCAGAAACCACTGGTTTGAATTGAAATATCCTTTTTGTGTTGAATAGCCAATTTATCGAGGAAGGCTGTACAACATCACGCTATGACCAAAAGGTACGGAGCAGTAACCAAAGACGTAACTTAATGAAGGTGACAAAACTACGAAGTCGCGAGCTAAATATTTCTAAACAAACAGGAAGGGTATTGTCAGCCCTAAAATATTTATTCACAAAGTTAATTCTAACAAATGATTTACAATTAAAGTTACACCAGTTTGAAATTTGACCTTATATTAATTAGTTATTTGGCAAATTTTATCCCGGAGTTGTAATTGATTGAACCTCGCAATTATGGTCAGGAGTGGGTTTCATTTCACTTTAATGGCGACGGGACGTACGAGCGTATTAAATGTAGATAAGCCCATTATTTTGTTTCAAATTCGATTAATGTTGGCGGCCGATTAGGGCGTGGATACATCACCACGGCACGGCGCCGCCACCGTGAAACGGCAAGATGTCGTACCGTACGGTGCGGTGAACGGTACAACCATCGGTTCATGCGTGTATAGTACCTAGTCGCTGCTAGTCGTCAGCTCAAATGTCAAGTTATTTTTTGGGTTTCTTTCTGGGTCAGTCGGACCGATCGCGTGCAGCTTCCGCGCCCCAGAAAACCCCGAAAGGAACCAAAAAACGCAAAAATTAACTTGACATTTGTGCTCACGACTCGTGGCAAATACTATACTCAGACTTGCAGTGTCTAGATTTAGAAGGCGAAAGACGTAGTCTGACGTGACTCCACTAATTAGTCATCACCATCTACTTAGCCTTTTCCCAACTATGTAGGGGTCGGCTTCCAGTCTAACCGGATGCAGCTGAATATCAGTATTTTACATGGAGCGACTGCCTAACACCCACTAATTACTAGATTTCATTTTTTTTTTATTAGTTTTAAATGACATTCAAATGTGCTTGTTAATATTCTAATTAAAATAAATGATTTAACTTTGACTTGACTTGAACTTATGCCGTGTATCAATGAGTCTTTACTTAGTAATGAAACGGAGAAAAATGAATTTCAACTTTGTGAAATAATACGTCAGCATCAATGTTATCAGAATTTTTTTTTTTGTACGAACTTAGCGACAGCGAAACGTCAACTGACGAGCACACGCATGGAGCCAGGCGCGGCACAGTGCACACGGCACTGTGCTGCGGCACATTATTTCGTTTCGCCGTGGCGACGGATGCCGCGCCGAGGTGATGTGTCCACGCCCTTACGCACGACATGTATGTTACACGATTTGTATTTCATTAAATCGTCCGATCACGCACGCATCGCATACAAACTCCCGAGGGCTCTAGAGTTGTGGTTTTAAAATGTAAACCGTTTACTGATGCCTAAAATTACATACCATCATCACGCCTGTATTCCCCGAAGGGTTAGGCAGAAGTGTATCTATACACCCACAGTTCGCCGGTTTGTTAAGGTCCCATGTAATAGGGGGCGAGCCTATTGCCATTAACCGGGCATAAATCCAAACTCCGACCTGCTACTGAGAATTTCATAGGAAAACCCAATAACACTTTTTGCTCGACCTGGAAATCGAACCCAAGACCTCTCGCGTAGCAGTCGCGCTTAGGACCACTAGGCTAACGAGGCAGTTTAAAAAAAATAGTAGACTTTTATACACCAGGATTAAGTTTACCGGTGTAGAAATATGTACTGGCAATACAGGAGGGTGGTAGCGAGTCTGGTTGTTTAGATCATAATAATACAAGTCTAATATTCCATTGCAAGGCAAAGGCCTCTTCTCAGGCAGAGAAGGCACGAGCAATGATCACCGCGCTTGCTCAATGTGGATTGACGACATTACAAGTTCAAAAGTCCTACGATTTTTTTCTTTCACGATATCAATGATGTCCAACATGACAGAAAGTACCCCACATATGTATGAATTGAAAAAGTGACATTAGTACTTGCCCAATGTTGAACCTGCGACCTAATCGACAGTATTCTACATACATTCATACATAAAGTCACGCCTTCTTCCCATGGGGGTAGGCAGAAACAATAGAACGCCACCTACTACGATCCTTACATACTCCTTTCGCCTCGTCCACGTTTATAAAAGCACGCCAGTTACGAGTACTGCGCACCTGACCTTTCTGAAGAACCTCCACAATATTCTAATTCCTAATCCATATAAAACCACCTTAAGAATATTTTTTGAATTAAGTATCTTTATTAGAATTAGAATGAAATAAACTTGGCACTTGGCTTTCTTGACATTCAGTATTTACTTAGCACTCATAATTAGTGTTCTGAATAAACACTTGCTCGAAATTTTTTAGTTTTTATTTGAGTAAATAAGTCTACGATGTAAAATATTTTCACAAAAAAAAATCCCAAATTATTGGAATCAAAGCCATTAAAATAGTGATTTGTTTGTAATGAAAATATTACATTTGAAGATACTTAATTTCTTATCTTCTCTTTGAACAAACAATGAGTGCAAATTGACCTTGTGTCCGTTGCCCGTATTAGGACAAAGGTCACGACAAGTTTACCAATTAGAAGATACTTTGTCTTACTCCCATTGTACAAAGCAATCAGTAAGACATTTACAATTTATTCGTAGTGTGTGTGAGTCCGACTGATAGATCAATCGCGTGCAGCGTCGGCGTCCCAAAAAACCCAAAAATGAACCCAAAATCCCAAAAATTAACTAGACGTTTCTGCTCACGACTCGTGGCGACTACTATATCAACATATGCCCGCGACTCCGCCCGCGTAAACTTTCTTACAGATCCCATTTTTTTTAAATAATAATTACTAGCGAAAGAATATTCAGAATCGATTCCGGAGTTCCAGACATAAGTACAAACTCTTATACCTTTATAATACGCTATCTTTTACCCGCATGATTTATTTCAGCCATGTTGTTACGTCTTTGGTTACTGCTCCGCTCCCGTGAGTCATAGCGTGATGTTATATAGCCTGTACTATTCCTCATAAATCTGGCTATTTAATGCAAAAAGAATTTTTCCAATCCGACTGGTACTTTCAGATATTAACGCGTTTACGCATACACACAAAAATCATTTCAGCTTTATTATATTAGTGTACGAGAAGATATTGTATAATTTTATCCGCTGTTATAAGACATGATTATAATGTTGCACATCATGGATGTAAATGACAGGATTGAGGAAAAACTTCTAAGGACGTTTATTTAGGAATTTAGGAGGCTTACACGCCTAAATAAGATATTTTGTCGATCACGTTTCTCTTTCGCTTCTTATTGGTCACGTTTTGTTAAAAATATCTTGTACGTCTTCCTAATATTAAGTTACGTCGAAAAACTTTCTTGCCCTTGTACAAAGGCCACGTTGAGACTTGATACTAAAATGTTCTTGTTAAATCGGACTAAAGCAAAACTAAAAATAGATAAACGGTTTAGTAAATCTATACCTATTTCTATAAAACTAGCTGTTGCCCGCGACTTCGTTCACGTTGTGGTTATAAAACACAGCGAACTGCCCGCGAGGGTTATTTTACCCGCCGCACGTTACATCTTTAGTTACTGCTCGTGCTCGTGTGTCGTAGCGTGATTTAATATAGTTTATGACACTCACAAATAACGTGGTTTTTCTATGGGTAAAAGAATTTTCTAAATCGGTTCAGTAGATCCAGAAATTACCCCCAACAACCTTACAGACTAACAAACTCACAAACATTAACTCTTTATAATTGATAAATAAAATGAAAGACTAAATGTACATGAATGTCTACACGGTACTTTTACCAAAAAAACTAATATTGAAATTTTTCCTAGCATGTCTATTTGTTCCGGCTAATCTCCTAAACGGCTAGACCGATTTCGATAGCAGTTTCACTGGCAGATAGCTGGTATTATAAGGAGTAACTTAGGCCACTTTTATTTTTAAGGCCCTACGCAAAAACGACGGTGAAAAAAGTGACGGAAAGTTTGACGTGTCTATGTGTTTGTGTGTGTGTGTATCGTAGCTCCCGAACGCATGAACCGATTTCGATTAGAAAGGTTTGAAAGGTTAATTAGTCGGGAACTTTGTTTGATTGAAATCGGTTTAGCGGTTCCAAAGTTATCATCTCTTTTGTTAGTTACTGTAGTGTTTTTTTTCATCCGTCGGTGGTAACTTAAAGTTTTTAATTTTGTGTTTTAGAAAAAGAAATAGGGTATCGCACAAAAAAATACAGTAATTCTCAAACCAAAAACGTAATCCGTTTTCCTGCAATATTTTTTGTTCAATATTACTTGCTTGATGATAAGTATGCGCAGTTAACGGCTATGTGTCTCTTTAGACCCCATATTATTATAATCTATAATTAAACATGATTGAAGCAACAAGAATATTGTAACCAAGATTGTGTAAAAACCCAAATCGAAAGAAAAGAGTGTCCATGGAGTTCCTTGCTCGTTCTTATCCATAGAGACCTACGTTTTGGAACATGCAACTAGCTTCAACTTCCTGTATAACTTCTTGACAATTCAAGTGTTTGTAAATGGTCTAATTGAAATGAACGCTTTGACTTTGGCTTTGTTTGTTTCATTCTTACCCAACATAAAGTCTTCAGTGATCTCCCGAGCGATGAACGGCACGCTAGGGTATAGCCTCAGGGTCTCCTTGATAACCGCTTCCAGGTACTTCATGTCAGCCAGGTCAGACATAGTCGGGGTGCGGTCAGAGTCACCCAGGATCTTCTGACATTCTTCATATATCCGATTCTGTGGAAATTAAAAGCGGATGGGTATGTGTGTATAGTTAAATTCTTCCTTAAGTGAGAGTAACGTGTGGATGGCAGAATATCCCACTGCCTACTAATATTCTTAGTGCGAAAGTTTGTGAGGATAGATGGATGGATGAATGTTTGTTACTCTTTCACGCTTAAACGGCTGAACGGATCTGAATGAAATTTGGCACTGATTGCAGTAGATCGCATCCTGGAATTACACATAAGATACTTTTATCCTGTAAAAATGTATCTGCCTAGCTGCCTCACTGCCTCACTGTGTAACTGCCTCTTTGGCCTAGTGGTCCTAAGTGCGATTGCTATGCTAGAAGTCTTGGATTCGATTCCCAGGTCGAGCAAAAAGTGTTATTGGGTTTTTCTGTGAAATTCTCAGTAGCAGCTTGGAGTTAGGTTTTGTGCCCGGTTAATGGCAGCAGGCTTGCCCCCTATTACATGGGACCTAAACATACTTACGAACTGTGGGTGTACATTGGTACATCTCTGCCTTACCCTTAGGGGGATACAGGCGTGATGATGGTAAAAATGTACGGTTCCCGTAGGATAATATATCAAATTTGACGCGGACAAAGTCGCGGGCAGAAGCTACTAGGTATATAACACACGCTAATGTTCTCTACAGCCAGATGTTTAAACTCCACACACAATTCCAAGAAACGAATCTACACGAATATTATAAATGCGAAAGTAACTCTATCAGCCAGTTTGTTTAGCGTTCATGGCTAAACAAGTAGACCGATATCACAAGAACGACGCTCCAGAACAAAAACTGATTGCAATAATGAAAGAACATGTAACTTTTGATTCTTGGACCACCACATGGTGCAGACGTGTAGAAGACCGTATCGTTTTAAAATATTAAATAAATAAGTAAATTAAATTCATATTTGCACAAATTAAATAGAAGTGAAATAATAGGATAGCATAAACACAGAGGAGTTGTGCGCAAGAAGTTACGTGAGTAAAAGTCAACATCAATAGTAATAATTGTCTTTGCCACCAACATACCGGCGAGCAAAACTCACTCCTAATTAACCTGCTGTCCTGGTACCAGACAACGGTTCTCAACCAATCTGCGCACGCGCCATACGCACATCGTCGCATCATCACTGCAAGGACATCCCCGTCGGGGGCGCGGCACCACCTTTCACCAGCGCTATTCGTCAGCTGACCCGAGGCCGTGCCCTTGATCTATTTTAAATCTACGCCCACGTCGTTGCCATTGAACAAAATAGGTCGCTTAGTCCCTCCTACCTGCCCCAGCGCAACTTTAGCTAATTAGCTTAATAATCTTCGAAATCCATCATATCCTAGTAACTATTGGAACTAAGTAGTATCAAGATGAACAAATCTATTTCTGACGGAAACATTTGTGAAATGGGCACCGATGTAACCCCTCCAAACTACGTTTCTCAACGCTATAAAAGGCAGAGGGAAGAAGACTTACCTTCGGAATTTTGCCAATTTAAAGAAGAAATGAAAGAGCTGTTCCAGTCCTTCATGAATACCCAGCAAACCGAATTAAAAAAAATCACTGCCAACCTTAAGGAGATTCAACTAACAAATAGTAACATAGAAACATCTGTCGCGTTTTTGACTAAACAAAATGAAGAGTTCCAGAATAAGATAACCCAGCTAGAATTACAAGTGAAGAAAGACAAAGATTATATTACTGTGTTGGAGGATCGAATTGAGGACTTGCAACGATGCTCGCGCAAGAATAATATTGAAATAAAGAATGTCCCTCGGAAAAGCCAGGAAACCAGAGAGGATTTAATAAATATGGTACTTAGTCTGGCCAAGAATATTAATCTTGATATGAGTAAGAGAGACATCAAGGACATCTTTAGATCGCAGGGGAGGAAGGAAGGGGTGAATAGCCCCCCTATCGTAGTGGAACTGGACTCTGCAATTCTTAAACAGGATTTATTGAAAAGCACTAAGTCATTCAACATAAAAAACAAGACGAAACTTCAAGCGAAGCACCTTGCTATCGCTAGTAACGGGGACGTTCCTGTGTTCGTTTCAGAACAACTTACGCCCAAGAACGCCCGCCTATTTTTCGTAGCCCGAGACTTAGCTAAATCAAAGCAGTATAAATTCTGCTGGACTGCTTTTGGTCGAGTTTTTGTAAAGAAGGACGAGGATGCTAAGGTTATCCTAGTGAAGAGCGAATCACAGGTGCATAGCTTGCTTCAAAGTGCATGACTAATTCTAGAGATTCCATTTGTTTATTTACTTTTGCTGGCTTTATTATTACTGGCTTTTAATTTGTTTGTTTTATGTTATAATATCTGTGGTTTGTTAAAATCCCTCAGATATAACTTTCATATAGACGTTTTTATTGGAAAGCATGCTCATCTAATATCAACACTAAAAAAACCCACTCCATACACATCTACGCAATACTCAACTAACATCAAAATTACAACTATCTCTAGCTTACATCACACATCCACTCATACATCTGTTGTACCCCCCTTGGAACTAAAACTTCAACTGTACATTTATGTAATAATTTTGATTAATATTTATTCTCCTCAGTATCTATTCTTAAACATACACTGTGAGTTAAGTCATTTAGCCTTCTTAAAACAAAATGGATAGTAACTTAAATACACTTGATGAATTAGACCAGACGGAAATTGCAAACTCGGCTTTAGTTAATATCGAACATATTTTCACGTCTTTAAAACTCGAAAATACTTACCTGACGGTAGTGACTCAGAATATGAGGAGTATTTACGGTAATTTTGACGACTTGCAGATGAATTTGGCTCTCATGAAGTTCGACGTGGACGTTCTTATTCTTACTGAGTGTAGATTAAATAGTAACAAACAAATACCACAATTAAGTAACTACACGTCTTATTTTACCTCAATCCAGCTTAACCAAAATGACGGCGTGGTAGCCTATATAAGAAACAAACATTTGGCCCTGGTAACAGAACTACCTATAACACATGCTTCTGCTCTTAAAATCACCGTGTCTAATTTTACTATTATAGGTATATACCGTTCCCCCTCAATTGCCTGTGCTGACAACTTCATTAGCTCATTAAACAATCATCTTGAATCATGTAGTACGCACAAAAATATTATTATCATGGGTGACATTAATATTAATTTGTTACAAAAATCCACAGAAATATCACAACAAAGATCAAATAGGCTAAATTACCTAAACATGCTATCTGTTCACGGCCTTCTTCCAGGACATTGCCTACCCACTAGAGAACAGAATTGCCTTGATCACACCTTTCTGAAGCTTGATAAATCTAAAACCTCTGCATTTGTGGCAGTGCTTAATACAACAATCACGGATCATGCTATGGTTCTCCTAAATATAACTAGCTCAAATAAAGCACAAAAAACTTGTCCAAAAACCACAACCGTCATAGATTATGAGAATGCTTACAAATGCCTTATTAGTATAGATATATCAATTTTTGATAACTACACGCTCCCGGATGACTTTGCTACTAAACTGGTGGAAGTAATCAGGTCGTCCCTTTTATGCAACTCAAAAATGAAATCCGTTTCTAGTGGTAAAAGAGCTTTAAAGCCCTGGATTACTACAGGAGCACTACGTTGCATAAGGCTTAGAAACAAAATGCAGCAGCAAACTAGATTAGAACCCTTTAACATAATTTTAATAATAACCTATAAACGCTTCCGTAACTTTTGTTCCAACTTGATGAAAAAGATAAAAAGACAATACTATAGAAAACAAATAGAAGATTCAACCAAAAGTCCGAGACATCTTTGGTCAACAATCAATGAAATCACACAGTTTAAAAACCCTAAAACTTCAAATACCCACCTTCTTAATATTACCGCACATCCTTTAAACTCACTAAATAGAGTCAACTTGTTCTTTATCACCGTGGGCAAATCTTTAGCGGAAAATATCGTTACTCAGACTGAGACGCCAGTGGTGAACAGCTCCTGTAGTAACTCTTGGGCTTCCTCGTTCGTATTGTTGGAGACTGATCCACTGGAAGTGGACGGTATTCTAATGAGTCTTGACTCTGACAGTGCACCAGGTTGGGACGGCATACCGACAAAATACTTAAAATTGTCCAGAGATTTTGTGGTTCCCCTGATAAGCCAGCTAGCTAATTTATGTATCAGAACGGGAATTTTCCCGAAAGACTTAAAGCGTTCCGTGGTCACTCCTGTGCACAAGGGCGGGGACGTTAATGATGTTAACAATTATCGCCCCATATCTGTGCTGTCATCAATTTCAAAAATTTTAGAAAAAATAATAAATAAGAGACTAATTAACTACTTAGAAAAATACAGTATTCTATCAAATGCACAGTATGGGTTTAGAAGAGGACGTTCAACTCAAGACGCTATTACGGCTTTGACATCTGACATTGTTAATAAAGTGGATAAGGGTCATAAATGCTTAACAGTGTTCTTAGATCTTAAGAAAGCTTTTGATACCGTTTCCGTCCCGATCCTTCTGCACAGGCTAGAAAGCATAGGTATAAGAGGTGCGGCTCTCTCCCTTTTTGAAAGTTATCTTAAAGATAGACAGCAAATGGTTAAACTAAATAGCTTATGCAGTGCCGAGGAGGACGTCTCCTACGGAGTCCCACAGGGGAGTGTCTTGGGTCCGCCGCTCTTTTTGATCTATATTAACAGCCTATGCAATATGCAGATCAATGGAGGGCAAATTTACTCATACGCAGACGACACTGCGGTTGTTTTCTCAGGAACGTCATGGCAACATGTAAAAGCTGTCGCTGAAGAGGGTCTGGCTGAGATAGCTGGCTGGCTTAAAGCGAATCTATTAACCCTTAACACCACTAAAACTAATTTCATCTGCTTTTCCCCAGACCAGAGGTCACAGCCCGGACCTGATTTTGGCATTGCGATTCATGATTGCCAAAATTATGCAGTCCGTAACCATAATTGTGCCTGTCAAACCATTCAACAAGTCAGCTCCACAAAATATTTGGGCATAATTGTTGATCGAAGACTGTCATGGCACCCACACATCGAGATCCTTATGAAAAGGATCAGGAAGCTCATTTGGGTGTTTAAAACATTACGACATGTTATGTCTGCGCAACTTCTAAACAAGATCTATATAGCTCTGGCGCAATCTGTAATAACTTACTGCATTCCAATTTGGGGTGGAGCAACCAAAATTAAATTCCTTGATCTGGAAAGAGCTCAGCGATCACTTATAAAGGTGATGTACTTCAAACCATTTAGGTACCCTACAACTGACCTCTATAAAGTTAGCAACTTGCTCTCAATTAGAAAACTTTATATTCTTTACGTGTCCTTAACTCTGCATAAGTGTCTTCCTTTTGACGCAGCATCTCAAAGCAGAAGGCGCAGAGATATAGTGGCCTACTCCCCAGGGATTCGAACTGCCTTTGCTAGACGTCAATATGTTACACAATCCACCTACATCTATAATAAACTGAACCGTAAATTAGATATATATCCCCTGTTGTTATACGATTGTAAAAAAACAATCATTATTTGGTTGGGATCCCTAACGTATGACGAAACAGAAAATATTCTGACCAGGAGTAGCTGAAAAAAAAAAAAAAAAAAAAAAAAAAAAAAAAAAATAATAATAAAATGGGTACACTCACACACGTACACACACACACACCCTCAACACACACACTTACATACATACACAAACACACTGAGAGCTGCTAAATTAATGTTTTATTTTTACTTTTATTTTTTAAAATCCTTTTACGCCTCATCATTGTTAAGATACCACTTATGGGAAGTGCGAGACAGCTCCGACACAAGTACATTTGTAACTTACTGGGGCTGCCTCAATTTATGTATGACACAATGTATAAGTTGAAATAAATATTTTTGTATTGTATTTTGTATTTTTTGTTGACACCCTTTATTTTTTAACCCCCGACGCAAAAACGACGAGGGTTTTATAAGTTTGACGTGTCTGTGTCTGTGTGTGTGTCGGAACCGATTTTGATTTAGTTTTTTTTTTGGTTTAAAAGGTAT
The DNA here is from genome assembly GCA_947462355.1 of Caradrina kadenii. NCBI lineage: Eukaryota > Metazoa > Arthropoda > Insecta > Lepidoptera > Noctuidae > Caradrina > Caradrina kadenii. Next base: position 13,183,762 of record OX381686.1, on the reverse strand, counting down.
ATTAGTCGGGAATGTTCTTAGCTATGTTTGATGGAAATCGGTTCATCGGTTTCAAAGTTATCAGCTGTTTTGCTAGGTGCGGTAGGAACTCTTACTTTTCTGTACTGTTACTTAAAATTTTCAATTATGTGTTTTGTCCCTCAATATGTCGGTTACGATGGCCAATCTTAATGGAGACTAGCCAAGTGATACCCGCCGGTGATACTATAATACATAAGTGTGCTCAAACACAGGTGCGCTCCCTCTTCCTTCACCCTTATAGCCCAATGGGACGACAGTCTGATACAGCCGGCAAGACTTTAGGAGCAGGACCTGCCTGACCCTTGATACCACCAACTTCTAAACTCCAGGCAGCTACTGAGAAATTCCTAAAGAAAAAACCGAATAACACTGCTCGACTTGAAAATCGAACCCAGTACTCCATGCTTAGCACTCGCGCTTACAACCACAAGACGAACAGGGCTGTCAACAAAAAAAAGGCTAGCATTTTACACGATAAATTCCTGGAAACGGTCCAAGCTTTTTTCTTTAGCGTACCGCTAAAATGTACGGCGGCAATAAAATGAGAGGCAACCCAAACGTTGTAAAAGATTAGATTAACGAAGCCCTAGTGAGCAGTTCAGGGTTAAAAAAAGTTGTTAAAAGAAGAAACCTCGAAACGATTCATGTTTTTCAAGGAAGATTTTTATCTCGTCCTGACTCGTGTAATCTTGGTAAACTTGGATTAACTAGAAGAGTACTTATCAGGGACTTTTTAAATTTAGAAACAAATGTTTTGTCTCTACGTCTTTCATTTGTTTTTTTTTATATCTTTGGATGGCAAACAAGCCTTTTTTTTTTGGGGGGGTGGGAAATCATCAAATAACTTCTCCCGCCTACCTGTATGTCTCTTATTACAAAAGAATTGAAGGTCAAGTCTATTTCCGTGCCTGATACGTGTACGTTCATAGCACGGTACGGTGTGGCGGGCAGACTCCTTAATACTACTCCGTTTACACTGACCTGTGGGTCGGCTCGTCGGCATACGGGCGAACGTTAATTTAATGGTCTAAATGAATTAGGCACGCTTGGGCGCACACAATACATTGCCCCTTCGAGATATCCGATTACCCCCTCATCATCATCTTCCTGCCCTCATACCATGTTACCTTTTTTATTTTAGGGATGGGAAATCATCAAATGACTTCCCCCGCCCTGGGCGGGGCGGGAGGGAGTGTCAGACTTTTACTGACTAAAACCCACCCATGTTCCTTCTTGTGCCCTTTGCGTTCCGGGGGCGCGGTATCTCTTACGAACAACCCGCAGCCCCGGCAGGCATCGGCCCTCAGTGGCTCCTTCCTTTTGCTGACATCTCTTTGAGGCGCGCGTGGAACACGAACGCGCAGTCGACACGGCCTGTCGTTATGCAACGTAAGGACGGTGAGCTACCCATTGCTCACCGTCCACAGGCCCGTATCTGCGGTGGCCGGGAGTCGTCGCGCGGCTCCCGACGTCCGGAGCGTCTATCGCGGCGGCTGAGACGTAAGAATCTCTGTCTCAGCCGTCCCGCCGCCTCCTTCTCTAGCATTACTGCCTCACAGAAGGAGGCGACTGCATCCCATTCCCTCTCGCTCCGGACCATGGCTTGCACCAGGGCTGGACGCGAAAGTTCGCCGCCGCCGATGGCCGCCACGAGGAGGCAAACAAGCCTACAGCCTCATTTGTTTCAATTAGACCAATATATGGCACTTTTGAACGTCTACATACCATCACGCCTGTATTCCCCGAAGGGTTAGGCAGAGGAGTAACGATGTACACCCACAGTTCGCCGGTATGTTCAGGTCCCATCTAATAGGGGGCGAGCCTATTGCCATTAACCGGGCACAAATCCTAACTCCGAGCTGCTACTGAGAAATTCATAGAAAAACCCAATAACACTTTTTGCTCGACCAGGGAATCGAACCCAAGACCTCTAGCGTAGCAGTCGCGCTTAGGACCACTGGGCCAACAAGGCAGTACAATGACTATTACATGTCAAAATTAATTATATTGAATCTAGTTGCCCATTCCAAAAGGTAGTTTCGTATGGAGAAGAACAGGCAAGAAACTCCATACTTGTTAAGTGATCACCGCTGCCTATAGACATCTGTAATACTAGATGCCTTGCAAATGTGTTGTTATCGGAGGCAAAGTTAAAATGTCTCATGTGCCTGTAATTACCTTTCAAACCGGAATACAGCAACGCTGCTTTACGGCAAAAATAGGTATGGTGGTAGTACTTTCCCGGACGAGCTCCTTCACAAAGAGCTGTACTATTATTTCGTTTGATTACATTTTATCACGTCATTATATATAGCGGCTGTTTTTTTATTGGTAATGAACTTAAATTCAACAAAAAATAGAGTTGAAAATTGCACAATAGCGTGTCAGACAGTAAATTCCGTGCGGAATTATATCTGCTACACAATCTTCAACAGCTTTATTTACGTTGGATTTTAGTTTTTTTTTTAAACTTTACCTTTTTACTTTATTTATTTACCAAAACACAAAACCTTCCTTCAAAGCAGAACTTCTACGCTAGTGGTCGTGCGTTCAATTCCCAGGTCGAGCAAAGTGTTATTAGGTTTTTCTAAGAAATTCCCAGTACAAGCTCGTAGTCAGGATTTGTGCGTGGTTAACGGCAATAGGCTCGCCCCCTATTACATAGGACCTTAATATACCGGCAAACTGTGGATGTACATTGGTACTCCTCTGCCGAACCCTTCAGGGACTACAGGCGTGAAGGTATGTATAAAAAATAATGAATTGCATTTTAGATACTCCTTTCGCCTGGTCCACGTTCAAACGTTTGGTCATACAAGCACGCCGGTTACGCGTACTGCGCAGCCGACCTTTCTGAAAAACCTCTCTACTAAGCCGCCTACCTGTATATCTCTTATTACAGAAGAATTTAAGGTCAAGTCTATTTCCGTGCCTGATACGTGTACGTTCATAGCACGGTCATAGTATGGTACGGTGTGGCGGGCAGACTCCTTAATACTACTCCGTTTACACTGACCTGTGGGTCGGCTCGTCGGCATACGGGCGAACGTTAATTTAATGGTCTAAATGAATTAGGCACGCTTGGGCGCACACAATACATTGCCCCTTCGAGATATCCGATTACACCCTCATCATCATCTTCCTGCCCTTATCCCATGTTACCTTTTTTATTTTAGGGATGGGAAATCATCAAATGACTTCCCCCGCCCTGGGGGGGCGGGAGGGAGTCTCAGACTTTTACTAACTAAAACCCATCCATGTTCCTTCTTATGCCCTTTGCGTTCCGGGGGCGCGGTATCTCTTACGAACAACCCGCATCCCATGTTACTTAGGGTCGGCGCACCATGTTTTCTTCTTCCATTCTGTCCTGTCAACGGTCATGCTATCGCTGACTGACTGAAATTATATGAAAGTGGGGGCACTTTCATATCATTTCATTTTTTATTCGATTCCATCGTATCCTACTAATATTATAAATGCGAAAGTTTGTGAAGATGTGAGGATGTTTGTTACTCTTTCACGCTTAAACGGCTGAACGGATCCGGATGAAATTTGGCACTGGGATAGATTGTAGTGTGGAATAACACATAGGATACTTTTTACTTTTTAACTGCCCCGTTGGTCTCGTGGTCGCAAGCGCGACTGATAAGATTAGGTTTTGAAGGCATTTATTTCAATCAAACCATTTACAGGCACTTTTGAATTGTCAAGAAGTCTCTATGGAGAAGAACGAGCAAGAAACTCAATGGACAATCTTTTCTTCTAATTTGGTTTTTACAAAATCTTGGTTACAATGTTCTTGTTGCTTCTATATGTGAAAACAATGAAGATGAATATAAAACAAAAAAAAATACGTTCTGAAGATACATATTTAGAACGTATTTTTCTTTTATTACCGTGGCTTACAAGCCACGGCAATTAAAAGATGACCAATCCCGACTGACAGCGCCCGTTCACGAACATGACGCGTGCATCAGCACCATTTAGCTCAACCATCTTGAAGGGAGCCGAACGATCCAACGCACGCGCCACCATCAGCGAGACATTTATGTGAGCATGACAAATTTCTTATAGGTACCTCCAACAGATACCCCCGACAGATGTAATATCAGTGGGAGATGCTAATTGTGCATCTCGTACAAAATTAAACCAAATTGCAAATATCATGTTTACTATAAAAATGCATTGTTTAGGACCCCAGCCAACATGTACAATTTTAATTTCGTAGCATAAAACTACACTCAGGAGCAGTAAATCTGGGTCACCAACATAAACTTTCGGAAACTAAGGAATATACGTATTCTAAAAGCCGGCTATACTTTCCCCGTTTATAGAAGAAAAACGCAGCCAGGCTTACTCCTCATTCCATACTACCATGCCATACTTTTAAAATACTTTTTATTTGAATAACCTAACATTAACTAAATATTAAAAGGTGCTGGTGACCCAAATTCATTGCTCTCGAGTGTAAGTGGTTATAATTCTGTTTGCAAGTTTTGACGTTCACAAACTAACAAACAATACAAGTTAGTTAAATAAAAAATGACAGTCGTATTTCTAATTCGAAGTGACTTTTACTACAGTGCCCTCGTGTTAGGCCTAAAGTTAAGCACGTAAGGAGAGCTTCCTCCGGTTACGGATACCCTGACTTATCTAGTAATCAATTTTCATTACATATACGTCGGTCCTAATTAGTTTCCGGGTGGAAGAATTTGACTGAATCTCCTACAAAATGGATTTGTTAGTACCTATAGTGCGTTAGGATCTTCTGTCAGTCATAAAAAAAGAAATCTTAGCTTATGTAAACTTATAAAACGTCCAGTATTCCATCGTGGTAAAATTTCAAAATTGTCATAAAAAAATTAAAAATTTTACGTAACCCCTGTTAGAAAAATAAAAGCCCTACCGCAGCTAAGAAAAGAGCTGATAACTTTAAAACCGCTGAACCGATTTCCATCAAACACAGCTAAGAACACTCCCGACCAATATAACATTAAAAAAAAAAAATCAAAATCGGTTCATGCATTTGGGAGCTACGATGCCACAGACAAACACACACACACACACAGCCACGTCAAACTTATAACACCCCGTCGTTATTGCGTCGGGGGTTAAAAAACAAAAAGAACAATCAGGAAACAGTATTTTTTCCGAATACACCTCTTTCTTTGAACAGAATCGCCCCGTTACGTATGCTGTAAACATTGTCACTATAAGTATATCACTGTGTCCGTACGGGTTCATCGCCCGCACGCCTAGACCCATCGGCAAGATGGCTACACCGAATTGGAAAATCACCTTCTATATTGATTCATGTTGAGAATTACTAACATAGTCAAAGAACAATTACACTTGGTCGTTTGCCCATATTCGGGTGTCCGTAAGACTTTACTCGAGTTCGAGCGACTGATGCATTAATTACGCTGGTCATCGTGCTGGAATACGGGCAAACGACTGTAAGTGGTGAATAGAATGAAGATGGCTGAAGACAGGCGCACTAGACTTCGTTCACTTACACTAAATCTTTGCCCGAATTCCATAGGCAATCGAATTCGGACGAACGACCTATTGTAATTGCACCAAAACGTATTTGAATTTGATGAGGATGTGGAACTACATCTTGTATATGAAAATATAGGTATACCATCCATCACGCCTGTATTCCCCTAAGGGTAAGGCAGAGATGTACCAATGTACACCCACAGTTCGCCGGCATGTTTAGGTCCCATGTAATAGGGGGCGAGTTTATTGCCATTAACCGGGCACAAATCCTAACTCCGAGCTACTTCTAAGAATTTTATAGAAAAACCCAATAATACTTTTTGCTCGACTTGGGAATCGAACCCAAGACCTCTAGCGTAGCAGTCGTATAGGTATGGTATAGTAAAATAATTACCTGTACGTCTTCATGGTCTGCTAACAACATCAGTCCAAGAACGATTGCCATCGCTGTGGTGTCGTGACCCTGAATAGACACAACATCAAAATACATTACAAATAATTTATTATTTAACTCTAAGCAACACAAAACTTGTAAATAATCATTAAATTAAAAAGTGCGTACAATTTATAAAAAAAGGGAAGTTCATAGCGCATCACAACACTTATTCGCATCGCTGTCAATGAGGCAAGTGCACATAAGGCTAAGAGCATTACCAAGATATGTCAATGCAGATTTTTTGTCCCAAGTAAATGCCAGGCTTACGTGAAGAGTCGACCAAATAATAAACAAACGTAAATTATTTTCACCAATTTGTTTATAAAAGCAAAACGGGACTCCAGGAAAACATCTGTACGAGAAAAAACAAAATATTTTCACAATATAATTTTAACAAAATATAAAATGCCTGGTCATTTTGATCTGCTTTTTTTACACTATAATTACTGTTCGATATATACTGACTAAAAATAAGTTAACATAAAAAGAAAAACCAGTAATATTAATATAAAATGAACTAAAAGTATATATAAATGGCAGCAAAAAATATCCTCGCATAACCGTAACCAAAACACTGGTGTCACAAGACTGACCATTAAATCGCGGAAACGAAGATGTCAGATGTGTTAGTGGAGATGTGTTAGTTTATACGTTTGTCATTATTTACATACATACCATTACGCCTGTATTCCCCGAAGGGTTAGGCAGAGGTGTACTAATGTACACCCACAGTTCACCCCATTACATTATATGTTTTACATATTTACATACATGCATACACAAAATCACGCCTCTTTCCCATGGGGGTAGGCAGAAACCACGGAACGCCACCTGCTACGATCCTTACATACTTCCTTCGTCGCGTCCACGTTCATACAAGCACGCCGGTTACGAGTACTGCGCACTAGATCTTTCTGAAGAACCTCACCAATTAGGTCATGGTAGGTCGTTCTAGGGCGTCCTTTCCCGGCGTTGCCACTCACATCTGCTATATAAATCCCTTTTGTTAGTCGCCTTTCACTCATTCTCTCAACATGACCGAACCATCTAAGCATACTTTTTTTTACTTTTGTCACTACATCCTCCTCCATCCTACATCCATGTATGTTACTAATATAAATAATCTTACCTCAAACATAAACGTATTAACTTCTTCTCTTATTCCCTCCAAATCTATTTCTCCTTTGTTTTCCGCCTCCAGCAGCAGGTCCAGCATCGCCAATCTCTTCTTCCCACCAACAGAAACATCATCTTCTGTGAAATCACTCTGTCCAGGTTTCCAATTCTTCTTCCTCTCCATTATGACGTCATCAGCGAAGGAATGCACCTTTTCCAGACAGTTTTCGAACCTTCTGCCGATTGGGAACTTTCGGAAGAGATATTCGTTGTGGAGCCAGACTCTGGTTAGACGACCCAAGAGGAGGTTTCCAATCTCCAAAATGGCGGTTTTGTATTCAAGAGTTTTTGAAGACTTGTCAGCATCCAACTGGGTTCCCATAGCAGTTTCTGGAAAGACATACCTACAGGTAAAATACACAGTTACAGCCCGTTCATACATGGTCTCCGTTTTACTGGCCTCTTTTATCGGATACGTTTTTTTATATCGATGGCGTATGGAGTAGTAGGAGCGACTTCACATATGACACAGTATTCAGTATACAGAAAAAGATATCAGTCTGTTAAATTATCGTATATACGTATTCGTACCCGTCATACCCGTCATGTATCTGTACAACTTACGAGTAGCGGTGGTATACTGCGAATTGGCTTGTGAACATCGTATCCAGGGATGACGATCGGGTTATATGATGCCTAAGCGTGAACAAATCATATTTTCTTGTCGTATCCGTTAAAACGGGTACCGTAAATACAGAGACTATGTGTGAACGGGCTGTAAGAGATGCAGATTTGGGGTGCAGATAGATATGATTATGCATCATCAGTCTTCAACAGTCCACTGCTGGACATAGTCCTCTCCAATCGCACGCCACTTAGCTCGATTCTCGGCAACTCTCACGGAGTTGCTACCAGCTGCCATGCGAAGATCGTCGCTCCACCGAAACTGAGAGTATTTCACCTTAAGCTTGCCGATTCGCGGCCACCACTTAAGAAGAAGTCTACCCTAACGGTTAAAAGTAACGTAGCGTATTGAAAGGATTTTCACTTACCACAAATAGTGAATAAAGTATAGTCACTGATGAGTGGCATCAGGTTGACCTCCGTGCCCTCCAACTCCATGAGCTTCTCCACCAGACCTCGGCTTCTCTCTTTCATGACCACGGCGAAACTCTTCAGAATGTTGAAATGGAAAGTGGGAGTCAAAATTTTGCGACGTCTGTGCCATTTTGCACCTGGTGGGGGAAAATTATGGTGTTAACAATTGCTTAATACATTATCACCTGTATTATTAGAAGTAGACAATTTCTGTCAAAACTACTTCACTAGTGGAGTAATGTATTAAAAAAACATGTGTGTAATTCACTTCATTTTGATCCTAAAACGAACAAGTGTGTTGAAACATTTATTACAAACAAACTAAATAGAATATGCCAAAAAGTGTTGTATATTACTATCCAGCAATAATACTCAAATCTAGACTCAAAACGAATGCTTGCAATAGATTTAAAATCAATCATCGTTAAATATGTAAAGTGATTCCAAATACGTAAAAAAATGAGAGCCATTTTGATGTGGGTTGATTTAGCAAAATGAAGCTCATTAATTTTACCTGGAGTATAGACACTTTATATCGGGAGCATCTAAATTGGAAATTGCGTTAAATTTATGAGAGTCAACCCGTCACTGCGTGGCAGTTTCTGATAAAGTTTATGGAACATAGGTAATTAATACCTCTTACACGAGTAAGACTGACTGACTGCCTAGGTAGCCTAGTGGTCCTAAGCGCAACTGCTACGCTAGAGGTCTTGGGTTCGATTCCCAGGTCGAGCAAATAGTGTTATTGGGTTTTTCTATGAAATTCTCAGTAGCAGCTCGGAGTTAGGATTTGTGCTAGGATAATGGCAATAGGCTCGCCCCCTTAATGTAATCATGGGACCTAAACATACCGGCGAACTGTGGGTGTATATTGTTAAACCTCTGCCTAACCCTTTGGGGAATACAGGCGTGATGGTATGTTATATTATGATGGTATACGAGTATTATTATGAGTAAATAACGAATAGTTATTTAGTTCAAACGGGTATTCTGTACTAATACTATAAAGTGGTAATGTTTGATTATTTATCTGTTTACAGGAGGTAATCTCTGGCAGTATTGGTCCTCGTACAAAAATTGTATCACCGACAGGTGACTACCATTGGCCGGGGCACAGGTATTGCTCTGAGCATTCTTCCGCACCCCGGCAGGTATTGGCCCGCCACCATCACAAGGCGAGCCCCTTCACCCGGTGCGGCCGTCATCCGGCGGCCGCACTGACTCCAAAAAAGGCGCCCGAGGAACACCACGCGCGCCTTACTCTCGGGCCTGTCTGTGTTCGGGTGCCGGACCGACCCCAAGTCCGCCGCCCGCAGGCACCATTTCACGGTGGACGGAGATCATCTCGCGCCCTTTGGCGCCTGGTGCGTCTTCTGCGGGTGGGATGGGAGGAAGTAGCCTCCCTTTCCCGTTCAGCCGCCTCCTTGGCACCCATAACCTCCACGCAGAAGAAGGCGACGGCGTCCCAAGCAGTGTCATAAGATATGTTTTATGGTATATTTGACTTTTCACATGGACAAAGATGAAAGCTGAAGCTAGCTGTTAAATATGCACAAGTGTGTGCGCAAACATAGGTGCACTCGTTATTCCCTAACTCTCATAATCCGGTGGGGCGGCAATCCGACACAACCGGAGAGAGATCAGGCGCAAGACCAATGGCTTTGCGTGCTTTTCGAACTTCGGACTGTTAATGAGAAACTCCTAATGGAAATCCCAATATAACACTTTTTGCCCGACCTGAAAATCGAATCCAGGACTCCACGCTCAACAGGCATGCTTGTCACCACGAGACCAACGGAGCAGTTCAAATATACACAAGTAATATAACCACTAATCGACAAAATAATGTTACGTGAATAATATCTAATAGCCTCACCCCACATGAGACTTACATGGAATGAATGACATGTAGGTGTTCTGTATACCTCTGCCCACTCTTTAGTAGAACACGGGAGTGATGTCATGTTTCATCGTAATTGTATTAAAAAATTTCGACAGGCTTGTAACAATTTGTCGAGGGATTTTTACTGCTGAGCCATTAAAAACTTTTTGTGAAATATTTTTATCGTACCCTTTTTTCCGGTGTTTTTCATACATAGTTGTTAAAACATGTACACCTTTCATATTTGTACGAAAACGGAAAACTCGATAGCAAGGAAGCTTTTCGCAACAAATAAACAATATTTAATAAAAAACACTGCCTCATTAGCCGAATAGTCCTAAGCGCGACTGCTACTTTAGAGGTCTTGGTTTCGATTCCCAGGTCGAGCAAAAGTGTTATTGGGTTTTTCTATGAAATTCTCAGTAGCAGCAAGCTCGGACTTAGGATTTGTGCCCGGTTAATGGCAATAGGCTCGCCCCCTATTACATGGTTACATAAACATACCGGCGAGCTGCGAGTGTACATTGCCTGACTCTTCGGGGAGTACAAGCTTCTTCTTCTTTTTTTACACCCATCAAGTCCCTTATCCCTAATTCGACGGGGCATACATTCTGAACAGTATTTTTTTAAGGATCAATTAAAACAAAAAATAAAAACGATCTCTTACCGGAACTCAGTAGCAATCCCGTACCGAGCCAAGCTTCTAAAAACGTGTAAGGTTTACTCTTTTTTATGTTCCGCGAGTGGGACAACACGACCTGCGAACAATATACAATAATATTAAAGTGTTATAAAAGATTAAAACTATATTTTGTACTGTATACACTACAGTCAGTCTTGTTTACTAGCAACGACCACGGTTTCCCACGTGTTGAGTAACTTCTTTGATTTCTGCTCCGATCCTGTGTGTCGTAGCGTGATATTTTATAGCGATATATTCACGATTAAAGGGTGTTAAATTATAAGGCTGACAGTTTGAAATTTGTTTCTTTATTTAAACGCCCCTATCTCCGAAACTACTGGGTCGATTCTGAAACTTGCTAATAGGAAGGTACCCCGAGTGCTGCAGGCTCCGAAAAATTATCTGTAACAAGTTCCCACAGACGAAGTCACAAGCAAAAGCTAGTTAATAGATTAAAAAGAATTCAAAATCAAAGTCAAATTATTTAGTTTCCATTAAACCATCAAAAGGCACTTTTGATCGAAAAAGAAGAAAAATAAATCAATCTAGTTGTACTTACGACCCTAGTTATTTGCTCTTTTATATCCAACTGAAAATTGCGCAAGCTTGTACGCAATTTTCAACTCTACACTTGATAAATTAAAATTCATTATCAATTGATCAATGGAAACGGTTGAACCATAGCGCTTTTTTTTTATAAAAAAACGTTGCCCCACACTAGGAATGTCTCATGTATCGTGGGTGCGTTTACAAACATATAAACTCACATACACAAACAGCCAGACCCGAAACAACTATCTGTAGGCCATACAAATATTTGTTCCGTGCGGGAATCGAACCCGCGACATGCAGCGCAGCAGCCAATCGCTTAGCCACTGCGCGAACCGTGCCATCGTGCTTTATCGGCAAAGATGTTTGGATGTTTGTTACTCAATTACGCGAAAACCGTTGAACAGATTTGGATGAAAATTGTCAGATAGATGGACCTTGATTAAAAGATGGGATATTTCTTGATGTCAACTTTTTATGTTTAATTAATCCCGTGGAGTATCTACAATACCTACCAGACGCCTTGCAAATGCGTTGCCGTCCCAGAGACAAAGTTGAAATGTCTCATGTGCCTGTAATTACACCGGCACCTATACCCTTCAAATGTGAACACAGCAACGCTGCTTTGTGTTCTTCCTCAGGCGAGCTCCTGCACATAGAGCTCTTCTACTACTATTCATCAATCTTTAGCTCACCGCGTTACTTTTAACAAGCTTACTTCAGGGTTCTCCAATAGTGTTATAGTAGGTGACGACGCTACGACGCTCACGACTCGTGGAGACTATTATATCTGCTACACCGGACACTATCGTGTGGAGATAGCGTGTCTATCATCTTAACCTTTTGATCGCCGCGTCTTAAAAGCAAAAACGTGCCCTCAGCGCCAAGCTACGAATTCATCCTTTAACACCTACAAAATAGTAGTGAGTTCGGAATGATGTCGATGTTGTTTTACGAGTTCTATTTACATTTAAAAATCTGTCATTTGATCGTGACCGTGGCGTGCTGGGCACATTTTGGTTTGTCATCTATACATGACTGCGGCGGTCAAAAGGTTAAGCGTTCTAGTAAACGTTCTATTTACACAAGAAATGTGCAACGTGCTAAATGCTCTGTTTACATTACTAGGTACGTACCAATATTTTAGAAAAGCGTGTTTGTTTGTCTGTTTCTGGAGCTAAAACTAGTAGTTCAGCTATTTTGTGAAAAGTATATGTCGTGTAGATGTATGTGAAATAACAGTGGCGAGGACCGTATACCTCGATCCCTACCGGGCTCCCATCGAAAGTTCAGGATGATAAATACTCTGCCGCCATTGAAAAGTAATATAATATTTTTTTCAATAGGTACCTTAAAAAGCAATCGTAACAGTGAAGTGCTAAACTGTACGAGTATATTTTTTGATCTTACCAGGATTCCGTGCGTCAAATGGAGAAATACGGAACCCTTATAAGCTCTTTTTGTACATTTGTCTAAAAAGCGTTATACTTAACATCAACGCAACGTAGGAATTTGTCGGAGAGCAAACATATCGACACGCTAAGATCAAAATATTTTTCTCTTTGTAAATATTTTCTCTTTAACAATATTTCTTTTTGTGTTATTTTAATTTGAACTCTTTCATAATCATAATCATTTATTTGTCAGAATATGGTAAATACATCAGAAATGTGGTCTTAATTTATATAATAGTGTCACAGCATATCCTGCCATATAATGGCGTGCAAATTCAGAGTAGACATTTCAAAATTTGAAATGTATTTTTAGAGTACAACAATATATCAGCGAGTATTATTTGCATTTAGATTGCATTGCACAAATTGAATAAAATTATAATATAGAAAATAGACTCATTGTACAAGAAAATTATAGTATAGTGAATAATTCTCTGCATCACCCTAAGGTTGACTGGTAGAAAATGCCAAAGGCATTAAGTCCGCCTTTGTACAGTGTATTATTTACATTATGTGCAAAAGTTTAAATAAATAATTGAATATCCTATATAAACTTCCCCCTTATATAACTGCCTCGTTTCGTCCTAAGCGCGACTGCTACGCTAGAGGCCTTGGGTACGATTCCCAGGTCGAGCAAAAAGTGTTATTGTGCACACCACGTTTTTTAATCGCGCCGTTGACGCGTGTTTGTAGCGATACAGACGCGAGACGCACGCGAGTCAGACAAAAACAAACTACAATTTGGAAAGAAAAACGCGCTGTCAACGTGCGTTCCCGAAACGCGCGTAAACGGCGCGTTTAGAAAACGTGGTGTGCATAGACCCTAACGCTTTGGAGAATACAGGCGTGGTGGTATGTATATAGACTTTCAATAAAACACGTCACAGCAGTGTGCTACACTCTGATTGAGTAATTTTTTGAGTTAATTTGTCATCGAATGTGTGTATCTTCTGCACGCGTCCTCGTCCGCGTCCTTTTTCATCCGCGTTAAGTTACATATTTGGTTGCTGCTCCACTCCCGTGTGTTGTAGCGGGATGTTATAATATAACCTATAGTTACTATTCCTCATGAATCTGACTATCAAAAACAAAGAGTTTTTTCAATACGACTGTTAGTTCTTGAGATTAGCACGAATTATTAAACAAAAAAAGACTCTTCACATTTAGTTTCTTTATAAACTATGATCTGTTTAACATACCTACTTGTTTTACATGATAAGTAAATATGAAGGAGTTTTTTGATGCTCCAAAATAAAATAAAAAATGGAACTTTTTATACATCGAAACCGGCACGTCCTCGCCCACTGAAACGTGCATGTTTCAGGTACACGATATTTGGGGAGAAATATTGAGACTTCTACATTTATTTCAATATTTAAGTTAGTGCATCTATAAAGAAACGTGCCTGCGTGTTTTTGTGGATTATTAAACCATAATGTATTGAAAAGACCCAAATAAACTTGCTCATGGTATGTTACTACATCATTTTTAGGGTTCTGTATAGTTGTCGCCACGAGTCGTGAGCACAAAATAATGTCAAGTTCATTTTTGGGTATTTTCGGCCGCCGACGCTGCACGCGATTAGTACATCAGTTGGACCGATCCTGTAAAGCGTCGGCGGCCTAAACACCCCAGAAAGGAACCCAAAAACACAAAAAATAACTTGACATTGTGCTCACGACTCGTGGCGACTACTATGCCCGATGGGTGCCAAGAGGACACTATTTATTTATTAACTAAGGTACAACAAACAGCCGTGTAATAATAAGTACCTACACATATGTTCAAACTTAATAATACAGGTGACAAACACACTACTCACAACGTTATCCACATATTAGCAAGCAGATGTACTAGTTGATAGGAAGAATGATATGTAAAGAAACGGAATAAAAGTACACATTACTTAATTTTTAGTAAAATACTATGACACTTTTACTACTACAACATACCATTACGCCTGTATTCCCCGAAGGGTTAGGCAGAGGTGTACCAATTAACACCCACAGTTCACCAGTATGTTTAGGTCCCATGTAACAGGGGGCGAGCCCACTGCCATTAACCGGGCACAAATCCCCCATCCATCCACCATCCATTTACTACTATTTATTGCTTTTTTTTTTATTTTGAGGATGTGACTTCTTCCGCTCTGAGCGGAGCGGAAAGGAGTGTCATACTCTTGCTAGCTATATGACCCATTTGTGTTCCTCCTAATGCCCTTTCCGTTCCAGGGCCACGGTAACTCTTTCAAACAAATTCCGCAACCTCGGCAGAGGACTCTATTACTAAGCCTCGGCTATTCTGTCTGTGGGCTCATGAACTGTAATAATTAGAGAGTTCAACATTTCACAGTTTTTGTCATAAAATATATATACACTCACGCCTGTATTCCCCGAAGGGTTAGGCAGAGGTGTAACAATGTACACCCACAGTTCGCCGGTATATTTAGGTCCCATGTAATAAGGGGCGAGCCTATTGCCATTTACCGGGCACAAATCCTAACTCCGAGCTGCTACTGAGAATTTCATAGAAAAACCCAGTAGCACTTTTTGCTCGACCTTGGAATCGAACCCAAGACCTCTCGCGTAGCAATCGCGCTTAGGACCACTAGGCTAACGAGAAAAAATAACTTCGAAAAAGAGAAGGAATCTTGACGTGTGTTGATTCGTTTTGAAACTAAATTGTTTATTTTGACACATTAATAATATTCACTCAAAAACCATTCCGTTCCAGACGGTAACGTAACTATTTATAAACATTAACGGCACTGAATGTTTGTGCTTTTACTTATAAGGAAAATTACCAGGTAAATAGCATTAGCGAGGTTACGTATATTTTGTAATGATATTAATTTAGGTTGAAAAGAATATTCTTAGATTGTTCGGTCATGTTGAGAGGATGAGTGACTTTTTTTTTTTTTTTTTTTTTGGTGGGTGGGAAATCATCAAATAACTTCTCCCGCCCTGGGCGGGGCGGGAGGGAGTGTCAGACTTTTACTGACTAAAACCCACCCATGTTCCTTCTTGTGCCCTTTGCGTTCCGGGGGCGCGGTATCTCTTGCGAACAACCCGCAGCCCCGGCAGGCATCGGCCCTCAGTGGCCCCTTCCTTTTGCTGACATCTCTTTGAGGCGCGCGTGGAACACGAACGCGCCGTCGACACGGCCTGTCGTTATGCAACGTAAGGACGGTGAGCTACCCATTGCTCACCGTCCACAGGCCAGTATCTACGGTGGCCGGGAGTCGTCTCGCGGCTCCCGACGCCCGGAGCGTCTACCGCGGCGGCTGGGACGGGAGAACCGCTGTCTCAACCGTCCCGCCGCCTCCTTCTCAAGCATTACTGCCTCGCAGAAGGAGGCGACTGCATCCCATTCCCTCTCGCTCCGAACCATGGCTCGCACCAGGGCCGGACGCGAGAGTTCGCCGCCGCCGATGGCCGCCACGAGGACTCGGCGATGCTCCGCCCAAGCGGGGCATACCGCCACGGTGTGCTCCACCGTGTCCTCGGGGCAATCCACACAATGGTGACACCCGGACGTTTCCTCCCGCCCGATGAGGTGCAGGAACCTCCCGAAACACCCGTGTCCGGTGAGGACCTGCGTCAGGCGGTAGGTGAGGGCGCCGTGGCGCCTCTCCAGCCACTCCTCAAAGAGGGGACTTACCGCCTCTATTAAGGCGTGCCCAGCACGAGGTTGCGACAGTCGCTGTCTCCATGTCGCCATGAGATCGAGCCGGAGGTCGGCCCGCCGAGCGGCAATTTGCCGCGGTGGCGGACTCTCCCCCCGGCCTAGTACCTCCACGCGCCACTCGTACAGGCGCGCAGGATGAGTGACTAACAATAGGGATTTATATGGCAGATGAGAGTAGCAACGCCGGGAGGGGACGCCCTAGAAAGACCTACCCTGACCTCATTGGTGAGGTTCTTCAGAAAGGTCGGGTGCGCAGTACTCGTAACCGGCGTGCTTGTATGGCCAGATGTATGAACGTGGACTAAGCGAAAGGAGTATGTAAGGATCATAACAGGTGGCGTTATGTGGTTTCTGCCTAACCCCATGGGCAAAAGGCGTGAGTTTATGTATGATATTAAATTAGTGAGCCCGCAACGGACGAAAAGTAGGTAAACATAAATGCGATCGATTTTAAAATTGAAAATACTGCCCACACATTGCGTTTATTTAATTTAAAGGCTTAATTGGAACGGAGTTTTGGAACGAAGTACGTTAACGCGACAGGATTTAATACTCAGAAATCGTCACGTAAGGAAAAAGCATTATGATCCCTCCAGGCTTCATCTATTTGGATATGTTTATAGATTATGTTTGTAAACTCACTCACAATACACAATATTAAGTATGTAAGATGATACATATAATCAAGTGTATAAAAAACGTGGAAATCAATATTGTTAACGTACCATAGATCCGACAAAATAGATTGCAAATGTTTGGCTATGATATTTCGAGTGGGTTTGCCCCCCCCTTCCTAGATTATGTAACAATATTACATTTAAATACCTACCTGGATCTTTCGCTCTGGGCGAAGCGAAGGAATGTATCAGGCTCTTACTAACTGACTAAATTTCATCCGTGTTCCTTCTTTAAATAAATTCCGCAACCCTCACAGCAACCAACCTTATATAGAGTGGAAGAGGTTTCAGTAAATGATTATAGACCCCCAACAAAAGTTTTCGTCACAGTTCCACCCGTCATGTTACACGTGAATGCAATAAAAAATTCAAGTACCTCAACATCCTTCACGTTAGAGATGTGCAGGATCCTTCTCTTCATCATCTTGACGACGTAGCGGTCTCCAAACTCCTCTTTGTACTGACGCATCTTCACGAATAGACCTCCTGTAACAATACCATTTGACACTGCTGAGTTATTTTGTAAGAAATAAAAAATATGTATGGAGTTTCTTGCCTATTCTTCTCTATTTGAAACTACCTTGGAAGGGCCAACTAGATGAAATTGTTTTTTTTATATATGTCATTCAAAAGTGTCTTTTGAATGTCTTCTTGAAATAAATTATTTGCCTTGGATTTGACTTGGAAACAAAGTCGCTCCCCGCTGCTCGTCGGTCCCTCTGTACGCTTAGATCTTTTGAACTACGCAACGGATTATAATACGGCTATTTTCAACAATAGATAGAGTGATCCGGCCACCGAAGACGCGGGCCTGTAGAGGGTGAGCAATGGGTAAGTAGCTCACCGTACGTACGTTGCAGAACGACAGGCCGTGTCGACGACGCGTTCGTGTTCCACGCGCGCCTCAAAGAGATGTCAGCAAATTTTGAAGGGGCCACTGAGGGCCAATGCCTGCCGGGGCTGCGGGTCGTTCGTAAGAGATACCGCGCCCCCGGACAAAGGGCACAAGAAGGAACATGGATGGGTTTTAGTCAGTAAAAGTCTGACACTAAGGGCGGCGGAAGTCATTTGATGATTTCCCATCCCTAAAAAAACGAATTATAATGTGGCTATTTTCATCAATAGATAGAGTGATTCAATAGGAAGGTACGTATAGAACATCACGCTACAACCAACGGGAACGGAACAGTAACCAAAGACGTATCTGAACGCGAGTGACATCGCAGGGTAGGTATATAGCTAGTCAATAATAAAAAACATAAAACATACCATCACGCCTGTATTCCCCGAAGGGTTAGGCAGAGGTGTACCAATGGACACCCACAGTTCGCCGGTATTTCTAGATCCCATGTAATAGGGGGCGAGCCTATTGCCATTAACCGGGCACAAAACCTAACTCCGAGCTGCTACTGAGAAATTCCTAATGAAATAACCCAATAACACTTTGCTCGACCTGGGAATCGAACCCAGGACCCCATGCTCATCAGTCGCGCCCGCGACCACGAGACCAACGGGGCAGTTCAATAATAAAATAAAAGGTCTTTAGGCGAACAGAGCGGTAATACTTCAAAGTACAATAACTTACTAACTTACTTAGAACTTTTATTGTTACAAGTAATTTGAGTTTAATGGTAACTTTTAACTAAAATACTGTGTTAAACATGTTTACATTAGAACTCATAACTGTTTCATTGTCTTCAAGTTAAAAAGTTTCGTTCAAAGTCGAGAATTGTTGGAAATTAAGCCGAAGTTTATTGCCAATTAGTTACATATGGAATTATTATAAGTACAGTCGCGAGGAGTTTTTGTACTCAGCTATACTAATATTATAAAACTGAAGAGTTTGTTTGTTCTGTTGAACGCGCTAATGTCAGGAACTACTGGTTTGAATTGAAAAAATCTTGTTGTGTTGGATAGTTCATTTATCGAGGAAGGCTATAAGCTACATAACATCACACTACGACTAATTGGTAAGGAGCAGTAACCAAAAATGTGACCTAATGCGAGTGAATAAACTATGCAGACGAAGGCGCGAGCAGAAGCTAGTTTTAGATATCTTTAAATAAATCATCTAACAAGCTTGTGTAAACATGGATGGATGAGCGTTCTAAGGGCATCGAGAACATTCCAAAGTTATCTCATATCAGAACACCAATTCCACTAATTAAAAACGCTTGAAATCTCATTTAAGCGGCAGTCAGTGTCAAAAATGTTGATGTTCATTACATCATCACGGCTGTATTTTCTGAAGGGTTAGGCAGAGGTGTACCATTGTTCACCCACAGTTCGCCGGTATATTTATGCCCCTATATAATAAGGAGCGACCCTATTGCCATTAACCGGGCACAAATCCTAACTCCGAGCTGCTACTGAGAATTTCATAGAAAAACCCACTATCACTTGGCTCGACCTGGAAATCGAACCCAGAACTCTAGCGTAGCAGTCGCGCTTAGAACCATTAGGCTAACGAGGCAGTTCGTTCGAGTAACGAAGTGTTTTCAAAGTGATGTCAGCAAAAGGAAGGGGCCACTAAGGGCCGATGCCTGCCGGGGCTGCGGGTTGTTCGTAAGAGATACCGCGCCCCCGGAACGCAAAGGGCACAAGAAGGAACATGGGTGGGATTTAGTCAGTAAAAGTCCGACACTCCCTCCCGCCCCGCCCAGGGCGGGAGAAGTTATTTGACGATTTCCCACCCACCAAAAAAAAAAAAAAAACAAGCAGTCGCGCTTAGTACCACTGGGGTAACGAAGCAGTTGTTGTTGTTGTTGATGGTTGAGACTGAGATTAGATTGCAATCGCTTCAAAAGTTGTAGCCCTGTACCGAGACAATATAAAAATCGATAAGCGCCTCTAGTGTCGAATAGTGTGAACTAAATATTGTATTCCCCAAAGTAATCAGTGTCGTAGCACTTTCATCCAATCTGCGTAGCGGGCTACGCCGTAGCCCGTAGCATTGCGCTACGGTGCAGTGCCTTTAATACAATTTATTAAATGAGCCGCTCACGTCATCTTTATCCCTAACAATTTTTAAACACAACGTCTCTCTGTCTGTCTGTTAGTATGCTACTAACTAATGTCGGTTGTACCCCTTAAATATTTATTTTATTCTGTTTTTTACATTTGTTGTAATAGCGACAACAGAAATACATCATCTGTAAAAATTTCAACTGTCTAACTATCACGATTCATGAGGTTTAACCTGGTGACAGACGGTCGGACGGACATCGGAGTCTTAGTAATAGGGTCCCGTTTTATCCTTTGGGTACGGACCCCTAAAAGAAAATACACACATATTATAGAAATATTGCCATCCCAGAGATAAGGCTGTAATGTGTCATGTGCCTGTCATTTTACGTACATACATAATTTATTCAAAATTTTATCGACACGATTGGTATATCGCTAAGCGAATGACTGTTACTTTAGGCCATACAAATAACATAACATACCATGGCGCCTGTATTCCCTGAAGGGTTAAGCAGAGGTGTACCAATGTACACCCACAGTTCGCCGGTACGTTTAGATCCCATGTAATTAATAGTGGGCGAACTTATTGCCATTAACCAAGCACAAATCCTTACTCCGAGTTGCTGCAGAGAATTTCATTGAAAAACCCAATAACACTTTGGTCAACCTGGGAATCGCAACCAAGACCTCTTTATAGCGTAGCAGTCGCGTTTAGGACCACTAGGCTAAAGAGGCAGTATAAATAATAGCTTATACTCGTAAAAGCTGGATACACAAGCACGACTGCTAAACGTCCTTGGTTCGTTTCCCAGGGCAAGCAAAAAATGTTATTGGATTTTACATTAAGAATTTCTCACCACCTTGGAGTTTGGAAGCTGTTGATGTGACTTCCCCGTGCCTCTGAAAGTACGTGAAGCCGTTGGTCCTGCACCTGATCTCTTCTTGATTGTGTCGGATTACTGTCCCATCGGACTATATCGTTTGTCTGAGTATGGGCATGTAAAGAGAAAGGATGAGACGCATGTGACCAAAAGAGTTATGAATATAAATGTAAATGGATGGAGAGGAAGAGGGAGGCCAAAGAAAAGATGTATGGATTGTGTGAAGAATGACATAAAAGAGAAGGGAGTCAGTGATAGCATGACGGTTGACAGAACGGCATGGAAGAAGAAAACATGTTGCGCCGACCCCAAGTAACATGGGATAAGGGCAGGAAGATGAGGTGATGATGAGTATATGAGAATTTAATGTTTGTAACGATATAGCAGAAAATTCTAGATCAGAGAAACTTTTGTCAAAGAAGATAAATGAGCTTACTTGGAGTAATCCTCAGAAACTCTATAGCACATCCTATGATGGGATGGCGCGGTGGCCCAGGCAGCTTGTCCAGGGTATTCTCCTCATCAGCCAACAGTCTCCATATCACGAAGGTGATAAAGCCCAACAACGCTAGTGTGAGAAGCATTTTGTTAACAGTTCATTGACCTTGAAGTACCCTTCGAGTTAATTAGGTACTGGTAACGCAGCAAAGGATTGTCTGAAAATAATAGACATAAGTACATAATTACATAGGTGCCTGATATCACTTCAGTGTCGGACTTAGGGCGGCAGTAGGGGGGCTTGTCCTGGGCCTCTTGTTCGAGGGGCCTCTAAATCTCGAGAAGTTTTCTTAACCACATGCTATGTCCGCTAATTAGCAGTTCTGACCCATCGTGCGATGTTGACGTTAATGTTTCGATCAAAACAAAAAAAAAATATATTAAAAATAAAATAGTCTTCGGGAAAAAAAACAATACTTTACAAAATTTTACATCAATATTATAATTATTTTTTTTAAGAAACTGCCCCGTTGGTCTCGTGGTCGTAATCGCGACTGATGAGCATGGGGTTCGATACCCAGGTCGTGCAAAGTGTTATTGGGTCTTTCCATTAGGAATTTCTCAGTAGCAGCTCGAAGTTAGAATTTATGCCCGATTAATGGCAATAGGCTCGCCCCCTATTACATGGGACCTAAAACATACCGGCGAACTGTGGGTGTACATTGGTACACCTCTGCCTAACCTTTCGGGGAATACAGGCGTGATGGTATGTATGTATGTTAAGGAAAAAATTAAAAATGGGGTCCCCCCTTTTTTATTTTTCCGTCTCAGGCCTCTGACAGGGTTAGTCCGTCTCTGTATCATCTATCGAAATATATTATGATTATTATCCAATTGATTGTAGTATTAACAACAGATGTCTGATCCACAATGTTTTATTTCCTACTATTTGGTGATAAGTGATAAGGTTATCATTATCAAATATCTTTTATTCATGATGACAGTGGCACTTATTTATATTTATTTACTAGTGTCTGCCTACGATTTCGTCCGTATGGTATCTTTTACCCGCCCCCGTGGGGCTAAGCGTGATGTTATATACTAAATTTTGTTATATGCTATTCCTCTTGAATCTGGCTATCATATACAAACAAATTTTCAATCCGACTGGTATGTAGTTTCTTAGATTGACGCGCAACCAACAAAGACAATCTGAGATTATATTTCGATCGTTTCTAAGAGTTAGTCTAGATTAGAACTTAAAATAAAATTATTCAATCTTTTTTTTTTCTCCAGCCTACGCTATCCCTCTGTTGGGCAAAGCCCTCCCCCAAATCCTTCCAGCAACTTTTTTCTCACTTCACCTCGCATACACAATCATTACTATAGTGAAAATAACATAACACACCGTCACGCCTATATTCCCCGAAGGGATACGCAGAGGTGTACCAATGTACACCCACAGTTCGCTAGCATGTAATAGGGGGCGAGCCTATTGCCATTAACACACAATCCTAACTCCGAGCTGCTACTATGAATTTTAAAGAAAAATCCAATAACACTTTGCTCGACCTAGGAATTGAACCCAAGACCTCTAGCGTAGCAGTCGCGCTTAGAACGACAAGGCTAACGAGGTAGTTCATATTGTGAATATAAAAAGTCAATTTATTTGCTACTAGCAAGGTTAAAGTCAATGCCACTCTGATATTTCGTTTTTATTTACCTTGACGTACAATTTACATAATCCTAACAAAATTTAAGAATATTCGTTCGTGTCTCTATAAAATTGATTAACTATAGATAATAAATAGACGTATTCATTTCTTTATCCGTATGAACCTATTTAAAGAAATCTAAAATTATACAAATACAAGTTATAATTGGGTTTAACTTAACAAACCAACATGCGTACATACCCTCTCATACCTCCTACAAGTACATAGATACATACCCTCACGCCTGTATTTCTCGAAGGGTTAGGCAGAGGTGTGCCAATGTACACCCACAGCCCGCCGGAATGTTTTACGTCCCATGTGATAGGGGGCGAGCCTATTGCCAACCGGGCACAAATCCTAACTCCGAGCTGTTACTGAGAATTTCATAGAAAAACCCAAAAACACTTTGCTCGACCTGAGAATCTAACCTAAGACCTCTAACGTAGCAGTCGCGCTTATGACTACTAGTCTAACGAGGCAGACCGGGGGTCCGGGGTTGTTTTTCGAAGTAGGTAATTAACGATTTTGAAATATTTAACGCAAATTAATTTTAAATATTTTCTGAACTGGTATTACAGGATAAAATACAATTGGCAAATCAGCATTTACTTCAACAACAACATACCATCACGCCTATATTCCCCGAAGGGTTAGGCAGAGGTGTACCAATGTACACCCACAGTTCCCCGGTATGTTTAGGTCCCATGTAATAGGGGGCGAGCCTATTGCCATCAACCGGGCACAAATCCTAACTCCGAGCTGCTACTGAGAAATTCCAAATGGAAAAACCCAATAACACTTTTTGGTCGACCTGGGAATCGAACCCAGGACCCCATGATCATCAGTCGCGCTTACGACCACGAGACCAACGGGGCAGTTACTACACTGCAGTCGGGTTACTTCAATTGCAATAATTTATTTCATAACATCTTATACCATCCTTAAAGGGTTTACCCTAATGCGACGGTTAAGAACTAGAACAAATTAAACTATTTACATTACATTACAACAACAAACAAAAAGCAAAACAAATAACACAACTTATCTAACAAAACAAAACAAAATTATTTAACAAAACTTATACTTAGATAATAATAAAAAGGAATTCACTTGACGCAATTAATTTAATTATTCAAAGATCGTAGATTTGCAAAACTAACTTCAACCATGATGAGCAAAACCAACATTAAACACAGCCTGTATTCTCCTGCCGGGGCTGCGGGTTGTTCGCAACAGATACCGCTTCCCCGGAACGCAAAGGGCACAAGAAGGAACATGGGTGGGTTTTAGTCAGTAAAAGTCTGACACTCCCTCCCGCCCCGCCCAGGGCGGGAGAAGTTATTTGATGATTTCCCACCCACCAAAAAAAAAAAAAAACCTGTATTCTCCGAACCGAGCCACATTTCATCAACTCCCAAGTAACAAGGAAAGAGGCCAATATTTAATTAAAATAGAATTTAAACTAACCTCGACGCCTGAACCAAGTACTCCACGACGTGGTCTCGAGAAGACTACACCGAGAATTATCTTCTCCACCTTGTATAATGCAGGTTTTATTAGTTCACCAACTTTTTATCATAGAGATACAAAAGTCCAAAGGTTAGCAATTGTTTGACCGCTCTTGAGGCTAATAGATGGACTTCGACCGTTATAAATTATATGGTCTATGTGATACAACACGAGATAAAACCGAGCCTGATCAAAGTTCATGTTTCGATAAACAATTTTAAAAGCAGAAGACTAAAGTCCAAAGTACGCTGACCGCTTTTGCGGACTTCGACCGGAACAATTAAGGTGTTCCCGCTTAAAAGCTTTGCACCGATTGATATAAAATTCTAACGTGTTGTGGGGACTATTTCATCATCTACCTGGTCTTATACTGACTATGTCGTGGTTGCCTGACCGTCTCACAGAATGCAGATCAATATAGTAGCCGCCACGAGTCGTGAGCACAAGCATCAAATTAATTCTAGGTTTTTGAGTTCTTTTCTTTGTTTTTTATGGCGTTACTACTAACTACTATACCACTACTTTACATGGAATGGCAGTCTATCTGACCTTCACAACCGCTGGGTTGTGCCACGTTGGCATTACCATGACTCCTAATAGCTGGGTGAAGGAAGTGGTGATGTTGAGAGGCCAGAGGACTTTATACTTATTATCTTCCTGCCCTTGCCCCACATTACTTGTAACACATCAGTAGAAGATATCAATTTTCACGATCAAAAGGTCACGACGGTCAATAACAATAGAGACTACCCAAATACGCAAGAGATCTTTTATACAAGTGCAGGTGCAGTACCTCTTCCCTCACTCTCATAGTTCGATGAGATGGCAAGCTGATGGGGACATCTCAGGTGCAGGCCCAACGGCCTTATTTACCTGCTTTCCGAGACACCCGGGTGCCACACCACTTACTTCTAAACACTGGAAAATCTCATTTGCCCATCCTGAGAACTACAATCAGTACTACAAGACCAAAGGACACTGCACTATGTTACACTCGTATCTGTTGGACACTATCACAACAGCCTAACATCGACGCGCCGCGGTGTGCGCATGCGCATTAGAACTGTCACATGTATTCAAGAATGCTTCCGTTCAGTTGCTTTTGAGAAAGTTGTCAACACAACCAAGTATCATACAATCGTTCATAACATTATGAAGTTTAATACGCAGTGCTATTGTGGAGTTTTTGATCAGACTATGTCCGGGTATTCCAATTGTCTGTTCACCTGTTCAGTGCCCTTGACGCAGCAATAAACTGAGCCACCTACTGAGCCCAAATGGTATAAAATATGATTGATGTATCATCGATAGGAAAATAAGAAGCTAGATTTTTAAAGTCATTAATTATGGTAGAGCGGCGAATAAGCCCATCTATAGAAGGTTACTTACTCTTCGTGGGGGAGGAAACAATAAAGTGAGTATTTTGAAGCAAGCATTGAAGGCTAGGTGCCAATTTAACTTTCAATTTAGGAATAGAGGACTGTTCGTTGTTAGCATGGTCGTCAACATTTGTTTGACAACGCAGACATTAAGTGGTTTCTGTTTTATGGAATCATGTAACTTTATCCTTCGTTTAGAGTAATTCACCTCAGTTTGTGACCACATTTATTGCGGCATCAGAGGAGTTTTTAATGTCCTCTAAAGTGCAGGTGTAGGGGCACTAAGCATTGTAGTGAGTGGGCCATCGTCTAATCAGGAGGTACCTGTGGCATCCCTCATACCCTTAATATTTCGCTAAGTTATGTCTGGGTGGTTGTCTTCCAAATAATAGTGAAGGTCACTGCAAACCTAGGTAAGGTAACCGCCACGAGTCGTGAGCACAAATGTCAAGTTAATTTTGGCGTACCTTACTGGGTTTTTTGGGGCGCCGACGCTGCACGCGATTGCTCCGTCTATCTAAACAAACGCATGCAGCGTTGGCGCCCAAAAAACCCTAAAACGAACCCAGAAACCCAAGAATGAACTTGACGTTTGTTTTCACGACTCGTGGCGGCTGCTATTCCTGGTACCTGGGGTTGAAAGAAGTCATGTCATCTTGGAACTAGTAGCCTTTCTTTGATTAACAATTATGTAATACTAACATGACTCGCTATGTGTTAATTAACAAGTAATTTAAAACTGGCTATATCACTTATTAACCTACTAAATATCAAGAATATTTAACTAAATCATATCAAAGTTTAATGTACTATTAATACAAACTGTAGTTACCTAAGTACTGTCTTATCTTTAGTGAATGTTTCTCAGCAGACTATCACAAGAAGATAAGAATAACATAAATAAACAAGCCTACCTACCACATACGTACAAACGCCATTTAGGTAGTGCAACAAATGTTTATTTATTCCACTTTAAAAAGCACATGTCTTCTTCACTTATTAATTATTTAAAAAATACTTTGAATGTAACTAACACTGCTCCGTTTGTACACAAACAACCGCGAGTTACAACTGACTAAGAGCAAAAGATAGTAACCAATTCACACATGATTACACCAAGTTCATAAAAAAAGACACACGTCCATTGATAGCGGAACCAGATTAAAATAAACTTCATAACAAAACATAAGTGGCAATGTATCAACACAGCACGAATACTGACGAGTTACAACATCAAGGCTAGTAACCGGCTATTTCTATCAATTTTTTGCCGCATAATTTATCGATGTTTATATTATGTGCGAAAAACTGATAAAAAAAAGTTGTTTTATGATGTTTTTATGTTACGATAATATTTTTGTATTTTTATTAAGAGCTATAAGCATAAATGTTCAACTTAAATGTCTTTTATTCAATTGTTTCACTATCAATGCAATTTTAGTGCATTAGTAGTTCAATAGATGGCGTTGTTGTTAACCTTTCGCTCTTGACACTCATACGCAGTAACCAATTATCTCATCGCAGCTGATCTTGATACGTACATAGTACCTGTAATTTAACGCTCGGCTGCGTTGCACTTTGAACATCATTTTGTAGGCGTATTTACCTTTAGATCAGACGTTATTTCAGAATTTATTCTGTCAAAGAACAGCTTTACCGTTGATTCTTTTCCTTTATATCTAAAAGGTGCCCCACACACGTGGGTGCGTTTACAAATATATAAACTCACATACACAAACAGCCAGACTCGGAACAATTATCTGTAGGCCATACAAATAAAGGTTCCGTGCGGGAACCGAACGGACCAACTGTCAGATAATCGCTCAGAAACTAAACAGTAAACACCCACTGAAAAATAAATCTCTTAGTTTTTAGATTATTTTCTTATTACAGTGCAAAGGCCTCTTCTCATACAGAGAAGGCTTGAGTATTGATCACCACGCTTGCTCAAGTGCGAATTAGCAATTTCAAACTTATACCAATTATAAGTCCAGGTTTCCTTACGACGTTAGTGATGTCCAAGATATATTAGTCCTAAGCGCTACTGCTCCCAGGACGAACAAAGAGTTTTTCTATGTAATTCTCAGTAGCAGCTCGGAGTTAGGATTTGTGCCCGATTAATAGCATTAGGCTCGCCCCCTATTACATGGGCCCTAAATAGAGTACACAGTGACCGGTTTGTAGAAGTCTAAATAGCTTTTTATGTGTAGTTATATACTTACTTATCGAATTATATCTTTAATGACTGCAACACGAGGATAACTAATGAAAAATCAATATGACTTGTTAAACTAACATCCATATGTTATGCGCAATGAAGTAAACAGAATATATCTAAGTGTTAACTATGCAAGATGCGGGAGGAAACGTCCGGGTGTCACCATTGTGTGGATCGCCCCGAGGACACGGTGGAGCACACCATGGCGGTATGCCCCGCTTGGGCGGAGCATCGCCGAGTCCTCGTGGCGGCCATCGGCGGCGGCGAACTCTCGCGTTCGGTCCTGGTGCAAGCCATGGTCCGGAGCGAGAGGGAATGGGATGCAGTCGCCTCCTCCTGCGAGGCAGTAATGCTTGAGAAGGAGGCGGCGGGACGGTTGAGACAGCGGTTCTCCCGTCCCAGCCGCCGCGGTAGACGCTCCGGACGACGGGAGCCGCGAGACGACTCCCGGCCACCGTAGATACGGGCCTGTGGACGGTGACCAATGGGTAGCTCACCGTCCTTACGTTGCATAACGACAGGCCGTGTCGACAGCGCATTCGTGTTCCACGCGCGCCTCAAAGAGATGTCAGCAAAAGGAAGGGGCCACTGAGGGCCGATGCCTGCCGGGGCTGCGGGTTGTTCGCAAGAGATACCGCACCCCCGGAACGCAAAGGGCACAAGAAGGAACATGGGTGGGTTTTAGTCAGTAAAAGTCTGACACTCCCTCCCGCCCCGCCCAGGGTGGGAGAAGTTATTTGATGATTTCCCACCCACCAAAAAAAAAAAAAAAAAAAATAACTATGCAAGATAGTGCGTAGATAGAATATAATGCACGATCTATAAACAAGTAAAAACAATTGAATTGTCTGTTTGTAATGTCAAAATAATAGCTTTTCTTCTAAATATGCGTGTGAATGCTTACAAGATAAATATGCGAAAGACCTGTTTTAGGGTTCCGTACTCAAATAGTAAATCGGGACCTAGACTCCGCTGTCCGTCCGTCCGTCTCCGTGAACCATGATAGTTGGACAGTTGAAATTTTCACACATGATGCATATCTATTGCTTCTGTAACAACAAATTACAAAAAAACAGAATAAAATAAATATTTAAGGGAGCTCCCATACAACAGACTTGATTTTTTTGCCGTTTTTATAGATAATAATGCCGAACCCTTTGATCTCTCACTTGGCCGGGTCCTTTAAATATTTGTCTGTCTGTATGATTGTTTCGGCTAATCTTCGAAATGGCTGCAGCAACTTTCACTGACTGATAGCTGATTTTAAAGGGGCAACTTAAGCAACTTTTATTTTAGAAAAAGAATTAGGATTCCGCGCAAAACTACAAAAATCCCGCTAATAACCGACAATCAAGCGAACGAAATCGCGGGCATTAGCTAGTACAAGATAATAATTCAGGACATATTGCAGTATACCTAGTAGAGCAATAAAAATAAAATTATATTATTATTATTTTCTTATCATTACTTTAATATTATTTTTATTTTTATTTTATTTATGCATATACGTTGTCAGATGTCAAGAAACGGACATTCACCCCGAAAAAAAGTACTGTTCCCGAAGGAAAACCACAATAACGTTCTTATGATAATAGATGGCGCCACGTGTCTTTCGAATCATGATTGAATTTTAAATATAACCGATATTTAAGCGGACAAAGTCGCAGGCAAAAGCTAGTACTATAATAAAGTAGGAATACACCAGCCAAATATTGTCCTACTGCAAAGCAAATGCCCCTTCTCATACAGAGACAGCACTAGCATTGATCACCACTCTTGCTCAAGACGGATTGACGATGTCAGACTTATTTTAACAAAAAGTACATGGTTCCTCACGGTGTTTTCCTTCATCGATGTCAGTGTTGTTGAAGATAAACTTAGAAAGTGCATATAAATTGAAAAGATCACATTGGTACTTGCCCGGATTTGAACTCACAAGCTCATGTATGATAGGTAGCCGTTGGGCCATCGCGGCTCAACTAACAATATTCACTACTGTCATAATAATAGGTGTTACTCGTATAAGACAATTAACGAAACCTAACGTCCTATGACATGTTCTTCCCATATTTGCGTTTTTTTTTTCCGAAACGTACCTGGGTATGGGCAACTTTCTAAAAAAACAAATAAATACAAAATTACAAAAAAAAAATCGCCTTATAAAATCGTTAAAAAATATGTAGGTCCTACCAAGCAGATCCCCTGAAACCGAGTTCAGAAATACAAGGTGCGCCTGATATAAAAATTATAGCAATATGTTATTCTAAAGAAAAAGATTGCTAAATACTGGCATAATAAAATCAGCCTATCTTACAATTTAGAAAATAAGAATAATGATTTTTTCACAGCTTTCTTGATAATATTGTAAACAATTTCTTAGGGCCCGCACAAGGAAATACTCGTCGATGCGGTCAGCGACCGAAATCGAATAATACTTTTAATTTAACATAATTATTAATACAATAGATACAAAATAACAAATTTAACTTCTTCCCAGCATTTCAGACAATAGCTACAAGTTTATTTTATTACATCCTTCCGTAGTCTTGTTTTTTTTTAAACGTTTCCCCACACTGTTTATTTCTCTTGTATCGCGGGTGTGTTTACAAACATAAACTCACATACACAAACAGTCAGACCCGGAATAACTGTCTATAGGCCATACAAATATTTATTTCAAGGAGGAATCGAACCAACAAAACAAAAAAGAATAAGAACGACAAAATTTAAATAGATTATTGTTATTGTCTGTAAGCACTAAGTTAGTATTACTACTATTTTCTGAAAATCATAAAGAAAACAATGCAGAAAGGTTGTGGTCTGCTGGTTGTGGTCATAATTTCATTTTATGCCTTTGGGACTTGCCGGCGATGGTCCTAATAATTAAGTTCTCTTGTAATTAATTTTTGTGAAATCCTCCGTCGAAATGAAACAATAAAATTATCAGCCAGCTTTTCAAGATTTAATTATTACCTATCTGTTGTTTAGTTTGGATTTAAATAGATTAAAGACTTCTCAATAATCCGTTAATCCCTTTAGGGTTTAACCTACAGAGTGAGAATGAGTTATTATATGTATAGATATACCTACTAAGAAGGTAAGTACGTGTGTATAAATGTATATACTGATTTATCTGTAATATTCTTGCCGCATCAAATTCAAATCATGTTGGAATAAATGATGATGATTAATGATTTGAACTGCCTCGGTAGCCTAGTGGTCCTAACCGCGACTGCTACGCTAGAGGTCTTGGGTTCGATTCCCAAGTCGAGCAAAAACTGTTATTGGGTTTTTCTATGAAATTCTCAGTAGTAGCTCGGAGTTAGGATTTGTGCCCGGTTAATGACAATAGACTCGCCCCTTATTACATGGGACCTAAACATAGCGGCAAACTGTGGGGGTACATTGTTACACCTCTGCCTAAACCTTCGGGGAATACAGGCGTGATGGTATGTTATGTTATGATTAGACTTTGAGATGGCGGTCTTTGCTTCTAATGAAATCTTGAAAATGTAGGCATTGTTTTGAAAATAAAACAATGTACTTGATTAGTTAAGTTTATTAAGTTTTCCTTAGTAACATAACATCGCAGTAACAAGACGTAGGTTTAACAAGGCATCGCGTTATAGAGATGCCGATAGAAGGTCTTCGAAAAAAAAAAATCGATGGTATGGCTACCGCACTTAAGTATCCCTTTTCAAATACCCCTTTTTTTATACCCCACTCGATAGGTTAGTGAATTTTTTTTAAAATAGGCCATTTTTATTTTTACAATTTTGATATACCCATTGTCATTTTCACAATTAAGATAAATCTAACGACACCTTTGAAGCTAAAATCTATCAAGCGATTTAGGCATCTATTCATACATACTCGAAAACATAATCCTCCTACTAATGCAGTCCGGTAATTAGATTATTTGCCAATAAAACGCACTTTTCAACGTCATATACAAGGAAAAAGACTTGGATCTAGTTGCCCTGTCTATCTGTATCTACATGTACAACCTTATCATATACTCGACAACTTAGTGAACCAAATTGGACCGTAAAAATTAAGAGAAAAAACTAATTTAGATTACTCACTACGCCGAAAACCAGGGCCGTGGTTCCGTGCCATTGTTCACGGGACACGGCATCATGCTTAGCGTCGGCCGTTTCGCGCGGTGGTGGTGAATAAGTAATTCTGTCATAGACAATATTTATTTCACCCTTTTTTTTTTCTTTTTGTTTATTGTTATCTATTTTGTTAAAAAAAAAATTGCTATGTTGCGTCACCTTGCAGAATAAATGGTTTTCCTTTCTTTACTTAGTTTTTTTTTTTAATTATACATTGAAGCAGGTAGGTATTTCCTAGTTTCTCGTTTGTCACCTCCAGTCATCAGCATATAAGCTCAAAGTCGCAAGACACGGACGATTCTAGGTACATACTCTTTGTTACTCTCAAACATGATGTGTATATGTATATGTTATAATGATGTCAATTACACACGAGTATGTATCACGTAGGGATTTTGAAGCCTTCAAGTAAAATAATCGGAATTAATTCTGTGATAGCTGGACCTAATGAAAACGGTAATATAACAAGGTAATTGCACCTACTTACTCACATGTTTAATTAAAATATCCTGTAGATTTGACTGTTTTAACAGATTCCTTCTTTTCTTTTACTTTCCCACTGCACTGTCTTCTTCTTAGTCCATCATCATCTACTTAGCCTTTTCCCAACTATGTTGGAGTCGGCTTCCAGTCAATCCGGATGCAGCTGAATATTAGTGTTTTACATGGAGCGACTGCCTATCTGACCTCCGTAACCAAATAACCACAGTTACTGGACAACACGATACCTCTTGGTTAGACTGGTTGTCAGACTTGCTGGCTTCTGACTATCCGTAACGACTGTCAAAGATCTACGAATGACAGCCGGGACCGACGGCTTTACGTGCTTTCCGAGGCACGGGGGTGTCACACCACCAACTTCCAAACTCCGGGTTGCTACTGAGAAAAACCCAATAACACCTTTTGCCCGACCCGGGAATCGAACCCAGGACCCCGTGCTCATCAGTCGCGTTTGCGACCACGAGACCAACGGGGCAGTTGTCTTCGTCTTAGTGTCGATGGCAAATAAAAGAATATAAATGAATAAATAAAATATGTTTTAAAGGAGAATGACAAAAATGTATGGAGATTAGTCCAAATGTCCACCAGTAACGGGACCTATGTAATAAAATAGTATTCTAAATACTGAGTCACTATAACCAGACCGCAACCAAAAATATGCAGTCAGTACAAAGTTATGACTACATGAAAAGTCATGTTTTTTACTGATTATTTAACTAATAATTCCTTCTTCTTAACAATGAATTATTGCAATAAACACAGATCCTGCTCTCCACTTGCATTATCATAAAAATAAACAATCACTTAGCAAAAGACAAAACAAAAAGTCCAAAGTTATAATTGCAGCCTCGGTCGCAATAAGAGAAAAAGCAAAAGTCCAGTAAACAATTGTGTTCTTCATATGCTCATAACTTCTTACTGACAGCTTATTTTTGTTTGTCTCATTCTGAAAGTTACTCTCTATTTAGTGGACTATAAGTCAACATGGGTTTCGTTAGTGGTGGATATTTGGACCATTTTTGTTCATTGTCAAGTCGAGCAAAGTGTTATTGGGTTTTTCCATTAGGATCTTCTCAGTAGCAGCTCGGAGTTAGGTTTTGTGCCCGGTTAATGGCAATAGGCTCGCCCCCTATTACATGGGACCTAAAACATGCCGGCGAACTGTGGGTGTACATTGGTACACCTCTGCCTAACCCTTCGGGGAATACAGGCGTGATGGTATGTGTATGTGTGATGTGACAGCTTATTTTTGTTTGTCTCATTCTGAAAGTTACTCTCTATTTAGTGGACTATAAGTCAACATGGGTTTCGTTAGTGGTGGATATTTGGACCACTTTTGTTCATTCTACTTTTATGCGTCCCTAAAATTCAGCCACGGCAGCACACTCCGTCGACACAGTCATTCGGTCCTCACGTGTGCAGGTGACAGGGCATGCGGCGGAAGATTAAAGGTGGAAAACCGTCGAAAAGCCACTACAAACGGGACATTGCCTGTCCCGCGCAGGACTTTTAATTTTAGGTAAAAAAGTCGAGACGCCCGGCCGAAATCGGGACAACCCTGGTATGTATGTACGCACATAAGTACAGTATACGACTTCAAATTGTTTCTTGTTTCAGTAATCCTAAATTGGAACTGTAATCCCTACGTACCTACAATTCTATCAAAATGGATACTTTGAATTATTGTGAAATGGATTGATTAGTGCGGGAATCTAACCCACGACACGCAGCTCAGCAGCCAATCACTCAGCTACTAGTTTACAGAGAATATCTCTTTAATGTTAAAGTGAACAGGCTTCTTCTGGCAAAGCTCACTCCATCGTCGACTTTGCCTTTGTTACCTCTAACCTATACTATAGTCAAGAGCAAACCCATCCAAAATAAAAAAGAAATTAAGTCACATTTAAATTAAATAATGTTTTATTTGTCTGCCATTTAAGTACATTTTCCCGTACACGTACATATATTCTCAACGATTTGTTGGTGTTCATTAATAACTGGCTTAAAAGGCACTAGAATAAAAGACACGATACAATTTTCTTGATAATTCTTCTGTGTACCTTAGTATTTTAAATCTTTCAAATACAGAATGATTGGTAATTAAATACATTCCTTAAAGTGGTATAAATAAGAGCCAATTTGCAATAAAAACTCCGAAAATTTTACATAGAAACTGGGTGGATTAGAAGTAAGCAGATTTAAGGTTTTTTTTCATCTATTTGGCTTTTAGAGCAAGAATTATTAAGTTTTCAAATTGGTTTGAAAGACCCATTCGTCGTTCAGAGTTCAATAGATTTCTTATTAATAATTAGTTGTTTGGAAAATTTAAATGTAAAACTAAATTCATTAAAGTTCTAACCCTGAGATTTGGAGATCTTTGTTGCAAATTAACTCTAGTTAATCTTCTTTCAAGAAATATACCGAATTAGAATCCGGTTTGCATAAAAGGCTTATCCGAAATCCAACTATCTTCAAACTATATAATCACAAAATCGAATAGTGTTTTCAAATCCAGCGTTATTCTATTTTAAATAACACCCACACAGAGTTTCTAATCATACAAGTAGATTACAATCCTTTTAGGTCCGTTTACATCACGTTTGGTCATCTTTTAACCCAGAGTTAGTTACTGACGCGAACCCACTAACACAAAATGTAAGCCTCTCGGTCCACGACCGATTTTTTACAGATTTCTTTTTGACGGCTGGAAGGGAACATATCAATAACAAAATACCAACACACACGGCCGACAAAAAATCGGTGGTGTATGAAGAGCCTCAGGCTGTCCGCCCACGTCAGACAATCGGTGACCAATTTTTGGTCGGAAAGAATGGAACATATGAATTTTAATATGCCATCGCAGATATCCCGCAAAATGTTGGCCCCACAAAACTATGTTGTATCTATTAAACGATCCGACAAATCGGTCTTACAAAAAGTCGGATGCCGGAGGCCCTAAATTAAGTTTTTAGTGCAAACGGGCCCTTCAAGAATTAAAACAAAAGTGAATCACAAGTCCATTCTAAATTTAAACAGCTCAAATTCAAAACAAAACAGAAGTCTATTTTAAACTGTTTTTACCAAAATCTGTTCTGAGTAGGTCATAAACAAGATCTTTGAACTTGTTCCATCAGTAGATAATTCGACAACATCAATTTCGCTTTTTTTTTACGGTTCCGTACTTCAAAGATACCAACAAGACCCTATTACAAAGCCTACGCAATCTGTCTGTAGATCTGTCTATCAAAGGATTCTATCTTTTTAACGGTAATAGTTGGTCCGTTTGATTCACGAAATACGAGTTTCTATGGCCTCTATCATGTCAGTAATAATGACAGGCTTGATTCTGAAGGCAGTATTTCTGGACATGGCTTATATTGTTAGGAGGTTTCTCTCTCTGGAGCCCTGACCGCCGTAGCTAGGAACCTGTTTCCGCTTGCGGTGGGCTACAAATTTTTATTTTTTTTATTTTTATACACACATACATACCATTGAGCCTGTATTTCCCAAAGGGTTAGGCAGAGGTGTACCCACAGTTCGTCGGAATGTTTAGGTCCCATGTAATAGGGGGCGAGCATATTGCCATTAACCGGGCACAAATTCTAACTCAGAGCTGCTACTGACAATTTCTTATACCCAATAACATTTTTTTCTCGATCTGGGAATCGAACCCACGACCTCTAGCGTAGCAGTCGCGCTTAGGACCACTAAGCTAACGAGGCAGTTTATTTAGTTTAGTTTTATTTTTATATTGATATTTAAAAATAGTACGTTTATTAAATTAATAAGGAAGATAATAATGATTCTTTATTCAGATAGTTCAATTCTGGTGAGATCCAATTTTAAATAGGTTTTACTTTTATCATAAACACTATCGTCCATCATCATCATGTCATGGTTATGTCTGCAGACGGACAGACAGTGAAGCAGACACGTGTTGGAGTGGAGATCACTTTTAGGCAAAGGTAGTGTGGGACGGTGGCACGGTGGACCGACGATTTAAAAAAGGTGGCGGTCAGCGGATGGGAGCGGGCTGCCCAGGATCGGGATGGTTGGCGCTCTTTGAGGGAAGCCTACGTTCAGCAGTAAAAGGCCCTAGGCTGATGTAATATGATAACGACCAGCGTCAGGCCCAAGTGGTCCGGCGTTATTGCTGAACTGGGCCTATTTGGCGCAGCAGTGGGGCACACATCTACATTACCTATTTCTTTTGTTTTATTTTATTTCTTTTGTTATTCCTATTAAGCTGCTTTTAGAGCCTCAATTTGTGCCTATAGATGCCTTTCTTTCTTTAACTGTCGTCCAATCCAAAAGAACCAAGGTTTACAAAGCGTTTAAACACCCGCAATGCTGGTCAATACAAGGCGTTCATGTATAACAGCTTTTTCGCAGATACTGAACCCGTGTGTAAGTCCGACACGACTTTGCCTCAATATTGGTATGTTCGGCGGTTCGGCTCAATATTTTTACACAGTCTCAATAGCTTTGCAGAGAAGATCCAATCATCTCTTCGCGAACTTACAGTGTAAGCATTGGTAATATGAAATCAGAAAAAGTTGCTCCATTTTACTTTATGGGCCGTTGTAAATGGCGGAGTAGGTATTTACATTTTTCGATTTTGATTAATTCGGATGACTAAAATCGTTTTTTCAGTATCTAACAGATGTAATCTAAACTATACTCATATTATAAAGGGGAAAGATTTG
Organism: Caradrina kadenii; assembly: GCA_947462355.1. Taxonomy (NCBI): domain Eukaryota; kingdom Metazoa; phylum Arthropoda; class Insecta; order Lepidoptera; family Noctuidae; genus Caradrina; species Caradrina kadenii. The sequence continues at coordinate 13,146,226 of OX381686.1, read as the reverse complement.
TTTGTTTGTAACGAATAGGCTCCGAAAGGACTTGACCGATTTTAACCATTTTTTAACCAATAGATACCTACATTATTCCTGAGTAACATAGGCTATATAACATCACGCTACGGCACACGGGAACGGAGCAGTAACGAAAGACGTCACTTAATGCGGGTAAAATAAGCCACGCAGATGAAGTAAAGTTTATTATCAATTGTTACAAAAGTTCCTTATAATTAGGTTAGCATACAGTAAAAACGGTAACAATTAGCGGTATGCATTTCTAGTAAAAACAGCGGTCCTCAAACTAGGCGGAGCCTGTATCTTGGGGACCAGGGTTGTGGTACACGTCGATACTTGCCACTGGGTTGGGTAACTATGTATTATATAAAATCTATGTTAAGTCAGAAGATCAAAACTTCAATTGAATTAAAAACAAAATACTTACGAAATTAAACGCGGCCAGGTCGCTAGTACTTAATTTAATTAAGCTGAAAAGTATTTTTGTAAGTTTGTTAAAATAAGCTTATCTCTGAAGAAAAAATCCTTTTATATGATAGTCGGCAGGCGCGGGAAATCGCTGGATGCGGGCAGTGCTGGACCGGTCATTGTGGTTATCTTTAAGGAAGGCGTATGTCCAGCACTGGACGCTGTTCAGCTGATATGATGATAATGTTTTATGGTATACTAGATTTTGCTTGCGAAAATGTCGGTTATATTTAAAACTAGCTGTTGCCCGCGATTTCGTTCACGTTCATCACTTTATAGCTTTCAATTTTGATTTCGCATAACTCCCTTTTTTTTAATTAAAGTAAATTAAAATAGCCTAAGTAACTTCTTATAACTTTAGCTATCTCCGAGTGAAAGTCCCTTCAATATCTGTCCAGCCGTTTCGAAGATAAGCCGGAACAAACAGACAGACACACAAAAAATTTAAAAATTGATTTTTTTATGTTAGTACCATATATACTTTCATATGCATTTAGTGAAAAAATGGTAATTTGAAATGTAAACAGACCCTTCCATTTTAATTATTTGTATAGATTCAATCATGATTTGAAATACACGTGGCGCCATCTATTATCAAAACATCGTTATTGTCGTTTTCCTTCGATCGTTTTGATCGTTATGTCCGTTTCTGTACACCTGACAACGTATATGCAAAATTTCAGGATGATTAGTTTAGTAGTTTAAGCGTGAAAAGGTAACAAACAAACAAACTTACTTTCGCCTTTACAATATTAGTTAGTATTTAACTTCGAAGCGCATGAAATGACCGGCAGAAGGTAATCATTTACTGCAGTTCCAGAAATTCAGCTAATAGCTATTACCTTTCAGAAAATTGTCATACGTGATACCCATTAAAGCAATTTCCTGACTGTTACTATTTAAGTACTTTTCATTAAACGGGAAATTGGTTATCAATTTTCTATTTCAGTGCCAGAGTAGCTGATATTAGGAAATACCTTACTCGAAAATTTCAATCACCAAGATAAAACATTGTTTCTGCAATGTTGCTTATACAAGGAATTTCTCCTGTATCGTGGGTGCGTTTTCAAACATATAAACTGGCATATACAAACAGCCAGACCCGGAACAACTTACCTGTAGACATACAAATACTTGTTCTGTGCGGAAATCGAACCTGCGACACGCAGCGCAGCAGCCAATTTCTCAGCCACGTGAAATATTTGAACCAAAGTTAGAAAATAAGTAAGTATGTAAAAAGTTACATTAAATTTACAGAAATAAGGTACCTACAATAAAAAATATTTAGTAACCCCCGACAGAAGAATAAAAATCCCTACCGCAACTAACAAAAGAGCTGATAACTTTGAAATCGCTGAATCGACTTCCATCAAACATACCTAGGAACACTCCCAACTAATACACCTTTCAAACAATAAAAACTAAATTAAAATCGGTTTATGCGTTCGAGAGCTACGATTTCACAGGCAGCCACACACATATACACAGAGACACGTTAAACTCATAACACCCCGTCGTTTTTACGTAAAAAGGATACAGGAGACCAAACAAACATTTTTTTATTTTAATTTGTTTTTTTTAATTACACCATCACGCCTGTATTCCCCGAAGGGTTAGGCAGAGGTGTACCAATGTACACCCACAGTTCGCCGGTATGTTTTAGGTCCCATGTAATAGGGGGCGAGCCTATTGCCAGTAACCGGGCACAAATCCTAACTCCGAGCTTCAACTGAGAAATTCCTAATGGAAAAACCCGATAACACTTTGCTCGACCTGGGAATCGAACCCAGGACCCCGTGCTCCGGAGCCGTGGCCGTGGCCAGACTGGTTTTAATTGTTTATCAGTATATTGAATAAGGTATATTATTTAAAAATAAAAACATTACAAACTCTAATATGTTAACCCAATTAGGTAGGTACATAATGCAACAGGAAATAATAAATTTATTCTTTATCTGGGTAGCAGTCATAAGTGTTATCCATACTCACAGGAAAAAACAAATCAAGCAATGTTTGAAAATGTTTTGCAACAGCATTCTCATCATGACGAAGCGAAAACCAGGTTTTCTTGTATACCGCTAACTACGCGAAGGTCATTGAACTGTAATAGGCTTTTTTTTATTCCGCTGTGAAAAAAATCTCATAGATGTTCGCGTACTGATAGGGCGGAGGGGTCTGTCAGACTCTTACTGACTAATAAGCACCCTGATATTCCCTTTCCACGCTTACGCCGTTTGTATTCTGTTTTTTTAACTGCCTCGGTAGCCTAGTGGTGTTAAGTGCGACTGCTACGCTAGAGGTCTTGGGTTCGATTCCCAGGTCGAGCAAAATGTGTTATTGGGTTTTTCTATGAAATTCTCAGTAGCAGCTCAGAATTAGGATTTGTGCCAGTTAACGACAATAGGCTCGCCTCCTATTACATGGGATCTAAAACATACCGGCGAACTGTGGGTGTACATTGGTACACCTCTGACTAACCCTTCGGGGAATACAGGCGTGATGGTATGTGTGTAAATAAATAATGAATGCCGAGAACGTACGCGCCTACCTGCGATAACTTTAATAGCTTCATAGGCCTAGTGTAACAGGATTCTCCTTGATAAGTTGCAACTTGCAAGTCATCATGACGATGTGAAGTACTTACAAGGAAAACTGGATGTACCTATAGGACCTAGTACACACTTTATATTTGATGTTAGCATAGTAACCTACCTTGTAATACATTTATGTACTTGTTAAGGTGATTCAAATCGATTTTCTTATATTGTAAAGTAGTACCTAGAGCTTTTTTTGAAGGAGCTCGACTGGGGAAGTAGTGCCACTTTACCTATTTCGTTGCAGCGTTGATGTGTTCCGGTTTGAAGGGTATGTATGGGTACTGGTGTAATTACAGGCACTTGAGACATTTCCATCACGCCATTCACCCTCTGGGGAATATTCCCCAGAGGGTTAGGCAGAGGTGTACCAATTTACACCCACAGTTCGCCGGTATGTTTTTAGGTCCCGTGTAATAGGGGTGAGCCTATTGCCATTAACCGGGCACAAATTCTAACTCCGAGCTGCTATTGAGAAATTCATAGAAAACCCCAATAACACTTTTTGCTTGACCTGGGAATCGAACCCAAGACCTCTAGCGTAACAGTCGCGCTTAGGATACTAGGCCAACGAGGCCTTTCAACTTTGTCTCTGGGATGGCAACGCATTTGCATGGCCTCTAGTATTGCAAATGCCTATAGGCAGCGGTGATCTCTTAACATCAGATGAGCAAACGGCTTGTATGTCATCCAATGAAATAAAAAAAATATATATATATATATATATAGACTTTAGATAAAGTCCACTTGAGTGAGTCAAAAACAAAAAAAATGGCGGAATGATTCATATGTGTTTATTATTGAAAGGAACGTCAAGTCATGGTGACGATCAAATACATGTCCAAAGTCTAAAATCTGATGAAACAACACCTCATCGAGGTAGATTCGTGTTATGATCCGATATTGTGGACTTTGATCATATCTCAAAACAATATTATTATGTCTTGTGTATTATTGGATTTTCAACGCTCGGCTCAGCACCGAGAGTTAAAAATCTAACAATGGGGACTGTATTACAGTTACGATGACTTTTGAGTCGCAACCTGTATTCCTAGAAGCACTTAAAATAACATTTTGTTTACTAAAAATTGTGGTGACTGATTTCGAAAAAGTCGCATAATCTACAGCGGATTAAAATCTGTTTGTTTGTCAAACTACTTAGGTTTTACGGCAAATGAAGCTAGATCTTTATGATTTTAGACTGAAGAGTAATCTTGACACTAAACCACAGCATTAAGAACTATTTCAGTCTCGAAAACACGGTGCTTAAAATACGGCGTGGCTTACACACAACTTTTTCCCTAAACAACACGACGAAATTTTGATATTTTCGAACAAAAACATTCAGCATTCAACAGACAAGCGAGAATCTTTGAAACCCTTTTTTAAGGGTGGGAAATCGTCAAATGACTTATTCCGCTCTGGGCGGAGCGGAAGGGACTGTCAGGCTCTTACTGACTAAAACCCATCCGTGTTCCTCCTAATCCCCTTTGCGTTCCTGTGTCGGGCTCACTCTTTCGAACAAACTGCGCAACCCAGGCAGGCACTGGCCCTAGCAGGCCCCGTCTACAATGCTGACATCTTTTTGAGGCGCGCGAGGAACACAACGTGCCGCCGCGTCGACTCGGTCCTGGTTCTGATCGGATGGCGAGCCATCTTTGAAACTCTGTAGTTTAATTGATACTAGCGTATTTACAAAGCAATATGCAAACAGGCTCAATCTGCTGAGCAAAACGTCGGAACAGAATTTTTTGTACATTGCAAAATGGACTTTACTTACAATCACAAAAAACTGATCACTCTTCTTCTGACTTATTCTCACGGATTCTAAAGAATCGGCGGTGTGAATTGAGCCTTACTGAATAAATGTAATGTACCTTTACACTCACACATATGTAAGCAAATTGCAATTTAGCATAGTCGTCAAATTCAAGTAGGTAACTATGCTTGTTGGATGGATGTTTGTTACTCTATCACGCTTAAATGGCTGAACGGATCTGGATGAAATTTAGCACTGAGATTGACTGTAGTGTGGATATTTTTTATACCGGATAAACGTACGGTTCCCGTGGACTAAGTCGCGGGCAGAAGCTAGTACAAATATGTATGTTCCTTTTTTTGTGATTTTCCAACTACTATTTTCGAACTAGCCATCATTCTGCTAGATTTACGCGGGCGGGGCGATGAACACAGCGGTTGTTACAAGTGTTGCACGTCGTCGATGCAAAACTGCGCCTTGTATATCACGTCGCGAACCTGTAACTAGGCCTACTCAAAGAATTGCAAGTCATCGTGCCGATGCGAATATCTGCGGTTGCCATCACTAAGGGGTTCCAAACCTTATTTCAATAGCCTTAGCTGTCATAATCCTGTGACAAGCTCCGCAGCATGCCGCGGAACGCCGATGCTTGCCGCGGTATGATTGTTTAGAAATAAAGTAATTAATTGAATTCCAAAGTCATAGAAGTAAGGATAAAAAGAACCTGAACAGTCAGTGCCGGCGACTTTCCGTTTTCGCCAACAGAATCTCGACTATGTTTGTATCGGCCTTTTGGACGATTGCGCTCGAAAATCGAAATTTCTTTTCCGTGCATGGTTACAAATGGAAGTAATAAAACAGATTGAAAGTGCAGTTGTTTGCGCTGCACACGAGCGTCCCTAAACGCTTTGAAATATTCCGACATTGTTCTTTATGCACGTCACAAAAAAGGGAATTGAGCTGAAAGTACTGGCTTTGAGAGGTGGGTCGTTGACATTTTACATTTCCATGGTTTTCGCCACGTATTGGCGTCGTCAGAGCACACATAGAGGTCGACAAAAAAGTATATCAACTCAAGCGTTAAATATCAAAATCATTACATACAATTACTTTGAAAAATGGGGGACATTTTTGACGTGGGCTTGGTCAAACATTTTTTTTTATGTCATTGGATGGCAATAATGCCGACGGCCTACCTGATGTTAAGTGGTCACCGCTATCTATAGACATCTGCAATACCAGAAGCCTGGCAAATGGTTGCCATCCCAGAGACAAAGTTAAAATGTCTCATGTGCCTGTTACACCGGCACCCATACCCTTCAAACCGGAAGACAGCAACGCTTCTTGACGGTAAAAATAGGTATGGTTTGAGAAATCCGGTAAATCCTGGACGGATGGCCTCTGCTCCGTTGTTCTTAACTTGGTTAGACTGATGAGCATGTGGTCCTGGGTTCGATTCCTAGGCCAAGGAAACTGTTAATGGATTTTTCCATTAGGAATTTCTCAGTAGCAGCTCGGAGTTATGATTTCAATAGCAATAGGCAATAGGCTCGCCCCTAATTACATGGGACCTAAAACATACCAGCGAACTGTGGGTGTACACCCCTGCCTAACCCTTCGGAGAATACAGGCGTGATGGTATGTATGTGGTATATGGATGGCCGCTCGGCTCACGAGTAGAGTGTTACAAACTTATTAAGAAAGCACCAAATATTTTGAGAACAACATCTTTTATGCCAACTTCTGGAACTTAATAATTATGGTAGTATTTCGAAATAAATCTTAACTTTGTATCATAAAGTAATCAAGAGTTCATAATTAACAGAAAATGGTTGAATTTATGTACAAAACATGGAAATAACATTTTGTGTGGAGTCATTAATTTGAACACTGTCGCATCTGGGTAGACTCGAAACAAAACATCGCCCCTGTTTATCCTGAAAAGGTAAGTAGAAGTACTTTCGCATTTTACTTGTAGGTAATGGTGTATGTAAGTCCCGTTAATAGGGAGCGAGCCTATGGACATAATACCATGGACAGGGAACATCAAGAAACCCTTATAGTTTTACCATGTCTGTTCACGGCTTAGCTCAGAGACTCTATTAGGAGCAGAAGGCTGTAATTAAACATGGTTATATTAATTGTGCTGAGATAACATTATAATGAATTTCTATACTTTATGTATACATATGTATAACGAAGTTAAAAGGAAAATTAATCATTAATTATTTAAAACTTTATGCAAATAATGTAAAAAATACACTGTACAAAGGCGGACTTAATGCCTCAGGCAATTTCTACCGGGTGTGTAATGTTTGGTATAATAACAAATGCACTAATTTTACTTGAAAAAACGTTCATATAATATAATTTTCACATGCTTCAATATGAAGTAACCTAAACTCATATGACCTAATGTTTTATGTCATATCATTTTCCTGCAATATAATGACATTTAGTACAACGTTCACTTGATCTGATATTTTTTTGACGTAAATTACATGTTTAATGATCACAGTTCTAACGTAACTCAAATAACACCTAACCAAACCTTAAAATAAATTATATTAAAAGTTACTTAGAGATTATGAATATTATAGTAAATGAATAATATACTAAATGAATATTATGTGAAAGGTGCATTATAGGAAATGTTCATTATATCATAAGAAATTAGGTAAAATAATATCAACAATGCATTATCTTGACTGATCGTTATATTAAACAAAAGTATATTAACTGAAATTAGGTCAAGTGAACGTTAGATTTTTTGTTATTATATCAACCGTTACACACCCTTTTCTACCAGTCTACCTTAGGGTGATGCAGAGACAAAACATAGTAGGTACGAGGAAGAGACGATATCCAGGAATAAAATATAATAAGAAATACATATACATACAAACAAAATATATAAAGTAGAGAGAGGTAAAAATACATAGGTGGAGATATATAGTAAATTAATTGTGGGACGAGTCTGCCAACTAAGAAGTTGGCAGACTCGTCCCACAATTAATTTACTTAAGAAAGCAAGTGTTCGCGAGTTTTTATTTTGAATGTGGACCGACTGCGAATTATCACAGCTAAGTAGACTTTGCAAGTTGATGAGTTATGTGTGCAATTACAGAACATGTCCTGTTGCACAGCTCCGAAGCCAATCACCGAGCATTGAAATATATACCTTATTTCCATCGGATAACTATTAAATTCAATTGATAACAACCAGGCAAGTGCGAGTCGGACTCGCGCACGAAGAGTTCCGTACCATTATCTAAAAACGGCAAAATAACCAGGGATGTTGTATGGGAGCCCCTTAAATATTTATTTTATTCTGGTTTTAGTATTCGTTGTTATAGCGGCAACAGAAATACATTATCTGTGAAAATTTCAACTGTCCCACTATCAAGGTTCATAGTGCCTGGTGACAGACAGACGGACGGACAGCAAAGTCTTAGTAATAGGGTCCCCTTTGGGTACGTAACCCTAAGAACATCCTCTGCCGCCCCGTCCGCCAGTCTGTGCAGGTCAGGTTTTTCTTCTGAGAACTTCTCGGTATCCGCCCAATCTGGATTTGTGCCAGATTTACAAAAATAGGATCTTGGATTATCCGAGTACTAAAAGATATTTATGGGAAAGGTTTGGCGCTTGTTCTTTCCTTATTCGGCTTAACATGACCGGTTTCTATAACTTATCGGTCGATAAATTTCATTACGAGTTACAAAGGATTTCGTTTGTCTTTGTATGTATGTCGTCCTAAGGCGGCTCACCCACTGGTAAAGCGGTAGACAGGTTATCAATGCTTAATATTATACCTATAGTTAACGTCGCCTGAAGGCAATGCCCGTATCGGGGCTCGTTTTACCATTATCATATCAGCTGATCGACGTCCATTGCTAGACATACGGCTCCCCTAAAGATAAGGCACCTTTCCCCTAGTCTTAGCTCACCGTCCGAATGTTGCATAACAACAGGCCGTGTCGACGGCGCGTTCGTGTTCCACGCGCCCCTCAAAGAGATGTCAGCAATTTTAGAAGGGGCCACACAGGGCTCATTCCTGCCGGGGCTGCGGGTTGTTCATAAGAGATACCGCGCCCCCAGAACGCAAAGGGCACAAGAAGGAACATGGATGGGTTTTAGTCACTAAAAGTCGGACACTACCCCCGTCCCGCCCGGAGCGGGGGAAGTCATTTGATGATTTCCCATCCCTAAAAAAAAAATCATTACTACTCGAAAAGATCGCTGGATGTCCTGCGCGTCCAATATAATAATGTTTTTAGGATGCTGTTGCGATTGCCTCGGGTCTGTAGTGCCTCTGGAATGTTCGCGGTAACTCACACTGACGGGTTTCATGCCATTATCCGCAAGAAGACGGCCTCGCTCCTGAGCAGAGTAAGGGGCAGTCACAATAGCATCCTGAAGACAGTGGCGGCTGATACTTCCTCTACCATATTAAGGCAATTTGTGAGAAGACTTATACCCTTGTGCCTACTTCTTTGTCTTTGCTGTAGTTGATGGGCGGTCTTCTCATTTATGCGTCTTTAGTTACTAACAATAGTGTTTAAGTGAAAATCTGTTACTAACAATTTGTGAATCTATTAGTTGTCCGAAATAAAATGATTTTGATTTTGATTACCCTAGTCTAACTTCCAAAAAATATTTCTCGGGCTTAGGGCCCCCTAGGCCTATATTGCCTAATGGATAATCCGGCCTGACCACTAACTGTCACTAATAAGGTAAATAAAAAAAATAACAAAGTTCAAAAATATTTTTTTATTGAAAATATAAAGGCATATATGCAAGCATAGTTTCAGCTAAGCCTTAATTTGATACTTATAAGTTAGCTTAATTGAACCAAGTTGTACTTGGCCTGTAAATGCTAAAGTTATAGTAACCGGCACGAGTCGTGAGCACAAGCTTCAAGTTCATTTTTAGGTTCGTTCTTGTGTTTTTTGGGTTTTTGGGTAGCCGACGCTGCACGCGATTGGTCCGTCTGTCGGCGACTTCGGTACACCGCTGACCAACTACAGGCTACAATATGGTTTTAATTAATGTATTCTTTCATTTGATAAAAGTGGTGACATACCACAATTGGATAGTTGACACAATAAACCAATAATTACAATACAAAACTTCTTAAAAAAAAAAAAAAAATATATTTTAGCCCTGAAAACCCGATTAATTTTCAATTAACATTAAAATTATATTTATAAATAGTTAATCAATTGAGTTGGCAAATAAGTGACGACTGACGTCATAGTTTAGTATTGTCATACAAAATCAATCGGGGCATCATGTTTTGACAGCTCATAAAAAGTATGTCAAATGATTGGTGATGTTTTCTGCTACGTAAATATATGTAGTACTAAATCTTACTGATTAAATTTTTTTTTCTTTATGTCTAATATTATATTTGCAATGATTTCATCACTGGCCAATTTACTGTAAAATAATTTCAATATTTTATAAGTAGTAATACAGCATAGTATAGTGACAATATACTACTACACACATAAAAATAAAAACTAAATCCGTAGGTAAAAGTTTATGTCACGATGTACCTTCCAACTATTATACTACTATTGTGGCGACAATTTCATAACATCGCAATATCTGTCCAATATCTAAGTCCAATATTAGCCATTTAATTTACGGTGCTAGCAGGCCTTAGATCAGGGGTCTTCAACTGTGTTGATGTCAGGGGCCATTTTTTTTTTCTTTTTTGGGTTTTGTGGGCCGCAACTCAAGGGAACATACCTCCGTATAATTGTTATTCCACTATATATTTATAACTCAAGAAAAAGCAGCAATTTTCGACCGATTTATACCTTTGTTATGTATTTGCGAAATTACGATGTTGAACTATTTTTTATTTACTGCATTATAATGTGCTTATAATATTATAAGAATACATAAATAAAAATTGGCGATGAAGGCGGGCAGGGTTGTCGGGCCGCAGACTATGTGGCTGCGGGCCGCATGTTGAAGTCCTTTGCCTTAGAGCTCTATACGACATTACAAGTTAACGTGGAATGAACTTGACGTAAATGGGGTCAACAGGCCTCAGCACCAAGTCAGCCATCAGCCTGGGCCGAGCTCCCTTCACCTTCGGCACTATCTTGAAGTTGCGACAAATTTCACTGAATGTTGTCTTCATCTCTTGCATGGCGAAGCGTTGGCCTGTAGGTGGAAATGGAAATGTTACTTTCATCTTGTATTGTTGTCCTAATAAGGCCTGCTCCTGATCAAATTTCGGTTGCAGCAGTCAATCTTAATGGAGACTAGCAAAATACTGCCTAACTGCTTCGTAAGGTGCTACGCTAGAGGTTTTGGGTTCCATTTCCAGGTCGAGCAAAGTGTTATTGGGTTTTTCTATGAAATTCCTAGTAGCAGCTCTGAGTTAGGACTTGTGCCCGGTTAATGGCAATAGGCTCGCCCCCTATTACATGGGACCTAAACGTACCGGTGAACTGTGGGTGTACATTGGTATACATTTGACTAACCCTTCGGGAAAGAAAGGCGTGATGGTATGTTTTTGTTTGTCTCTCTCTCTTCCCTCACTTTTATAGATCACTGGGATGGCAATTCGACACGACCGGGGATATCAGGCACAAGATCAACGGCTTTACGTGCTTTCCGAACCACGGCATTGAATTATGGCCACGTAAAAAGTGTTTACTTGGGAAACAAAGGAATATCGAAACCAACGCATTTAGAGTTACGTAACTCTGCGGTTTGTAGTCAGAGGGCAAATTCGACCAGTTCCGGAGAAGCGATTCAACTGTCTTGGATCCCGCAACGAAATTAATCAGAAGAGATTAACGAAGCTTAGTTTTACTCAACGATGAACATAAAACCGTCTACAAACCAATACAGTTCCTAGGTCCGGCGCTGAACGGCACATAAGCGTAAGGATGCTGTCCCTTCATTTCCGTCCCCAGGAACCGCTCCGGCTTAAACTTCTCCGCCTCAGGGAACAGGTCCTCGCGGTGATGCAGCTCGTAGATATGCACGTCAACTGTCGTGCCTTTCTTCACTAAAATGTCACCTGAGAAAGGTAAATAATTTTAGGACACAGTAGAAACCACAGAATGCCATCTGCTACGATCCTTTCTTACTCCTATGCGTCGTCCACGTTCAATCAAACCGAACCAATATTGGTACGTGTAAGTAAAAATGTATCTCTAAAATGTACCATGTGATGAACGCAATAGATAACATAATTATTAGTTTATTAAGTTTCAAGGTTAGTCCGCCATTATTACGTAATTGCTAGTTGTACCAAATAAAATAAGCACGATTAACAAAAAATACAACCGACAAGTAACCGACGTTGATTAGTAAAAAATTTAATAACAAATTCATATTTTCTTGTTGAGCAAGCATGCTAATGAGACGGTGAAACATGGTGATTTTATAATCATTTATCTGTTCCTATACTATTTACCTATGTTTGCAAAGGAAATAAATGATTTGAATGAATGCTAAGTAAAATCTTACCCAGTTTGAAGTCTTCAACGATATCTCGTCCAATGAACGGCACGCTGGGGTACAGCCTCAGGACCTCCTTAATAACAGCCTCCAGGTACTTCATGTCAGCCAGGTGGGACATGGTCACGTGGTCAGAACCACTGAGGATGTTCTGGCACTCCTCGTAGATTTGATCCTGGATATGGATGTTTTATAAATAAAGGGAGAAGTCACCAATCGATTTTGATCAAAGACATTTATAAAATAGAATATATTTTTAAACGACTACAAAAAAGGAGGTTCTCAATTCGGCTGTATGTCTTTTTTTTTGTATGCGTGTTACGCGATAAGTCCGCTAATTATTAATCGATTTTTTTGTTTAATAGTTCATACTTCAAAGGTGGTCCACATATAATTTTTTATCGAAATTGGTTCAGTAGTTTGGTAAATAAAATAAAATTACTGAAAAAAAGATGTCATACAAGTAAACGAATTAGCGTATTCTGCTTTCTTGTGACTTTTAAGTGGTGTCTTGTTTATTTACGTAATATAACTGTTCCCTTATGGTTTTGGATGGCAGGAAATTGATACTAAAAAGCGATAAATAAGAACATTTTTACAAAAAAGACCACCTCGTATAAAAATTAAAAAGTGAAAAATAACTTTAGCTTTGGAAGTCAACGAGCTCAGGGGAGAAGTCAATTGATGATTTCCCATCCGGAACAAGAAATAAAAATGTTTTGGAAGTCGGTGGCAATACAAAACAACAAACAAAACCAAAGCCGCCGACTTCCAAAGCTTTTTTTTTTCTTGTTCGGGATGGGAAATCATCAAATAAAGATAAACTTAGTACATAAGAACTAGAAAAAAAAAAAGAGACCTGCCCGTGCCCAGTTGATACAAACCTAGTAGATTAATAACACTATATAAAAAAAATACCTGAACGTCTTCATGATCTGCCAGCAGCATCAGACCAAATGTGATAGCTAAAGCTGTAGTGTCGTGACCCTGAAAAACACACCAACTGTATTCGGCTCCAAAAAAATATTTTACCATTGTAAATTAAAAGTATCTCTGGAAAACCCAATAATACGTCTCCCGACCTGGGAATCGAACCCACGCTCAGGAGTCGTGCATGTGACAACAACACCAATGATGCAGTTGCTCAATCTTTTGGCATACACATATTTTTTCCGTTTCTGCTCTGCTAGAGGCCTAAACTTTGCTGGACCATGACGTATCCTTAAATACAGAATCCAAATCAGAATGCTTCATTCCGATAGGTAGATCTACTTTGGTTTGCCTAGAGGCGTGAAAATATATTTAACTAACACCACATAATCGTATTAGTGTTATGTGTCATTATTGTGACTTACTTCAAACATAAACGTGTTGACCTCATCCCTGATGCCTTCCATATCAATCTGACCTTTCTCCTCAGCTTCCAACAATAGGTCCAGCATAGCCAGTCTCCTCTTAGTCCCAATGCCATCAATAGCTTCTATCTCTTCACCTCCTTGATTCTGACCTCTCTGAGCCTTTCTATCTAGTATAACATTGTCAGCAAAGGAGCGAGCTATAGAAAGAGTTTTATGAAATTCCTTTCCTTCTGAACTGTTCTTGTATATGAGATCATTGTGCATCCATATCCTTGTGAGCCGATTCAACATCTGTAAGCCCATGTTAAGAATCGCGTTCTTGTAGTCCAAGGTAGCTGATGATTGGTCTCTATCCAGCTTTGTCCCCATTGCAGTCTCTGTTGAAATAAAGGGAAGTCTGTTACGTATTCATGGAAAAGGTAACAAATTTTCTCTTCACTGTTCTCCATTTCGAAAGGGATGTACGGAACCTTATTATAAGTTGGTCGTGAATTGATTTACGAAGTACGGGAGATTTAGTCCAGTCTTGCATTTAATGGAACCCTAATGTTTTGAATAAAATTTTCATTTTGGCGATACGGTTGGCGTAGTGGCTGAGCGATCGGCTGCTGCGCAGCGGATCGCGGGTTCGATTCCCGGCCGGAACAAATATGTTTATGGCCTACAGATAGTTGCTCCGGGTCTGGCTGTTTGTGTATTTGAGTTTATATGTTTGTAAACGCACCCACCATATAGGTGAAATTCCTAGAGTGGGGCAAACTTAAAAAAAAATGACTTTTAATGATACGAAAAGAAAAGAGTCTATTTTCTTATTTACGTAATAAAAATATTTGGAGGCATAGACAATTTATTAAATAAATGGTCTAACTGCCTTCGGGCTTCGCCCTGGCGTCTATTACAAACGATTTATAGCGCAATGTTTGAGACAGCATTATAATAAGAAAACCTACAAAATGCCTTCCATAATTTTATTTATTCGTTAAACTTGCATCTTGTATTATTTTTCTAACTTTGGCATAATAACGTTACAACGGTATCGTTATTCCAATATTAGCGTTTAATAAGCTCGGTTATTTCACCATAAATATATAGCAATATAGTCTATCAATTCTGTATTTACAAAAAAGAAGCACCAAAATGCAGTCAATTCAACAATATAACAACAAACTAGCTTCTAGTTTTGTACATTGTATTGTAACCAGGATTTTGTAAAAACCTAATTGAAAAAGTGTTCATGGAGTTTCTTGCTCATATTTGTCCATAGAGGCCTAATGCCAATGAGCAACTAGCTTCGACTTTCTGACTACTAACCGACTCCTTGACAATTGAACCTCCTTGAACTTATAACCTTAATATGTTTCGTTGGAGGCTAAAGGATCGCTTCAGTAATTTAAGACCTTTTTTCATAAATCTTTTAATAATACACCTAATTGCCTGTTTCTCAAAACATAATTTTGAATGAACAAAACAACCTCACTAAGTCAGAAACAAGATAACATGTCTCAAACCTGCAATCATATCCATCAGATGATAAGCAGTTACAAACAATTGCGAACTGTGACCTTTATTTTCATTGTCACAACGTTTAAATTACAATAACAGATCCTGCCTCAAAATGCACAAACCTTACAAAGTGCAGTAATTGTAATATCGTTATGGAGTATTATGACGTCATTTCATGATTATAATTATGTAGATTATAAATGATTACAGGCTATGGGCGACGGCATCAAAGTTATTTTTGGGCTGTGTATAGGCCGATAAAAAATGGCTAAGAGGTAGGATGACTTTGAGAATAATGAGTAATATCTTAGACTGTGATATTTCCATGATACTCAAACAACTTTCTCAGTAATAAATTGATTCAGTAGGACAATCCATTAAACTCTACACAAAATTAAAATATACAAATAAATAATATTTTAGTACCTGTTGTGTACTGTCTAAATAACTATTTATTACTAAATGCAAAAGATGTAAAAAAAAAAAATGTTTCTTGTCTGTCTGTGTATCTGTTTGTGCCGGCTAATCTCCGAAATAGCTAGACCGATTTTGACGGAACTTTACTGGCCGATAGCTGATGTTACTAAGAGTAACTTATGGTTAGGCTTTTGTTTTAGTAAAATAATAATAAAAATTACCTTATCTCCCTGTCTATCTTTTTTTTGATTGCCTCGTTAGCCTAGTGGTTCTAAACGCAACTGCTACGCTAGAGGTCTTGGGTTCGATTCTCAGATCGAGCAGTGTTATTGGGTTTTTATATGAAATTCTCAGTAGCAGCTCGGAGTTAGGATTTCAGCCCGGTTAATGGCAATAGGCTCGCTCCCTATTCCATGGGACCCAAAAAACATTCGGACTGTGGGTGTACATTGTTACACCTCTGTCTAACCCTTCGAGGAATACAGGCGTGATGGTATAATGAATAAAAAAAATATGCGCGCGAAGCGACTTCGTCTGCATTTGCGATAACCTATATTCTTTACGAGAACAAAATCGAGGACACAGTTATTATGATAATATGATAAAACGATAATTGTTGTTGTTTTTCAACTTCCCTTAATCACCGCCAGTCATTCATTATGAACGCTTATGTTCCTGACGTAAACAGAAACATTACATTATAAGGATAAGAGTCTTCCAAGAATCTCAAACCGTTGTCAGTATTGTTCCAACCTTGGTCGCGATACGAATTAATGAACGTACAAATTAAGGATCAAGGCGTGTGATCTTTGAATGTGACACGATCAAATGAGGGATTGAAACATCTTAAACAGTGGTACATTTTTAGTAATAACTAGCTGTTGCCCGCAACTTCGTCCGCGTTTCCGTCGTTTCTCGTAAAAAAAAGTAGCCTATGTCCTACCTCACGGTTCAGTGGTTTTGATGTAACAGACAGATTAACTTTCATATTTTAGTAGGGAAATATAATATGTCAATCTACAATACTGTTGAAAAATATCGCAATACGGAACCGCACAATATTATTGTTGATAGCTGTGCCCGCGGCTCCGTCAGCTTGTAGTAAGAGTAGACAAATATAATCAGAAAGCTTCGAACTGCTAAGCTATCGGGAGTTACACGTGATATTGTGAGTCAACCATAAAAGATAGACATATGCTGTCGTGGGATATTTTTTATATATTTTTAAGGAGAACATTTCCGTCATACATGATTTCTGTGTAGCTTTAACTAACTAACTGTAGCGTGATGAAAAGTATACTATAACCACCTCAGGAGTATGCGAAATAATTGTACCAAGTTTCGTTAAAATCCGTCGAGTAGTTTTTGTTTCTATAGCGGTTATACAGACAGACAGACAAAAATTTTACTGATTGCATTTTTGGCATCAGTATCGATCCCTAATCACCCCCTGATAGTTATTTTGGAAATATATTTCATGTACAGAATTGACCTCTCTACAGATTTATTATAAGTATAGATATAAAGTAGTACTAGAGATACTTGTGAAGGAGATCGTCCGGGGATGTACCACCATACCTATTTCTGCCGCAAAGTAGCTTTGCTGTGTTCCAATTTGAAGGGAATGGTTGCCGGTGTAATTATAGGCACATGAAACATTTCAATTTTGTCTGGTATTGTAGACGTCTATATGCAGCGGTGACGACTTAACATCAGGTGGGCCGTCGGCTTGTTGGCCATCCCATGATAAAAATATTTCAAAATAGGGTGTAATATAACGGGGGTAAAAAGATACATATTTTTTTCCATCATTGTGACGATTTCTTAACCTGGACCATAGCGTTTCGAAATTCAAAAAAAAAATCAAATTTCGAAACTGTAAAATGTATACAGTTTAAAAAACAAGTAGTTTTGTTGTTATTCAAAAACTGATGACCTTCCGTCAAATATTTATGCCGTAATAAGGGTTGCCTAGGGTTGGTAACTGCCTCGTTAGCCTAGTGGTCCTAAGCGCGACTGAGCTCTTGGGTTCGATTCCCAGGTCGAGCAAAAAGTGTTGTTGGGTTTTTTTATGAAATTCTCAGTAGCAGCTCGGAGTTAGGATTAATGGCAATAGGCTCGCCCCCTATTACATGGGACCTAAACATACCGGTGAGCTGTGGGTGTAAATTATTACACCTCTGCCTAACCCTCGGGGAATACAGGCGTGATGGTATTTTTTATGTTTATGTACTAAGGGTTTAAATTTTTTTTTTTTAGAGAAGACTTAGTTTTTTTTTTTTTTCTATTGAGGAAACTAAAGGCGATTGTGTTTTTAAAGTGTATGTCGTATAAAGTAAATCCTTAAATATTTTACATATTAATTGCATAGCTAAAGATTGAGTAATGACGATGCAGCAAGGCATCATACGATCAGATTATTAGCGCCAGAAGCTCGGTAGGCTCTTAATGGGCAGTATGAGCAGTTAGCGGCTGTGTCGACGAGCTCTGCAGTAATAACCTCTACTATTTATATCAGAAACTAGGCTCTGCCCATGACTTCGTCCGCATGGAGAATAAATGTATCATAAACCCCAGGGTTGCGAAATTTGTTCGAAAGAGGTACCGCGGCCCTGAAATACAAAGGAGGAACACGGATGGGTTTTAGTCAGTAAGAGTCTGACACTCCCTTCTGCTCCGCCCAGAGCGGAAGAAGCCATATGATGATTTCCCATCTTTCGAGATATATAGTAGCTTTCAGTGGCAACATTTTCGTAATCAGACCAGAACTTCTAGAGATTACCTTTTACGAAAAAATGCATGAAAACAAAGAACCTTCCACGAAGAAGCACATTCCACGCAGAGCTGATGGCCGAAGGGGCCGCAAAGTTCTCAAATGGAGACTACGCACCGGCAAGCGCAGCGTAGCATACCCATCCACAAGGTGGACGGACGGCCTGATTAAGACCGCGGGAAAACGCTAGATGCAGGCCACTTCCAACCAGTCCTTTTGGAAATCTATGGGGGAGGCTTATGTCCAACAGTGGACGTCCTACGGCGATATGATTACAAAATTGATGTTTTTGTTCGCTTTTTTTAAATTGTTCAAATCGTGTCGTTTTTATCAGACTTACCACAAATAGTGAACAACGTAAAGTCACTGATCATAGGCATCAGGCTGATGTCTTCTCCATTCTTCTCTTTTAGCATCTTCACCATATCCTGGGTCTTCTCCTCGATTACGGTAGCAAAGTTCTTCAGGATGTTGAAGTGGAAAGTCGGGGTGAGGATCTTACGTCTTTTTTGCCAGTGGGCGCCTTGTGGAAGAAAAGACCAGATATTAACTGTTAAGGCTAACTAATGTTTCTTATTATAAGTTGGCTTTTTCTGTTTTCGAGAAATGAATATCGTAAACCTTACATGTAGTCATTTTCCTGTCTGCACAGGACGACAAAAGCTTAATGACAATATTCTTTAGACCGATTTCGGTCATGGGGGCCCATCCCAATGGAGACTAGCCAAGGACACAGGAGATATTGTAGTGCAGTAACGTGTACGCAAACACAAGTGCACTTCCTCTTCCCTCTCATAATCCGATAGGACGGCAATCCGATACAACCGGAGAGAGATCAGGCGCAGGACCAACAGCTTTACGTGCTCCTAAGACACGGGGGTGTCAGACCACCAACATCCAAAGAAAAACCCCCAGAACACTTTTGCCTGAACTGGGAATCGAACCCAGGACTGGCCCAAAAGTCGCGCTTTCAACTAGCGCCCAGCGGGGCAGCCGAAAAAAGGTAAATTCTTGTTCTACCAACCTGTGCTCAATAGCAGTCCATTGCCCAGCCAATCCTTCAAGAACTGGTAAGGAGCACTCTTCTTAATATTCCTTGAATGTGCCAGTACGACCTGTAACAAAACAGCTGTATTATAACATCGCTCTCCATAACTCTAATGGCCCCAGGGCAATCACCTTTAAAAATCCAACTGCTAACTATCAGCGCGCCGCCCACAAGCTGTCACCTTTTCAACTTGCTATTGTAAAAAATATCTTAACACACACAATCTAAAGCCCTAATTTGCCTGGCAAATTATTTGCTGTGTGGAGGCTGAGCTATTACAATGAGCGAGTCGGTGACCTTAACTTATCATGTCAGATAAATTGTTGCGTCATCGCAATTTTAATACCCATGTAGAAAAATGGGGATAAAAAAAGATACAGGTCCTACTCGGGACCTCTTCCCTTTTTTGAAGCGTGTTTAAAGAAAATCGTCCCTTGTTACGGCAAACGAAGGTTTTCTGAAGGCCAGTGCTAGTAATTAGAAAAGTTAAAAATCTAATCTCAATCTAAGATACTAAATTTTTTCTGTAGATCATTTTTTTTTCTAGATATTGTACTACTACCTTTATCTGTTTGTATAGGTATATAAACTCAGCACACATACCATCACGCCTGTATTCTCCGAAGAGTTAGGCAGAGGTGTACCAATGTGGGTGTACATTGGTACACCTCTGCCTAACCCTTCGGGAAATACAGGCGTGATGGTATGTTTATGTGTTTTCTTTAATAGAATAGCTTCATTAAACCCTCAAACACTGAACTATATATTATTCTCCGAAACACTTTATTCGTTTAAGTCAAAGAATACCAACGCCCGGCACTCTTGTAGAGAGACTTGAGCAAACAAAATTGTTTTGAAAACAATTCGTAAAGAGCTGTTTCCCGGACCCGTTAATGACATTTTAAAAGCTTTTAAGTGAGTATGTTGCCTTCGTATATTATCTGCCTGTCTGTTTTGAATCCTGGGAGACGATTTTTAGCCAGTACTTCTGAAAAGTCAAATCTTTTACTTCAATTGGACTACTGGAGGCCGCTTTTTAATGTCTTTTTATCATTTACAAGAAAAAATAATTGAATTTAGTTGCCACTTCGAAATGCCCAAAGGTTGTTTCGTTTGAAGAAGAATATGCAAGAAACTCCAAAGGTACATATATACCATCACGCCTGTATTCCCCGAAGGGTTAGGCAGAGGTGTAAGGTACACCCACAGTTCGCCGGTATGTTTAAGTCCCATGTAATAGATGGCGAGTCTATTGCCATTAACCGGGCACAAGTCTTGACTCAGAGCTGCTTTTGAGAATTTTATAGAAAAATCCAATAACTCTCCGTTAGATAAATATAGACGAATTACTTATTCCAAATAACACATTTTTTATAATGTATTTAAGTGTTGTCTCGAAATTTCGAGACAGATGTCCCGGAAATACTTTAGTCCTAAGGAAGTCTCTGTTCTTCGAAGTTTAGGCTAATAGGCACTACCCATTCCTATAACTGATAATGACTGATCTTTTAATTATGTTTATAGACACACTAACCTCTGCTCGCGATTTCGTCCGCTTGGTTTTTACACCCGCGTTAAGTTCTGTTTTTGCGTGATTCGTGATGTTATATTATTATAGCCTCTAGTATTTCTCATGATCATCAGACTATAAAATTCAATTTCTTTTTTCCAATCTGGCAGTTCCAGAAATCAACGCGTTTAAGCGAACAAACAAATGAAATACATACTCTTCAGCTCTATTATATCAGTTAATTGGTGCTCACAGATTTCAATATTGTCATCCATCCGCCCAATTACCGCCTCAGGTTGCACGTTCATCTTCTTACCAAATTCAAGATCGTCGATCGTCTAAAATTGCGAAAGCCATCACAAATTCCAATTGACAGTTTTCCTTATTAACTTGGTGGGGTCGTACACGCGACGGCATTGTCATGCTTACAACCAGTGTAGGCTGAGCTTAGCAGTAATAGAGCTCTTTGTGAAGGACCTCGTACGGGGAAGTACTACCACAACAAAAATTTCTGCCCCAAAGCAGCGTTGCTGAATACCGGTTTAAAGGGTACGGGTGCCGGTGTAATTACAGGCACATGAGACATTTCAACTTTGTCTCTGGGATGGCAACGCATTTGCAAAGCCTCTGGTAATGCAGATGTCTATAGGCAGCAGTGCCTACTTAACATCAGGTGGGCCGTCAGCTTTTATCCCATCCAATGATATTTAAAAAATCATCAGACGACTTGATTAAGATCACAGGAAAACGCTAGATGCAGGCCGCTTCCAACCGATCCTTTTGGAAATCTATGGCGGAGGCCTATGTCCAGCAGTGGACGTCCTGCGGCTAATATGACGATGATAATATTTAACAATATACATATTTCAAGACCTTGTATTGAACAGTCTCTCTATACAATGAGAGGTCAGTTTTCCCTGGTTAGACTAGATACATCGTCGTTAGAACATGAATCTTGAGTGACTCAAAGACTTGTTAGATTACCTTGTCTGTTATAGTGAACCGGTTATACTGTGATACAATAATATTAGCTTAGACTGTCAGCTTTCATAAACGTTTCAGTAAGGCTTAGTAATACGTGAAAATAAGATGAAGTAATTAATAAAGACGTTGGCTCAGTACAATCGAAAGCTTTACACGATTAAGTAACATAAATTCGATCGATTTTAGTATTGGAATAGTACATTATGGTAACAGTGAGGTAAGTTTGATATTACGGTTGAGGTTGGATTGCAGTGATTGTAAATTTAGAAAAAGCTAAAAATTTAAATTTTAAGTAACCGCCGACATAAAAATAGTAATCCGTACCGCAACTAACAAAAGAACTGATAACTTTGAATACGCTGAACCGATTTTCATCAAACATAGCTAAGAACAATCCCGACTAATATAAGTACCTTTCAAACAAAAAAAAAAAAAATCTAAATCGGTTCACGCGTTCGGGAGACACGATGCCACAGACAGACACACCCACACACACACATACACACACACACAAACAGACACGTCAAACTTATAACACACCGTCGTTTTTGCGTCGGAGGTCAAAAATAAATATATCAAGCATTTCATGCGAAGTTTTTAAACACCCTTGTGAGAAAAATTAAATATAATTTCATGAACTTCAGTATATATCAGACAAAGGGTAATGCGAAAAAAAATTCTAGACATTTTGCCAAAATGTTTAAACAACCTCTGTCCAACAGCTGCAATATAATGTGAAATGCACGTGTGCGTTACACTACCCTAATATGATGTAATAATATCCACTTTATGCGCGAGTGCATTAAAAATATAGTTTTAGATTTAGTTTGAAGTATTTATTTTTATCAATAGCCGCTTCCAACCAGTGCTTTTGATAATCTATGAGGCCAATGTACAGCAGTGGACGTCCTGCGACTGATCTGATGATGATGATGATTCATTATAAATGGGAGATACATACAGTACTTGTCTTGTAAACCAAATTGCTATAGGATAATCGTATTCCGAGTAGTCCTAAGCGCGACTACTAGTTGGGTTCGATTCCCAGGACGAGCAAAAAGTGTTATTGGGTTTTTCTAGCAGCTCGGAGTTAGGATTTGTACCCGGTTAATAGCAATAGGCTCGCCACCTATTAAATGGGACCTAAACATACTGGCGAACTGTGGGTGGACTTTGGTACACCTCTGCCTAACCTTTCGGGGAATAAAGGCGTGATCGTATGTTATTGTTGTAGTATAATCGTATTCCTAATTTGAAAATCGATTTGAATCGAATACTTATTCGTTCGGTCAAGGAATTACGGACACATTTTACGTACCTCGATATCTGACGGCCCGGAAATGTGTAACACTCTCAAGCCCATTACTTTGAACACGTAACGTTCGCCATACTGCTTTGTGTAGTTAACCAGGACATCCAAGAGCTTATCTGAAAGGGGAAAAGAACTTTAATACGTTATAAATAAAGATCATTTTTATGTGTAAACTGTTAAGGCAAACCAAATCTGTATGTAACCCATTAAATAAATTCTTACTTCACTAAAAGTTTAAAAATTTAAGCCAGTTATAGTATTTTGAACTTTATGCTAACGAATCTAAAGTTCTCAATACAAAATTGACAACTCGCATCTAAATTCAATTTTGCATTAAGAACTTTATCTCATTCGAAATAAAGTTTTAAATACAATAACTTAATTAAGGTTTGAGCTGGGATTGAAGTCAACATTCCTTTTGGTAATAGGACGAAATAACTGGTCAGGGTTTGTTTATCTGAAGTTAATTTAAAAAAGAGCCTTTTATTGAAAATATTTTTTTTATTTTTTAAAAAACATGTTTTAGACTTTTTTTTTTATTAAATACCTTCCACCAGAGAGACAAAGTTGAAATGTCTTATGTGCCTTTAACTACACCGGCACCCATACTCTTTCTGCGGGTTGTTCGCAAGAGATACCGCGCCCCCGGCACGCAAAGGGCACATGAAGGAACATGGGTGGGTTTTAGTCAGTAAAAGTCTGACACTGAGGGCGGGACAAGTTATTTGATGATTTCCCACTCATCAAAAAAAAAAAAACCCATACCCTTTAATGCAGAAAACAGCAACGTTGCTTTGCGGCAGAAAAAGGTATGGTGGTAGTATTTCCCCGGACGAGCTTCTTCACAAAGAGCTCTACTACTGCTAGTATTGCCATCAGGGCACCACTTGAATTGAATAGATGAAAAAATACAATACACAAAACTAAACTATCTATGACTGCCTCGTTAGCCTAGTGGTCCTAAGCGCGACTGCTACGCTAGAGGTCTTGGGTTCGATTCCCAGATCGAGCAAATAGCGTTATTGGGTTTTTCTACGAAATTCTCAGTAGCAACTCAGAGTCCAAACTCTGAGTTGCTACTGAGAATTTCATAAATAGGCTCGCCCCCTATTACATGGGACCTAAACATACCGGTGAACTGTGGGTGTACATTGGTACATCTCTGCCAAACCCTTCGGGGAATACAGGCGTGATGGTATGTGAGTGTATTTATCTATACTTATATTATAAAGCCGAAGAGTTTATTTGTTTGTTTGGTTGAACACGCTAATCTCAGAAATTACTGGTTTGAATTGAAAAATTGTTTTTGTGTTGGATAGTTCATTTATCAAGGAAGGCTATAGGCTACATAACATCACGCTATGAGCAATAGGTGCAGAGCAGTAACCAAAGACGTAACCGGGTGAAAAATTACGCGCACGAAGTCGCGAGCAGAAGCTGGTTTAATTATAAAGCTTTTGAAACAAACTAAACCTCTACTCAAAGGTTTAGTTTGAACAACACATTGTTACAGGGTGTCCAAAATAATTCTATTCACGAAAACACAGTCAAACAGTGTCTGCTATTGAATTTAATCTTTTTAGAATAAATTAACAAATTGTTTGATCTAGACTATTTAATTATTTACGTTATTTACGTTTGATCTAAAAATACTATCTCGTTTATATTCTGAAACTTTGCGTAACTGTGTATAATATTATTAACTGCCTCGTTAGCCTAGTGGTCGTAAGCGCGTCTGCTACGCCAGAGGTCTTGGGTTCGATTCCCAGGTCGAGCAAAAGTGTCTTTGGGTTTTCTATGAAATTCTCAGTAGCGGCTCGGAGTTAGGATTTGTGCCCGGTTAATGGCAATAGGCTCGCCCCCTATTACATGGGACCTAAAAACATACCGGCGAACTGTGGCGAACCCCTGCCTCACCCTTCTTGGAAATACAGGCGTGATGGTATGGTATAACCAGCTCTCACCTGGGGGTGCCTGGAACAGTTCCCAAGCATTGCCTATGATCGGTTTCCGCGGCGGACCAGGCAGCTGGTCCACTGGATTCTCCTCCTCTTTGAAGAATAGCAGCCATATCACCAGGGCTACGACCCCGGCTATCAGTACCTCCAATAACATGTTGCTTCAATAAAGAACTCCTGTGGACAATTGATACTGTTAGTAACTCATATACATATATACTCGCTACACTATTCCCAACCACTGCAACTTCTGAAGGCTAGAATCAACAGTGGAGACCGCCAGAAAAGCGCCGAGGCAATGAAGCTCGAAGAGTCCCGGAGAAACAATTCAACTGTCTTGCACCGAATTGAAAGATTAGCGGAGGATTAAGAAAAAAAATCGCTTACTACTAACAGCTGTTTTAATTGATTAATTGAAAACGAACTAAAAGAACCACTGAAATAGAACTGAAAATTCCGTGTTTGCGTGTAAGATAATAAATGCCACGTAGAACTATGCCTGGCACACAATTTTTAACTCTATTTCGCGATACATTTTAGTCCATTATTAAATGAAAACTGTTGCTCTTTTTGTGTTGACTCAGCATTGGAATTTTCACCAATAACTCCGTAATCAAAAAGTTTCCAGGTATGATCCAAAGCATGAAATTGATCACAATTATGTGAAGAATATGTCAAAGTCATAGAATTTATTCCAATGGCTGGCTGACTGGCTCTTTTGAATTCTTTCTTTTTATAAAAAGTTAGCCCCACGTTAATAGTCTCTCCTGTATCAGGTGTGCGTTTACATACATAATAAACTCACATTTTCATACAGCTAGACCTGAAACAATTATCTGTAGGCCATACATATATGTGTTCCGTGTGGGAATCGAACCCGCGACTCGAAGCAGCAAATTGCTCAGCCACTGCGCTAACCGTGTCGATTCTCAAGAACTTAGACAGAATGATGAAGTTTGTTGCTCGTTTCAAAACGTAGGTCTCTATGGAGAAGATCGAGCCAGAAACTCCCACTTCTTCTTCGCGAATCGATGGCAAATACAGATTAAATAATATTATTTTGTTAGTGGACTGTTTGGCCCTGAGGAGGGCCGATTAGAGCTTTTTGCTATCGTGGTGAAAGGATTAGCCAATCGACAAGAGGCGATTGCCCCAAGGTGTGCTGGTAGTAACAGAAGTCGGAGAGTACGTCTCTCGGGGAGGCTCCGTTCATTTCATGCACCCCAGAAACTCCACGAACTATAAAATTCGGCATCGTGAACTGTATTTTAACACCCATCATACTATAAGCTTGTTGATCTTAAAATATTTGTTTGTGTGTTCCAATCCTTTTATCGCGGAAACCAAGCGCGGAGGGTTGAGTTATGTAGACCCTTGGATATCGTAAATTTTGTAATGAATTATTCATGTTTTCTAGATCATTCCATACTAATATGATAGAGTAGAAGAGTTTTTTTGTTTTTTTTAACCACCAACTCAAAGAGAGGGGTGTTTTAATTTTGACGTGACGTAGCTCTTAAACGGGTGAATCAATTTGAATGCGGTTTTATATAACAATGTGCTATACTTTCAATTAATTTTGTCCAGCCGTTTAAGCGTGATAGATTAACAAACATCCATCCAATACACACAAATTGTCGCAATAATAATAGTAGTTGGATAACTAATGGAGTTAGTCAATATATTGTGTTTAGATACCTCTTATGTCTCTGAATCTAAAAGCCACTAACTGTGGTTAAATCTAATAGGTTTATCTACTATAGTAATCAGTTCCAGCATTAATATCTCATCCGATACCCTAAACCAAATTAATTACTAATATGTATACATATTGCTGTAACAGGTAATATTACTCGAACACGATACATTAAACCGATTCAGACAGATTATTAATAATATAACAATCTAATATTAATTATTGTAGCCGCCACGAGTCGTGAGCACAAATCTCAAGTTAATTTTTGGGATTTTGGGTTCCTATGTAGGATTTTTGGGACACCGATGTTGCACGCAATTGGTCCGTCAGTCGCACTGATCGCGTGCACCGTCGGCGCCGCCAAAAAGCCCAGGAAGGAACCCGAAAACCCAAAAATTAACTTGACGTTTGTGCACACGACTCGTGGCGGCTAATGTAATTAATATTATAATCTATCCGATTAATGCACCTTTCAAACAAAAAGAAACAAAATCAAAATCGGTTCTTGCGTTCGGGAGCTACGATGCCATAAACAGACACACACACACACACAGACACGTCAAACTTATAACATCCCGTCGTTTTTGCGTCGGGGTTAATAACATCCCGTCGTTTTTGCGTCGGGGTTAATAACATCCCGTCGTTTTTGCGTCGGGGTTAATAACATCCCGTCGTTTTTGCGTCGGGGTTAATAACATCCCGTCGTTTTTGCGTCGGGGTTAATAACATCCCGTCGTTTTTGCGTCGGGGGTTAATAACATCCCGTCATTTTTGCGTCGGGGGTTAAAAAGAATTAGGGTTTCGTGCAAAAAATTAAAACCCCCGAAAACCGAAAAAGTTCACGCGGCTCTGGAACGCAAAGAGCATTAAGAGGAACACGGATAGGTTTTAGTCAGTAAAAGTCTGACACTCCCTTCACACAGCTCCACCCAGAGCTGAAGAATTAATTTAATGATTTCCCATCCTTAAAAAAAAAGGTATAAGCTAGCAAAATATATAACCCTATGATCCTCGGCAAATAGCTATCTATCAATGTAAGAATTCCGTAGTCCTTCCCAAGATTACCTCTTACAAACAAACAAAAATAATACCTAGCATAGAATTTTTTACACAGTTCACACCTACTTAATAACAAACAACATAGGTACCTGCCAACCCAATTTGTCAAATATATTGTACTAGTTTCTGCTCGCGACTTCGTCCGCGTAGTTTTTTCACCCGCATTAGGTTACATCTTTGGTTACTGCTCCACACCCGTGTGAAGTAGCGTGATGTTATACAGCCTATAGCCTTCCTCGAAAAATGGACTATCCAACACAAAAATAATTTTTCAACTAAAACCAGTGGTTCCTGAGATTAGCGCGTTCAACCAAACAAATAAACAAACGCTGCAGCTTTATAATATTACACACATACCATCACGCCTGTTTTCCCCGAAGGGTTAGGCAGAGGTGTAACAATGTACACCCACAGTTCGCCGGTATGTTTAGGTCCCATGTAATAGGGGGCGAGCCTATTGCCATTAACCGGGCACAAATCCAAACTCCGAGCTGCTACTGAGAATTTCATAGAAAAACCCAGTAACACTTTTTGCTCGACCTGGGAATCGAACCCAAGACCTCTATCGTAGCAGTCGCGCTTAGGACCACTAGGCCAACGAGGCAGTTAATAATAATATAATATTAGTAAAGATAAACAGGTGTGGTTAAATAATATTCAATAAATTATAGTTCATTTAATTGGCCTTCAGTAGTTTAGTCACCTACCTGCTTAGTGATAACATTGACATTTAAACATAAGTAACCTGACCTTATGTCTACATAATAATAGTCTATATAAACATTACAAAACTGCAGAGTTTATTTGTTTGGTTGAACGCGCTAATCTCAGGAATTCCTAGTTTGAATAGAAAAAATCTTTTTGTGTTGGATAGTTCATTTATCGAGGAAGGCTATAGGCTGTATAACATCACGCTACTTCACACGGGTGTGGAGCAGTAACCAAAGATGTAACCTAATGCGGGTGAAAAAACTACACGGACGAAGTCGCGAGCAGAAACTAGTACAATATATTTGACAAATTGGGTTGGCAGGTACCTATGTTGTTTGTTATTAAGTAGGTGTGAACTGTGTAAAAAATTCTATGCTAGGTAACATCACGCTACGACACACGGGAGTACAGCAGTAACCAAAGACGTAACTTAAGGCAGGTGAAAAAAACCCCTCAAACGAAGTCGCTGGCAGAAGCTAATAATTATATAATATTATGTTATTATTGTTAAATAATTCACTGCTCCGTTGGTCTCGCGGTGGCAAGCACGACTGTGTAGCTTGGGGTCCTGGGTTCGATTCCCAGGTCGAACAAAAAGTATTATTGGATTTTCCTACTAGAAATTTTTCATTAACAGCCCGGAGTTTGGAAGGTGGTGGTGTAACACCCCTGTGGCTTGCAAAACACGTAAAGCCGTCGGTCCTGCGCCTGATCTGTCCCCGGTTGTGTCAGATTGCCGTCCCATCGGACTATGAGAGTTAGGGAAGAGGGTGTGCACCTGTGTTTGCGTTTTACTTCGCTAGTCTGCATTAAGATTAGCCACCGTGGCCGAAATTGGTCTGAAGAATACATATACCTATATATTTTTAAATATTATAAAGTTGAAGAGTTTGTTTATACGCGATAATCTCAGGAACTACAGGTCCGATTTCAAAATATCCTTTTGCACTATAGAGCCCGTTTATCGGGGAAGGTTATAGACTATATAACATCACGCTACGACACATAGAAGCAGAGTAGTAGCCTAACGTAACTTATCGCCGGTGAAACAGCGGGATATGGCTAGTACATTTATAACCGAGTAGATATTGCATGATAACGTGTTATCAATAATCGTATCATATCAGTGGAATATTCGAATATGATAACATGTTCGACACCAGCTGGTATTAACTGATCTACAGCTACATTCTGTAAAAAAATTCTTTGGTGAATAAAATTAAGGTGAAGTAGGTATCTAAGCTTTTTTTTATCTGCTTTTTCTTTTTTAACTGCCTCGTTAGCCCAGTGGTCCTAAGCGCGACTACTACGCTAGAGGTATTAGGCTCGATTCCCAGGTCGAGCAAAGTGTTATTGGGGTTTTTCTATGAAATTTTCAGTAGCAGCTCCGAGTTAGAATTATGGCAGTAGGCTCGCCCCCTATTACATGGGACCTAAACATACCGGCGAACTGTGGGTGTACGTAGGTACACCTCTGCCTAGCACTTCGGGGAATACAGGCGTGATGGTATGTTATGTTATGTAACACAAACAACAATTTTCCGCTCCAAAAATTTCAACCCACATACTTCATTGTTAGTCAAAATTATTCATTTTAATATTAGTAGGGATATTTCCGATTATTCATGTCAACTAATACTAATAAAACATATGGGAAGACTTTATTGTTTGTTTGTTGCACGCGATTGGTCCATCAGTCCGACCGATCGCGTGCAGCTTCGGCGACCCAAAAAGGCCCAGAAAATAACCCAAAAATGAATTTGACATTTGTGCTCACGACTCCTGGCGACTACTATACCAGTGGGATTTGACAAATTATTTTTGTATATGATAGCCGGTTTCATGAAGAATAGTATAGACAGGCAATATAACATCACGCAATAACACACAGGAGCGAAGCAGTCACCAAAGACGTAAACTCACGCTGGTGACACACTGCGGGGTATCCTTATAGTAACTAGTATTTAAGCAGAAATAATGCTCGTGGTTTTTCAATATAAATAATTAACTAGCTGACCCGGCGAACTTCGTATCACCAATATTTTTTTAAGAATTTAAATGGAGTTATCCTTAAGAGATAGACATATGCCATTGCGGACATTATTTGATTCTACCGTACATTATTTTGCACACTCACACACTCACGCCTGTATTCCCCGAAGGGTTAGGCAGAGGTGTAACAATGTACACCCACAGTTCGCCGGTATGTTTAGGTCCCATGTAATAGGGGGCGAGCCTATTGCCATTAACCGGGCACAAATCCAAACTCCGAGCTGCTACTGAGAATTTCATAGAAAAACCCAATAACACTTTTTGCTCGACTTGGGAATCGAACCCAAGACCTCTAGCGTAGCAGTCGCACTTAGGACCACTAGGCTACCGAGGCAGTTGTTACATTATTTTGTTATATCCTAAAGGGTTTAGGTATAAATAAAATCACGCGTTGTATGATATCGAAGCACTCATTCACTAGTACCATACGAGTAACTAATATCTAATACAGTGGACAAACCACAGTACGGTTTATTTATTTCATTTAACGTTCAGATAGCGCGGCCGTGATCTTCAATAATAATACAAGTGTACAAAATCACATCTATGTGATCGTGCAGCGCGGAGCGGTGGTACAGGTCGCAACACACATTGTTGATTGTGTTTATCCCAATATTATAATGTACTGAATAAGTTGCAAAACTACTGGACCGATTTTACCCATTCTTTCGCCAATAGATCGCTAATATATCAGGAAGTAACAAAAACTACAATTAATTTAAAAAAAAATTAGAGATTCTTCTTCTTTTCAAATCGATTTTAGGTAAATCCTTTACACTTCGACCCACGGGCGCCGAGCAGCAGCCAAAGACGTAACTGAACGCGGGATATACAAGGTTTCTTTTCATTCAGCTGCCATCTTTCGGGGTGTGAAAGTACTCACGAATATAAACACTTTTCATAATGGAACCAACTCTGAAATATGAAAAAAAAAATTGCTGTTCCCTACAAAAAAGCACTCCAACACTATCAAAATGTACAGAACAGCGGATTTTTGAAGTAAAACTTCTGTACGCACGCTTGCCTTGGGGAGTAAGCTGGTAAATTCTTGACGAGAGTGTTACGGAAATGAGTGTGATCGGGCGAGCGGAAATTGAGAGGGAGACATAAGTTAGTGAAGATAGAAAGAGAAAGAGTTACGTGTCGTATATTAGTGTAAGAGCGCAAGAGAACAGTGCGCTCACTCATTTTATTTCTTTCTTTATAACCCCCGACGCAAAAACGACGAGGTGTTATAAGTTTGACGTGTGTGTGTGTGTGTGGCATTGTAACTCCCGAACGCATGAACCAATTTTGATTTAGTTTGAAAGGTATATTAGTCGGTAGTGTTCTTAGCTGTGTTTGATGGAAATCGGTTCAGCGATTCCAAAGTTATCAGCTCTTTTGTTAGCTGCGGTAAGGATTACTATTTTTCTGTCGGGGGGTTACTTCAAAATTTTAATTTTGTTTCATATTTCTGGGTTGGTCCTTTAGCAAAAGTTGTTTGTATTCATGAGTACTTTCGTCCCCCGAAATACGGCAGGGGGATGACAAGTAGCCTTGTACAGCTAGTTGAACTATTTAATTGGTCAAGTTAAACTCTCAACGAAGGTCACAACCACTTGAGACCTTGTTCACTTTATTGCCGTACTTGTACAAAATTACAAATGAGAATCTATGAAGCTTGAAGTCTGAACAAGATTTTTTCGTAATACACTGAAGTGCATTTTTTTTTTTGGAATTGACGATCAAGCAAGCTAGTGTATACCAAACGCTAAAAACGCTAATACCATCTAACAGGTACTAATAAATTTCAAGAACCCATATCTACTTTTTAGTAGTAGCGTCTTCCCGCGACTTCGCCCCCGTAGTTTTTTAACTTATTGTAATACATTTTTTTAAAAGAGTATGTATGAAGTTTCTTGCCCGTTCTTCTCCATACGAAACTACCTTTTGGAATGGGCAACTAGATTCAATATTTTTAATTTTAACATGTAATTGACGTTCAAAAGTGCCTTTTAATTGCCTAATTGAAATAAATGATTTGACTTTACTTGCGTAAAGTTACGTCTTTGGTTACTGCTCCGCTACCGTGAGTCGCAGCG
Organism: Caradrina kadenii; assembly: GCA_947462355.1. NCBI lineage: Eukaryota > Metazoa > Arthropoda > Insecta > Lepidoptera > Noctuidae > Caradrina > Caradrina kadenii. Next base: position 13,113,449 of record OX381686.1, on the reverse strand, counting down.
TGATGTTGTGTACAACAGCAATAACTAATACTTCATGAATCTGACTATGTAAACTAATATTATAAAGAAGATTTTTTTTTTGTTTGTTTGTAAATAGAATAATAAATAGGCTCCGAAACTACTGGGTCGATTTTAACCATTTCTCACCAATAGATAGCCTGAGTAACATAGGCTATATAACATCACGCTACGACGCACAAGAGCGGAGCAGTAACCAAAGACGTCACGTTTTTTGAGTCGCCGACGCCGACAGTCGGGTCGATCGCGAGCAGCATCAGCACCCCAAAAATCCCAGAAAGGAACCCAAAAAGCCATAAATAAACTTGATGTTTGTGCTCACGACTCGTGGCGGCTACTATACGAGCATTGTTGAATTGTCAAGCAGTCTGTCTGTCAGACGAAGTTGTTTAGATACTCATTACAAACATTAGATTTCTACGAAGAACAAGCAAAATCTATGAACATTTACACAAAATTAAGTTCGGATAACAACATTCATGTTGAAAATACGGGCACAATGTTAGAACAATTTAACAACATGCACGTTAAACTTTAAACAAAATCAATTTACCCTATACCCTACATATCAAGTAACACCTGACTACTCAATAAATCTCTGCATAGTATAAACAAAGTCGCTGTCCGCAGTCTGTCCCTCTGTACGCTAACAACTTTTAAACTCCGCAACGGATTTTCATGCAGTTATCGTCAATCGATAGAGTGATTCAAGAGAAAGGTTTATACGTATAGAACATCACGCTACAACCAACGGGAGCGGAGCAGTAATCAAAAACGTAACTTAACGCGGTTAACACCATGGCTTTTACACCTAGTAAAGAATAATTAACTTTTCAATAATAAAAACATTTGTAAATTCAAAATAAATTCACTAGAGCTAATTACCTCCGCTATAGGAATTAAATCACACTAAAATATCATCATATTATTACACAGTCCATAGAATACTAAAATAATTTGCATAACACAAAAACATTCCACTTACTTCAATTGAAGTCTGAAAATTCGTTCATTGAATTCGTAAATTGAATTTAGCACTACACTTTATTACAGGCACAATCAATTCGTAGATTGGAGTTTCGTTTCTAAGCGAGCGTGCGCGTGGCTGCGTTTGCGCTCCTCAACTGTATTGAAAACAGGTAGATAATCTCTAATATACACACAGTATTTTTGTATCTAACTTACTGTTACTTGATTGTAAATGAGGGCCTGAATCTGACGATAATTATGCATGTTATGTCGCGAACACAAATGACACAGACTACAGTGATTTGAATATTGTATCTCATTAATATTGTGATGTCACCCGTTATTTGTAGCTATTTGCGGAAAATTAACCAATACCAATAAATTACCTATTAATTAACTGCCTCGTTAGCGTAGTGATCCTAAGTGCAACTGCTACGCTAGAGGTCTTGGGTTCAATGCCACGTAGAGCAAAGTGTTATTGGGTTTTTCTATGAAATTCTCAGTAGCAGCTCGGTGTCAGGATGTGTGCCCCGTTAATGGCAATAGGCTTTTTTTTTTTTTTTTTTTTTTTTTTGGTGGGTGGGAAATCATCAAATAACTTCTCCCGCCCTGGGCGGGGCGGGAGGGAGTGTCAGACTTTTACTGACTAAAACCCACCCATGTTCCTTCTTGTGCCCTTTGCGTTCCGGGGGCGCGGTATCTCTTGCGAACAACCCGCAGCCCCGGCAGGCATCGGCCCTCAGTGGCCCCTTCCTTTGCTGACATCTCTTTGAGGCGCGCGTGGAACACGAACGCGCCGTCGACACGGCCTGTCGTTATGCAACGTAAGGACGGTGAGCTACCCATTGCTCACCGTCCACAGGCCAGTATCTACGGTGGCCGGGAGTCGTCTCGCGGCTCCCGACGTCCGGAGCGTCTACCGCGGCGGCTGGGACGGGAGAACCGCTGTCTCAACCGTCCCGCCGCCTCCTTCTCAAGCATTACTGCCTCGCAGAAGGAGGCGACTGCATCCCATTCCCTCTCGCTCCGGACCATGGCTTGCACCAGGGCCGGACGCGAGAGTTCGCCGCCGCCGATGGCCTCCACGAGGACTCGGCGATGCTCCGCCCAAGCGGGGCATACCGCCACGGTATGCTCCACCGTGTCCTCGGGATGGCAATAGGCTTGCCCCCTATTACATGAGACATTGGTACGCCTCTGCCAAACCCTTCGGGGAATCAGCTGTGATGGTATATGTAACCAATATTTTGTGTAGTTATTCTGCCATGCATTTGTCTTGGACATCTCTGACATCGGTGAAGGACATATCTATACATATAATAAAATCGTAGCGAAGGCAAAACTGTACATTTAATATTTTTGAAAAAAAGTAATTGCTACGAGGTCGGGTAATGATTCTAATCCCGAAAATATGGTTTTTAGAATTTTTGTCTGTTTGTCTGTTTGTCTGTTTGTCTGTTTGTCTGTTTGTCTGTGCGTTTGAACACGCTAATCTCAGCCGTGGCTTAACCGATTTGAATGCGGTTTTCACTAATGTATTGCGGTAAGCTCCACTTAAAACTTAGGCTATAAATTATCACGCTATTTGCTTTGGGGGATGAGCAATGTTGCATTATGTCCGAGTTCTTCTACAGATTCTCATGGGATTGAAAACAACGACATATAATGTAAGAATATTGTAGATAGCTGCGGAATTGAACTTCTAAAATAATTATCATCACGCTATACCTTCAAAGAGTTAAGCAGTCAATAATGGCAAACTAGAACGGCTATTTTAGAGTTATTTCCGAAGTAGTAAATAGTCTAATGGTTTGATGACCGGCTTGCAAATCGCTGATCGTGAGTTCGGTCCTCAATAACAGTTTCACTTTTTGTGATTTTTCAAACATTTTTTTTCGTACAGGTAGATTCCCAACAATAATAAAATAAAAGTATGCACAACTTCTGCCATAACATTGATTTGCTTACTTATTTTTTTAAATCTTTTAATATTAAAGCAGAAAATAATGTCTGTACATAGTCTATTTATACTTATAATACAATCGTAGCGAAGTCAAAACTGTACATTTAATATATTTAAAAAAAAGTGATTGCTACGGGGTCGGGAAGCGATTCTAAATTTTTGTCTGTTTGTTTGTTAGAGCATCACGCAAATACTGCCGGACAGATTCCGTTCAATTTTTGTATTGTATATATTCATCATAGGCCAAAGTTCGTCGTAAGCTATAAATTATCGCGCTATCTACTTTGGGGGATGAACATTGATGATACAGATTACGACGGGTTTCAAAAAAGATGAAACAAAATATAACAATACTTTAGATGGCTGAGGATTGAACTGCTGAAATAATTATCATCACGCTATACCTTTAAGAAGCTAAACAGTCAATCATGGCAAAACAGAACGGCAATTTCAAATCTTTTTCTATTGAATTAAATAGTCTAATGGTTCGATGACCGCCTTTCGAATCGCAGGGCTTGAGTTCGGTCTCGGTATAATGATTTACTTTTTGTGATTTTTGAAATATTTCTTTTGAATACTAGAAGATTTCCAAACAATAATAAAATAGAAGTAGTCATTCTTATACAGTAACGCTTAGCTTGCTTATTTTTTGTTTATTATTTTTGCAGAAAAGAATGTCTATAATACATAGTTACTAAAAAAACAGCAAATTGAAGTCAAAAGTTTTCATCGAAAAAATAGAAACTGAAAGGTGTGCAAACGATAGCAGAGCGGAAAATATACGTATTGTTAAAGAATTTATGTCTATTTGACTCTTTAATTTTGACAAAATAGTCTTTAAATGTCGGGCCAACACATGACTGTATTATTGCGCGATTTAAATTCTTCTTTTCACATCAATGATATCCCTTTTTTTAAGGATGGGAAATCTTTAAATGACTTCTTTCGCTCTGGGCGGAACGGAAGGGAGTGTCAGACTCTTACTGACTAAAACACAAAGTGTTCCTCCTAATGCCCTTTGCGTACCAGCGCCGCGGTGACTCTTTTGAATTCCGCAACCCTGTTAGACACTGGCCCTGGCGGGCCCCATCTTACAGTACTGACATTTCTTTGAGGCGCACGTGGAACACTACGCACCACCGACCCGGGATCGATGATACCCCTAACAATAATTTACACCGGTTAAGAAACGTAGGTGGCCGCTTTTACTGATGCGTCAATTGCACTGAGTTTCAGACGGGTATATGATGCCCTCTTTTACCAAATTATGTTTGCAGCGGCCTACTTAAATGCGCAATCTATTCAATGCCTTCCAGATACATCACTGAAGTTCACTACCGGGAGGTAGGTAGTCTCACTAATTCAAGTAATCATGAGGTGCTGGATATCTTCCTTCACACAATCTGCTTTGGTCTTTGGGTGGTGGGCTTTGTAATTAATAGTTAGGCTATTTCGCTATTTGTAATAAATAATGAGGTTAGGTAAGCATTATTGTTCTTGGACATGTTTTGCATTGCTATAAAATATACACAATACTGCAGATTAGTTACATATTACACATACCATCACGCCTGTATTTCCCGATGGGTTAGGCAGAGGTGTAACAATGTACACCCACAATTCGCCGGTATGTTTAGATCTCATGTAACAGGGGGCGAACCTATTGTCATTAACCGGGCACAAATCCTAACTCCGAGCTGCTACTGAGAATTTCATAGAAAAACCCAATAACACTTTGCTTGACCTGGGAATCGAACCCAAGACCTCTAGCGTAGCAGTCGCGCTTAGGACCACTGGATTGGCCCACAAATTCTACCTACCCCTAAGAATATTTTTCATGAATAAAAAATAGCACCTCAGAAACTTAAAGAGTTACCAATTTATATCGATAGTAGGATCGCCGCACCACAAGGATTCTCTGACGCAGGTACTCTTTGGTCACAGTTGTTTCGGGAGCTAACTGTTTCGGTTTCGGAGCTAGGACACGCCTTGGTGTTATCACTGTAGGATCACAAAGGAGCGTACGGTGGAGGTATGCCCCTGCTTGGGCAGAACATCATCGTGTCCTCATAAAGGCGATTGGCGGCGGCGACCTCTCGCGTCCGGCCTTGGTTCATCCATAGTCCGGAGCGAGGGAGAATGGGAAGCAATCGCTTCCTTCTGCGAAGTAGTAATGCCAACGAAGAAGGAGGCGAAACGCATGAGGGAGAGGTCAACCTTTCACCCCGGCCGCCAGAACAGAAGGGGATGCCCCGGGTGTCGAGAGTCGTAGAGCGATTCCAGACCACAGTCGGAGTGGGCTTGCGGTCGGCTATCGTTGTGTATCTCGCCATCGAACCAGAACTAGACCCAAGTCGATGACGTACTGTGTTTCACGCGCGCCTCAAAGAGATGTTAGCACAGTTGCGGAATTTGTTCGAAAGACTCACCGCGGCCCTGGAACACAAAGGACATTGGAAGGAACTCGGATGGGTTTTAGCCAATAACAGTCTGACACTCCTTTCCACCAGAAGGGAAAAAATCATTTGACGACATCTCATGCTTTAAAAAGGGACCTCCCAACTTCGACACTTCATACAAGTGTTGAACGATTTATGTGCAAACGTTTTTTGTCCAAAATTTTAACTTCTGTTCTGAGCCACGCCACCAAAAAGTGTACTTATATTCAAATGGCAAAACAGAAATAGATTAGCAACAACAGAAACTGTACCAAAATCAATTTCACCCATAGAAAAATTCCATGACAGTCGTTCTTCTGACGTTGAATGTCTCACAGACTTCACGCTTTCAGGATGCAAGTTGAATCAAGCATCAATCATGAATCATGCATCGCATTCGGAATTTCTTCTTATAGGTAGGTACTATAAACAGAAGATGTTCTACATGCTTAAAAATTTTCTTTAAATGGAAATTTATTGTGTAGTTTACGGTTCCAAAGATAAGGGATAATTTGTGAGGTAAAACTTTGCTTAGTCTTTTAAGAAGTCTTATGCTTACTGTTTTTTGTCCATACTTTCTCCCAAAAAGTTTACATTAATTTGGTTCTAACACGAAGCTCAAATTTTGTTGGCTGTTGCTCTGATTATAAGAATCATTTCTTCGGTCTTGATACTAGACAGATCGCAGCTACAATGTGAGATATAATGTTAAAGCAGTGCCTATTAAAGATGCTGTTTAATGGTTTGAGAAAGAAAAGTAAGTAAATTTTGAAACCACATCATAGTATTATCTAAAGGGATAGTAAAGCCACATATACTCTCCTTACGCCAATTATGTTTTAGCCCCAGGTATGGCGTAAGCCTATTACCAACCGAGCACAAATCCAGACTTCAAGCGACTACAGATAAATTCTTTAAACCTACAGTCGTAACTATTAGCAGTCACCTTAGCAACCATTTGACCTGCTTGGAAGATTTTGATAACATAGTATTCAATACTTATTTAGTTAAGTAACACTTAGGTCGACGTGAGCGAAGCCGCGGGCAACAGCTAGTAATAAATATAAGTCTGAAATCGCCAATCCGCCTTGAGCAAGCGTGGTGATCAATGCTCGTACCTTCTCTGTATGAGAAGAGGACTCCAGCCTGCAGTGGGTCAATAATAGGCAGGTATTATAAGTACCTATTGAACATAGGTAGGGATGCCAGACCCTGAATTCGGAAGGCCGAACTTCCAGCAATAAAGCCGGACTTTCGAGTAAAATTGGTTACCTAAAAAAGTCGAATTTTAATTCTGAATTTTAAAACGATAACATTAAATTGTATTAATTTTCCCTTTAACAGGAAATCAACTTCTAATTAATTAAATGGACAAACCGGACACCGACTAATTTGGCGGGACACGCGTCCAAAAACCCTACCGCAGATGTTAATAAGTAGTCGGTACCCAACAAATGGGCAGTCACGTCTGTCGGCATACTTAAATCCTAGATTAGGCGATCTCAAAAAAACAAAGTCATTAATTTTTTGATCATTAAAATCAAATCATTTATTTCCAATGAATCAATTACAGGCACTTTCAAATTGTCACACGTCCTACAAAAAGTCAGCCCCACGAAACTATGTATATATTAAATCGGTCCTACAAAAAGTTAAACGTGTGCGGAAGCTCTATCGGACCGTTCAATAAATCCATAGTTTCGACTTTTTGTAGAACGAGTGCGTTCATTTATTAGAATTTATATATTCCATTCTCTCCGACAAAAAAATCGGTCACCGATTGTCTGACGTGGACAGACAGCCTAAATCGAACTTAAAAACTTACAAAATATTTATTATACAATAGGTATATTTAGTATCACGATCACGCTTGACCTTGATTACTTTAATTGAATAGGTACCTAAGTAGTAGAGATATTTTTAGAGTCACAGATTCCACTGCAAGCTAGATCATCATATAGTTAGGTAATTGCTACCTACACAGAAATAATATCAGAATAAATATTAAACAGTCATATTGCGCAGATGAGAAGTTTAGACGAACGAACTCTTGACCCTGAGATCTGCGCTATTTATTGTTTACTAGCTGTTGCCCGCGACTTCGTTCGCGTTCACTATTTTATTGGTTTCGTTTGTTTTCGCATACCCCTTTTTTTAATTTAAGTAAATAAAAAATTTAATATAAAAATAGCATAAGTTACTTCTTATAACATCAGCTATCTGCGAGTGAAAGTCCCGTCAAAATCGGTCCAGCCGTTTCAGAGATAAGCCGAAACAAACAGACAGACAGACAGACCAAAATTTTAAAAATTGACTGCTACGCTAGAGGTCTTGGGTTCCATTCCCAGGTCGAGCGTTAGTATGGAAATGGATGACGTCATTGCGTGAATGGATCATGTAAAACGAGTAAATAGATGTACATAACACGATGAGATGTGCCATAAAGGGTGTAAGGGTAAGGGATTTATTTATTTAGGATCTCCAACTAATTTATTTATTGGCAACTATATTTTTGATCCTTTTGCGGTAGAGTCCTCTGGCCATGGGGTGTTATAGCCTTTTTAAGGAACAATCCATACGGTTGGTTGACACTTCCCGTGACCCAAAGGCTAGCTTTGACCTTGGCCAGAGGTTTAGCATTGCCATGCAATGTGGCAATGCTGCCAGTCTTTTAGGCACATTTCCAGTTGACTACGAAGCTGAGAATTTTTTTGATGCCATTTAGTTTAGCTTTTTACGTTATTTTATTTTAAGTCAGTAAATATCGTAAGTATATATACATATTAAAAGAAATCACACGTTTAAAAGAAAAATCAAACGAAAGATACACAAAATTTTAATCATGAAACAAATAATGGGCAAATGAAAGGTATTACGTAGATGTACTCCCTCACTTATAGGCCACTGCAAGCACAACCAAGTTAACAACCAGATGACAAAGTAATAAAAATACAATTTATCGGTAGGTATAAGATTACAATGATATCACCCCCCAGCAATTAAATGAATGTTTTGTCGCTTCTTAAAGAAAAACATTTGCTGTACCACATATTTCGACCTGACCTTGTAATTATTGTATTTTATTTATTTATCTATAAAACTTTTGCACATAATGTAAAAAAAATACACTGTACAAAGGCGGACTTAATGCCTTAGGCATTTTCTACCAGTCTACCTTAGGGTGATGCAGAGACAAAACATAGAAGGTGCAAGGAACAGAAAGTTCCCAGGAATAAAATGTAATAATAATATAAAACAAAATATACAGAGTAGAGAAAGATAAAAATACATAGGTGGAGAAATGTAACGAGCTAATTGTGCGACGAGTTTGCTATACCTGTTTTGTTTTTTTAAGCAACGAAATATTTATTTTATGAATAATAAGAATAAGGTAGAGAGTGGTCACCGAACCGAAATTTAATTACGAACATAGTTTTTGACTGGTGTATTTTTTACATCCTTCTGAAACTCATTCTGCATCGCCGTGTGCCACAAATAGAACTTGTATATGAAAAGGAATGCAGCATAAATTATATGGCTAAAAAAACACGACTCACAATTTACAAAATTACGTTCGTTCAATCTGATACTTATTATTCGCTAGCCATGCCAAACAAAGGTGTATAAAAAATTTGTTTCAATCTTCGATAACACTCAAATTTCCAGTAAAGACCCTACTTAAAACAATACGATTTCAATTTTATTCGAAGTAATAAAAACAGTTAACAGCTCATAAAGTTTATTCCTCAGTCTGCGCTGAATACACAAGTTTTATTATAATAAAACATAGGTATTATTATAATAAAGCAAAGGTATTGTTATAATAAAACATAGGTATTATTTTATTGAAACACAAGTAATATTTTATTAAAACATAGATCATAATATTTGCACATATTCTCACTTTTCTCTCTTTCTTTCTTTCGATTACGGGTCTGGGGGTGCATACGCAAGGCCCATGTTTCGAAGCTCACAGTCTTCTGTCATGAAATCCTGTAGAAGAAGTTTCTTGAGTGCCGTGCGACGTACCTGTTTATTAATTTTGAACACTTAGTTTATAACAATTTTCAACTGTCAAGCAGACTTATAAACAAAAGCTACCATCACGCCTGTATTCCCTGAAGGGTTAGGCAGAGGTGTACCAATGTACACCCACTGTTCGCCGGTATGTGTAGGTCCCATGTAATAGGGGCCGAGCCTATTGCAATTAACCGGGCACAAATGCTAGCTCCGAGCTGCTAGGGAGAATTCCATAGAAAAACCCAATAACACTTTTTGCTCGACCTGAGAATCGAACCCAAGACCTCTGAACTCTAAACTAATTGCACCACTTGCTCCTAAAGAACTATAAAGCGAGTTTTAAGAGCTATCTACCTCGATCGCAATAGTACCAGATTAGGTACCGTCAAACGGGGTGAATAGGGACGCAGGGGTGAATAGGGACGCAGGGGGAACGAAATTTTAAAAGGGATTTTTACTTTGAAATAATATAGTTTGTTACCAAAGAGATCTCTTCTGTTTTAACTAAATTACAATTTAAGATTTTAATGTCCTTGTTGGTAACAAACTATATTATTTCAAAGTAAAAATCCCTTTTAAAATTTCGTTCCGATTCACCCCTGCGTCCCTATTCACCCCGTTTGACTGTAGTGATAGTAGGGATCTAGACTGAGAGTAAACATTACTATACTATTTGAACTATTGTATCTTGTTCTATTTGACTTTCAACACTCTAATCATCGTTCAAGGGTTGAAAATTCAACAGTTGATTTAGGATACAGTACCTAATATTATGTAAGGCTCTAATTTGGTAGGGACTAGTTTTTTTTTTAATTAGATTCCTAGATTTATCTAGTCAAAGTCAAAGCATTTATTTCAATTAGTCCATTTACAAAGTTGAAGCTAGTTTTGCTCGTTCCAAAGCGTAGATCTCTATGGAGAAGAACGAGCACGAAACACCATGGACACTCTCACTCTAGTAATTCATAATTAGGTTTACTTCTATTAAACCTAATTAACGCATGTTGAAATAATTTTAAATCTATTCCAAGCATACACTTTGGATGTTCGATAGTAAGTACAAATATTAAATTAGTTAATTATTGCGATAGTAAAATTAATTTAATTATTGAGAGATCGTGCGTTCGCTCGTTTTGGTAGGATCAAACCCAATTATGGTATCTGCTTATACATATACGCGATTTTTAAGCAGAAGGTACTCAGATAAACCTGGTATTTTTTAGAAAATTTAGCCAGCCTATTTATTGACGAAACACCTGTAAAACTAAACAAAAAAGGAAATAGCTTTTCTTCACCTTTTTCATTATTCACTGCGGGGCTGTTCCCCGGCCGTGACGTCAATCAAATGTGATGTTATTTTTAGAAAACATGTTTGGTACTTATTTTTCACTTCCACGAAATGTTGACAGCAAGGGTATCAATCTCAGGTATTTTACCTACATGTACATGAGCTTATGCTCGCGATTCTGTCCGCGTAGTTTTTTCACCAGCATTAGGCAGCGTAGGTCCCACTGCTGGGCAAAGGCAAAGTTTCCTCTACTGCCTTCCACTCATCCCTATGCTTTGCCTTATCTGACTAATCTCCCATAAATGTGTAATATAAGTAACTAGCTTCTGCCAGCGACTTCTTTCGCGTGGTTTATCTCACCCGCGTTTTGTCTTTGGTTACTGCTCCTATCCCGTATGTCGTAGCATGGTGTTATAAAGCCTATAGCCTTCCTTGATAAATGGACCATCCAACACAAAAATATTTTTTCAATTCAAACCAGCAGTTCCTGAGATTAGCGCGTTCAACCAAACAAACAAACAAACTCTTCAGCTTTAGAATATTAGTATAGATAAGTGGGATTTTTTTGACGTGTGTCAGTGAGCGGAACGTTTTCATCAAATAAATTCAACAATTGGAACAAAAAGGTCATATACCCATCACATCATTTAAATCACCATCCACACTTAATACATAAAACCTTTTTTCTAACAAAAGCTTAACTAAAACATTGTTGAAAAAAAATGTCCGCCCACGCTGAATTTCGTACAGTACATACAGTTACCATGTCAAATAAAAAGACCAGGGCCCGAGATTTAAGTAAAAAAAAATATTGTGTATTTAAACTTGGCCAGTGCACTCAGAACACTATTCTGACTTCAAAACAAGTGGAATTTCTTGCAGGACTATCTCGTTAGCCTAGTGATCCTAAGGGCGACTGCTACGCTAAAGGTCTTGGGTCGATTCCCAGGTCGAGCAAAAAGTGTTATTGGGTTTTTCCATTAGCATTTGCTCAGTAGCAGCCCGGAGTTTGGAAGTTGGTGGTGTGGGACCCCCGTGTCTCCGAAAGCACGAAAAGCCGTTGGTGCTGGCTGTCATTCGTTGATGTTTGTGAGTCGTTACAGATAGTCAGAAGCCTGGAAGTCTGACAACCAGTCTAACCAAGAGGTATCGTGTTGCCTAGTAACTTGGTTGTGGGCGTCAGATAAGCAGTCGCTCCATGTAAAACACTGGTACTCAGCTGTATCCGGTTAGACTGGTAGCCGACCAAAACATAGTTGGGAAAAGGCTAAGTAGATTATGAGTTTAAAGATGTCCCTTACACCCGATAATTTGACAGCCAGATTTATGAGGCCGCGTCTCTAGAGAACTCACGTGGACTATTTTTAGTGCCTACTAGCCACCTAAGCCAGCGTGTTCATTCGCGTTAATGTCGGTTACAAAGTTATTTTTCACCACGACTAAAAATTATAGTTAATACATCAAATAAAACCAGTATGGGTATATTAGTAACTGCCTCGTTGTCCTAGTGGTCCTAAGCGCCACTGCTACGCTAGAGGTCTTGGGTTTAATTCCCAGGTCGAGCAAAAAAGTGTTATTGGGTTTTTCTATGAAATCCTCAGTAGCAGCTCGGAGATAGGATTTGTGCCCGGTTAATGGCAATAGGCTCGCCCCCTATTCCATGGGACCTAAACATACCGGCGAACTGTCTGTGTATATTGGTACACCTCTGCCTAACCCTTCGGGGAATACAGGCGTGATGGTAAAACCAGTATCAGCATTTATTGACAATGGTGTACTAAGCGTGTGTACACTCAATTTAAAAATATATGTTTATAATCTGTCTGTAGATTGCATTTATAATCTGTTTACTATAAACGAATGAGTGAATCCTAATAAAGTAAATCCTAAAATAAGTCTTTAATAGCCAATAAATTCACCTATGGAAAGCAACATTATCAGCGAGTAACATAGGCTAAATTTTCTTTTTAACCGAGTTAAAAAAGAAGGAAGAGATTCTATGTTCGGCTATTTTTTAAATGTATGTTCACCGATTATTCGGTCAATTTTTCGGTCTTTTTTTCCAAGAAAAATGGCGGTCTTGAAACCGGAGTCGTGGCCAAAAGCTAGTAAGTTATAAATTGCACCACAAATGACTTTCAGCTGTGTTTGTGGTAGCCAAGTTAAATTACTTACCAAGACTCCAACAGAAATCTACGCGAAACATGTACAGTCAGAAAAAAAGATAAGTAGCCGGAGTCTCCTAATAACTTCAAAGTTTTTTAAATACCGATATATGTATGTTCTGGAATGTTATTTATTTTTATAAATAGAAAATAAATAGTTCACACACCATCACGCTTGTATTCCCCGAAGGGTCAAGCAGAGGTGTTAAAATGTACACCCACAGTTCGCCGGTATGTTTAGGTCCCATGTAATAGGGGGCGAGCCTATTGCCATTGACCGGGCACAATTCCTAACTCCGAGCTGCTACTGAGAATTACATACAAAAACCCAACAACACTTTTTGCTCGACCTGGGAATCGAATCGAAGACCTCTAGCGTAGTAGTCGCGCTTAGGACCGCTAGGCCAACGAGGCAGTTAATAAATACAATAAATAGTTTATTACTTAAATTAAATTTCATTTAAAAACGACCACCGGTTTCAAAGAAAACTTCAACCATAGTAGATGGTCTGGTTACTTATCTCTTTTGTTGCCCGTACATTAGGTAAATGATAAACTAACAGCTAATGTTTGCCCCTTCGCTTGCCGCAACTCTTCACGAATGAACATCATTTCGGGGCGAAGGTCCCGGTGGGCGAAGGGATCCATGTCGATTTTGAGCCTGGGGTCGATGTTCGCAAGCTGTTGATCACTGAAAAGAATTAATTAAACACTTTAGATACCTCTCTCTACATTACAAATCTATGCATACCTACATAAGCACAAACGAATTTTAAAAAATAAATGGGGCCCTAAAACACACCGGCGAACTGTGGGTGTACATTGGTACACCTCTGCCTAACCCTCCGGGGAATACAGGCGTGATGGCATGTTATGTTATGTAAATCGAAATAGCAGTTTACAACAAAAAAAAAACAATTTTTAAATATTTTTTTCTGTCCGTCTACCTGTTTGTTTCAGCTAATCTCCAAAAGGGCTCGATTGATTTTGACAGGACTCTTACTGGTCACTAGCTGGTGTCAAAGGAGAACTTAACTAAGGCTCCTTTTAGGTCATTTGAAATAAGATTTAGGGGACCACGCAACAAATTAAAATAACGTATAAGTACACCTACGAAGTCACTGGCATAAGTTCACTGTTTAAATATATCAAGTGAGCCAGTCCTTCCTGATCCTTTGCAGCACTTAACAGTGAGTAACTAATAGTAGCCGCCACGAGTCGTGAGGACAAGCATTAAGTTCATTTTTGGTTTTCTTTCTGGGTTTTTTGGATCACGCTGCACGCGATTGGTCCGTCGGTCGGACCGATTGCGTGCAGTGTTGGCGCCCTAAAAACCCAAAAATGAACTTGACGGTTGTGCTCACGACTCGTGGCGGCTACCATACCAGCGGGTTAAATCCATTTTTGCGACAAGTCCTGCCATCTATGCTTTCTAAACAAAAACGTGTTGTTCCATTGTTTACACCAGATATCGCTAGTTCCACACAGATGGCGCTTATAGTTATTGTACTGTTATTGTAATTTGCCTTTTAATTTGTTACTATTGTACAAATTTTACCCTCCACTGTATTGTTAACGAATAAATATTTTTTTATAGTCGTAATTACACGTCGTTTGTAACTATGTATGATTTACCGGTTTACTAAATAATATTAATTAATAACGTGTGGACTTGAAAACTGCAGTATTTTTCTTACTTTTACTTTCTCTATTCGGTTAGGTTTTGATACTTTGTGATTTATAAAATTATAACAAAGAATGAACTGAAATCTTATAAAAAACCTTTTGTTTATAGATAAATCTACATTTATTATTATTATAGCTCGTAACGTCTAACTTTGTCGCTTTGTGCTCTATGCTGTTACAAAATGTCCCTCACATGCCTACCTACTCTATTTTTAACTTTTATTTCATCAAATAATTACACGGAAAAATATAGTTACATATTAGTGCCTAGCGAACCAAATCATGTTCTTGCGACAGTAGGTAGCAAAACAAATAGATTAATTTTCAGTTAATTCTCTGCTCATTTGGATCGAAAAACGAAACTATAAGTAGGTATCTATCTACTGTAGGGTACAGTACCTACTCTTACAACCTTACAGCGTATTAACAAGCATTAAATAAAATCTTGACAAACTAATAAACTATTGAAATCTTGCAAACCAAAGGTTGATGACTTTGCATTTCAATTACATACGCTAGATGTCACTACCATAGCCGGGAATAAAAAATAATCGTGCTGCCGCCTGACCTAATATGACCGCCTGCACGAATTATTTTTACCTAGGAAGGAAAATAAACAATCATTACAAATTAGCTCCAACATCTGCTTCCAATGCTCCTGCTTCATCCAAAGTCTCTCCTGTAGTTTCTCCATCTTGATTACCATCAGACATTCTGAGAGTCAAAGTAAATTATCAGTTGTTATTAGTGGTAGGTATTGTATTTTTAAGTAATCTCGTATGTCAGTGTAATTGGGTAATTTGACAATCAACGATGATCAATAAATAAATCTTTATTTTTTATAAAAAAAAATCTATCAAGATTTTTTGAAAATTCAATGAGTGAGGCGGCCAGGTTCCTACCATTAAATTTTTTTTTATTCATTTTGTTATTTTAATATTCTCATCGTCATTTCTATGTTGTATGATAATCATTGAGTGAGTTTATTAACAATATTTTTTTTTTTATCAAGGGTTTAAAAAGATAGAATCAGCACCATCTATGACTTGTGGCTTACACTAAAGTTAAAAGATGATGTGCGTTCTGAAGTAATTTTTTTCACAAAAACAGTCTCGAATGCGTTTTAGTTTTATATATAACTTATTATCTATCATTAATTATTAAACAGTAAGAAATTATTGTATTCGAGTAAATAACTGTGAGTTACTTTAAAATTTAATTACAAGAATAATTTAATTTTCTTAGAGGCAACGATGACTCATCAACATACAATATTTCTGAACGCACTCCCACTAGTAAAAGGGTGAGTGAACCGCCTCATTGTTATTTATTGCATTTGCCTCTAATAATACATTAATTAGCCGTTTTACGGACACAGCGAGTGCAATAACATAGGTCGCGACAGCCATGCCGATGTGAGTAATTTAAAAGGTGTGGCACGACAAGGGGCGTAGTTTCTCATCTAGTGACATTAGTGGTGTGAAAAAATATTCTTCCTAACTCGTCGCAAGATGACCGAGTACAAATTGGTGGTGGTAGGCGCCGGAGGCGTCGGTAAATCCGCATTGACTATACAGCTGATACAGAATCACTTTGTGGACGAGTACGATCCTACGATCGAGGATTCGTATCGGAAACAAGTAGTTATCGATGGTGAGACGTGTTTGTTAGACATCCTGGACACGGCAGGGCAGGAGGAGTACTCCGCGATGCGGGACCAGTACATGCGGACGGGGGAGGGCTTCCTGCTGGTGTTCGCAGTGAACAGTGCTAAAAGTTTCGAAGACATTGGCTCCTATCGGGAGCAGATAAAGCGGGTGAAGGACGCTGAAGAGGTACCCATGGTGCTGGTGGGCAACAAGTGCGACCTGCAGGCGTGGGCTGTGGACATGGCACAGGCGCGCGAGGTGAGCTTGTTTACATAATAAACCTGTGCTATACCACCCTATTCACATGTTCTTTGTTTATGTACCCTGCAACCAAGGAACTGTTCATTCATAAATCAAGCAACGTAAGCTGTGATACACTTCATTGAGTAATTATCTCCCATTTGTCTTAAAATAATAGTATGTGAAGGAGTTGTAAGCATCTTATATAAGATCTTTGTTTGCGTACATCCATTCTTTAGGCCATGGAAGCACATTCTTTTAAAGACAGCAGACAAGAATTACATGAGTAAGACTAGGTAGTCTCTTGATTGCGTATAAGACTCTTTTGTGTAAAAACAGTGAAGGATAATGATTTAAAGTAATTCAATAGCCTTATATTAAAACATATGATGTCACAGCTTAAAAAATACTGCCTTTTATTGTCCCACTGCAGGATATAGGCCTCTTTATATACAGCACGGTGACCACTCATACTGCAAATGCCCAGTGGTTAAAACGTCCGTCTCTCCTAGGTTATTGGACATTACTAAAATTGGTGGAAAAAAAATATATAATGCATAAACATGGACTTAGTCTCAAACTACCAATCGACCTTAAGCAATTTAAAAAATACACAATAATATTATTATGATTATTTTTTAGAAATTTTTATCTAGAGGACACAGCTACACATAATTGTATCCTTCACATGAACTGATCATATTTACCTACTTGTGATTATTGTAATGCCCATGTAAAAAGCTAATAAAAACACTGAATGATGTCAGCAACAAAACCGTGATGTCTCTACTAGATGTAAACTAACATAATTTTATTACCTTACACCTGCTAGTAGGTACTTTTTAACAATGTTATTACAGTACTCTCTGGAAGCTTTTACTTGTATTTGAACTGTAGAAAAATAAATAACATTGATGGTAATACCAGTGCAATTCATGCAAGGCAATTTCATGTTTTCTTATAAGGTTTTAGAAAGAAAAGAAAACTGCGTCCTTAGCCTAGTGGTCCTAAGCACGACTGCTACGCTAGAAGTCTTGGGTTCAATTCCCAGGTGGAGCAAAAAATGTTGTTGGGTTTTTCTATGAAATTCTCAGTAGCGGCTCGGAGTTAGGATCTGTGCCTAGATGATGGCAATAGGCTCACCCCCTGTTACATGGGACCTAAACATACTGGCGAACTGTGGGTGTACATTAATACACCTCTGCCTAACCCTTCGGGGAATACAAGCGTGATGGTATGTATGTAAAATAAATAAATGTACTTTTCTGTGTCTCCTGGCCAGGCAATTATGAAGACATTTTATATCTGAATATTTAAAAAATAAATGAACACTCATATTATCTTCGCTCTTGGTTACTGCTAGCCCCAAAGGATCTTTGAGGCAGGGATCCTATGTTCATTTCATCCATACTATCCATAGTTACATATACTAAATACAAATATTATTAATGCAAAAATAACTATTTGCTAAGCTTTCATGACTAAACTTCATGCTGAACCGATTATTATAAAATTTGCTTTGGTTACCCCATTTGAACCATTCACACAGAATATGTAGAAAAATAATTCGAGTATTATTCATAAGAAGTGAAGTATACTAGCACCTACTCACAGTATTGTAATCTTACTTTGATACTATAACAGTTCTCGCCTATGTTTCTTTCATACATACTTTAAGAAAATTACTTCTCAAATTACTTACTATTAAAATTATAAGCTGCAGCCAGGCTACAGTAAACTTATCATAACAACTATGTTTGAAGAATTTAACACATATTTAGTAACATCATCTAATACTTGCGCAAACAAACCTTATTACAGTTTCACATTAACCTCACATTCAGATTTAATTTCAAAATTCATGTGCGTTACTATTTTATACATATATACTAGCGAACTGCCCGCGACTTCGTCTGCGTGGTTAATTTCACCCGCGTTGTCTTACGTGTTTAATTACTGCTCCGCTTCCGTGTGTCGTAGCGTGATGTTATATAGCATATGTTATTTAGGAATAATCTAGCTATCTATTGGTGAAGAAATGGTTAAAATTGGTTCAGTAGTTTCGGAGCTTATTTGGTACAAAAAAAGCCTAAAAAACCTTTCCTCTTATAATATTCGTTTAAATGAGGCATTGCATTGAAGGAAACAATGTTTTTCTTTTTAATGACAATGTAAAAACATCCTGTTTCTACGTGACTAAGAGTTATTTTGATACAAACAATAACAAGTATTTCAAAGACATTCCAATGTCTATTGAATTGTATTCTGCCTAGCAACCTGTATAACATGTTATCAGTGTAGTGATTTATTGATTGCATTATCTTGACTTATCTTTTACTAGTACTTACTACGTCTGAAGAACAACATTTTGTATGTTATGCTTTCATAGTTTGTACAATATAAGTCTACACAAGTGTTCATACTAATATGAGCTGCTCGCTCATCCTGGATAGTCTATATCTGTTTCTGAAGATTTTTTTTGGTTTTATGTTTAAAAGCGCTATAAATTACCAGCCGAAGTGGAATAATTTCTTTTCATAATATGTAGCTGGATTCATGAGGAATAGTATAGGCAATTGACATCACGCTACGACTCACGGGAGCGGAGCATTAACCAAAACCGTAACTAAACAAGTCTAAAACTGCGAGGTATAGGTAGTTCTCAACAGCCTTACACACAAGGATATTACCAAAACTCATGCATTCTTATTCAGACTCAGGTCCTTATTGAAGCATTATAATGCCCCACTTCATAGATACACCAAATCTATAAGGTCAGTTTACACCGAGACGCGACGCGAAGCGACACTGCGCGCAAATCAACTCAAAATATATCTTTATTTACTACATTAAAAGATACACATATCATTGTGAGAATTCGGTGCTGGATAGTGCTGCGTCGTGTAAATTCTACAATGAAATGTGTATCTTTTAATGTAGTAAATAAAGTTGTATTTTGAGTCGATGTGCGCGCAGCGTCGCGTCGCGTCCCGTCTCGGTGTGAGCTGACCCTAAAACTACCTGGTTTTATCAGGCAAGCTAAGGCATGTTGCACAAGAATACAACTTGAATTTAAAATGTTTTTATTTATTTTCAATTTACTAGTTACATTTAAATTGACAACATAATGTAATAAATTCAGTAAAACATGAGCTTGAACAAACATTTATTAATTTATTTAAACTTTATGGAACAAAAAGTACAAAGGCAGACTTAATGCCTCAGACATTCCCTAACAGTGCACCGGACCACATAAACAAATACAGGGTACATAAAAGTATACAGATCCATATACCTATTTTGCATTTCTTTTTCACAGTAGTTCAAAAATAAAACACAAAATTATTTGGAATAAATTCTTTCTAACCGCATGACCTGTGTCACTTCAGCATTCTCAAACGAGGCAAGAGAAAATAATTCAAGACAGCAATTAAGAGTAATTAACTGTTCTTCTCATAAAGTGAGTCATGTGGCGTGGGTACATTGTTCATGTGCCACTTCAGTTCAATGGAAGCACTTTATAATGTGCTCTTTCAGATGTTAGCTTTTAATCATTTTTCAGTCTGGTAAGTAATTAAGGAGAAATTTTGATGGCTATCTCTGTGTGGAATTCTTTGAAGTTATTGTTTTATTAATATCTAAGGGCTCTTTTTTCAAGTGCCACATAAAAAATAAAGATATATATTTGAATTTATTTTGTAAAACATAAGTAAATAATATGGGTCTTAAAGATTTGAAACTAACATTTTTTGCCAATTAGTTATGACATAAAATTTTTAACCATATCCACATACCATCACGCCTGTATTCCCCGAAGGGTTAGGCAGAGGTGTAACAATGTACACCCACAATTCGCCGATATATTTACGTTTTTCATAAGCCTAGTCTTAACAATCTGATAGGTTCAACCTGTAAGATAGTGTGTGTAAATAAATAAATAAATGTAATAGGGGGCGAGCCTATTGCCAGTAACAGGGCACAAATCCTAACTCCGAGCTGCTATTGAGAAATTCTTAGAAAAACCCAATAACACTTTTTGCTTGACCTGGGAATCGAACCCAAGACCTCTAGCGTAGCAGTCGCGCTTAGGACCACTAGGCCAACGAGGCAGTTATAATATTATACATTTAAAGTATTCTATTGAAGTAAGTATCTTGATTACTAAAATTATAACAGGTTACTAGCTAACACGGGCACACCGTGACTTCTTTCGCGTGGAAGTCAACTATGCCATAAAACATAACCTATGACACTCGAAAATAGCGTAGCTTTCTATCAAAGAAAAAGTTTGTTTTTATAATATCAGTATAGATTTTACCTATTAAGCATTTATCTATGACATGAACAATGCAGACTTCCAACCCATCTGCCTATTTTACTAATAAGTATGCATGCAATAAAATGCGAAATAAAGGCTCTAATCTAATGACGGTATAAAAAAAAATACTTTTAAATGTCTTCAAAAAATGGTCTTATGAAAATAGTATAGAAGTCGCTCGAGTCGTGAGCACAAATGTCAAGTTAATTTTCGGGATTTCGGGTTCCTCTCTGGGTATTTTGGCCCGCGGACGCTGCAAACGATTGGTCCGTCAGTCGGATCGATCGCGTGCAGCGTTGGCGCCCCAAAAAACCCCGAACGGAACCCAAAAACCGAAAAATTAACTTAACATTTGTGCTCACGACTCGTGGCGACTAATATATCCCTATAATAACCTTATTAGGAAGGGTGAAAATTGGTTAACCGCAACTGTCCGCGACTGTACATACAGTTGTTGTATTGCACAAATACAAACAATACCTATGTTTGAAATACTTCATGACTTCATTTTATGCATTCCATAAACGTTGTACACCTACTGTTTTCATTGCTTGCATAATAAATTAAGTAAATAATACCATGTAATAAGCTCATCCCGTATTACATGGGACCTAAACATACCGGCGGACTGTGGGTGTACATTGGTACACCTCTACCTAACCCTTCGGGGAATACAGGCGTGATGGCAAGTTAATATAAACAATATAGAAATGTGACTTTTTTTCGATAAAATAAGGACAAAAGGCAACAAATATATTGTATTCTTGTTCCAGTTTACTATTAAATTACTTTGCCAGCGTTTTCGGCCGCGTTAAAGTTATTTAGTTTAACACACATGCACATACCATCACGCCTGTATTCCCCGAAGGGTTAGACGGAGATGTACCAATGTACACCCACAGTTCGCCGGTATGTTTAGGTCCCATGTAATAGGTGGCGAGCCTATTGCCATTAACCGGGCACAAATCCTAAATCCGAGCTGCTACTGAGAATTTAATAGAAAAACCCAATAACACTTTTTGCTCGATCTGGGAATCGAACCCAAGACCTCTAGCGTTGCAGTCGCTCTTAGGACCACTAGGCTAACGTGGCAGTTTAGTTTAATTGATATAATATGTAGTATCCCACGGGAACCCTACATTTTTTGGGATAAAAACTAGCCTACGTGCTGTTCCAGACTATAATCCATATTTGTGCTAAATTACATCATGATTCGTTCAGCCGTTTAAGAGTGAAAGAGTAACAAACATCCATCCATCCTCGCAAACTTACGCATCTATACATATAATAAAATCGTAGCGAAGTCAAAACTGTACATTTAATATTTTTGAAAAAAAGTAATTGCTACGAGGTCGGGTAATGATTCTAATGCCGAAAATATGGTTTTTAGAATTTTTGTCTGTTTGTCTGTTTGTCTGTTTGTCTGTGCGTTTGAACACGCTAATCTCAGCCGTGGCTGAACCGATTTGAATGCGGTTTTCACTAATGTATTGCGGTAAGCTCCACTTAAAACTTAGGCTATAAATTATCACGCTATTTGCTTTGGGGGATGAGCAATGTTGCATTATGTCTGAGTTCTTCTACAGATTCTCACGGGATTGAAAACAACGACATATAATGTAAGAATATTGTAGATAGCTGCGGAATTGAACTTCTAAAATAATTATCATCACGCTATACCTTCAAAGAGTTAAGCAGTCAATAATGGCAAACTAGAACGGCTATTTTAGAGTTATATCCGAAGTAGTAAATAGTCTAATGGTTTGATGACCGCCTTGCAAATCGGTGATCGTGAGTTCGGTCCTCAATAACAGTTTTACTTTTTGTGTTTTTTCAAACATTTTTTTTCGTACAGGTAGATTCCCAACAATAATAAAATAAAAGTATGCATAACTTCTGCCATAACATTGATTTGCTTACTTATTTTTTTAAATCTTTTAATATTAAAGCAGAAAATAATGTCTGTACATAGTCTATACTTATAATAAAATCGTAGCGAAGTCAAAACTGTACATTTAATATATTAAAAAAAAAAGTGATTGCTACGGGGTCGGGAAGCGATTCTAAATTTTTGTCTGTTTGTTTGTTAGAGCATCACGCAAATACTGCCGGACAGATTCCGTTCAATTTTTGTATTGTATATATTCATCATAGGCCAAAGTTGGTCGTAAGCTATAAATTAATCTGTATCATCATTGTTCATCCCCCAAAGTAGATAGCGCGCTACTTTGGGGGATGAACAATGATGATACAGATTACGACGGGTTTCAAAAAAGATGAAACAAAATATAACAATACTTTAGATGGCTGAGGATTGAACTGCTGAAATAATTATCATCACGCTATACCTTTAAGAAGCTAAACAGTCAATCATGGCAAAACAGAACGGCAATTTCAAATCTTTTTCTATTGAATTAAATAGTCTAATGGTTCGATGACCGCCTTTCGAATCGCAGGGCTTGAGTTCGGTCTCGGTATAATGTTTTACTTTTTGTGATTTTTTAAATATTTCTTTTGAATACTAGAAGATTTCCAAACAATAATAAAATAGAAGTAGTCATTCTTATACAGTAACGCTTAGCTTGCTTATTTTTTCTTTATTATTTTTGCAGAAAAGAATGTCTATAATACATAGTTACTAAAAAACAGCAAATTGAAGTCAAAAATTTTCATCGAAAAAATAGAAACTGACAGGTGTGCAAACGATAGCAGAGCGGAAAATATACGTATTGTTAAAAAATTTATGTCTATTTGACTCTTTAATTTTGACAAAATAGTCTTTAAATGTCGGGCCAACACATGACTGTATTATTGCGCGTTTTAAATTCTTCTTTTCACATCAATGATACCCCTTTTTTTAAGGATGGGAAATCTTTAAATGTCTTCTTTCGCTCTGGGCGGAACGGAAGGGAGTGTCAGACTCTTACTGACTAAAACACAAAGTGTTCCTCCTAATGCCCTTTGCGTACCAGCGCCGCGGTGACTCTTTTGAATTCCGCAACCCTGTTAGACACTGGCCCTGGCGGGCCCCATCTTACAGTACTGACATTTCTTTGAGGCGCACGTGGAACACTACGCACCACCGACCCGGGATCGATGATACCCCTAACAATAATTTACACCGGTTAAGAAAAGTAGGTGGCCGCTTTTACTGATGCGTCAATTGCACTGAGTTTTGGACGGGTATATGATGCCCTCTTTTACCAAATTATGTTTGCAGCGGCCTACTTAAATGCGCAATCTATTCAATGCCTTCCAGATACATCACTGAAGTTCACTACCGGGAGGTAGGTAGTCTCACTAATTCAAGTAGTCATGAGGTGCTGGATATCTTCCTTCACACAATCTGCTTTGCTCTTTGGGTGGTGGGCTTTGTAATTAAGAGCTATTTCGCTATTTGTAATAAATAATGAGGTTAGGTAAGCATTATTGTTCTTGGACATGTTTTGGATTGCTATAAAATATACACAATACTGCAGATTACGTACATATTACACATACCATCACGCCTGTATTTCCCGATGGGTTAGGCAGAGGTGTAACAATGTACACCCACAGTTTGCCGGTATGTTTAGATCTCATGTAACAGGGGGCGAACCTATTGTCATTAACCGGGCACAAATCCTAACTCCGAGCTGCTACTGAGAATTTCATAGAAAAACCTAATAACACTCTGCTTGACCTGGGAATCGAACCCAAGACCCTAGACCCAAGACTCTAGCGTAGCAGTCGCGCTTAGGACCACTAGGCTAACGAGGCAGTTCCTATGAAAGACAGTGGGAGATATTTTATCCTATGAAATAAAAAATGTGACGTCATTAGCCGCAAGGAGTTAAGCAGTCAATTATAACATGGTGTGGGAATTGCTATATTTTTTTTATTATTATTACGCTATTTACTTTGTTTAGAGAATAGCTTCGGTGTTTAATTAAAGCCATGTAAGATATTTTGTGTGAGTTCGATCCCAATTGATTGTTACTTTTTGTCATTATTTTAATTGGTACCTAATTCAATTGTTTTTATTTTCGATGGGGATAGGATCGCCGCACCACAAGGTTTCTCTGACGCAGGTACTCTCTGGTCACAGTTGTTTCGGGATCTAACTGTTTCGGTTTCGGCGCTAGGACACGCCTTGGTGTTATCACTGTAGGATCACAAAGGAGCGTACGGTGGAGGTATGCCCCTGCTTGGGTAGAACATCAGCGTGTCCTCATAAAGGCGATTGGCGGCGGCGACATCTCGCGTCCGGCCTTGGTTCATCCATAGTCCGGAGCGAGGGAGAATGGGAAGCAATCGCTTCCTTCTGCGAAGTAGTAATGCCAACGAAGGAGGAGGCGAAACGCATGAGGGAGAGGTCAACCTTTCACCCCGGCCGCCAGAACAGAAGGGGATGCCCCGGGTGTCGAGAGTCGTAGAGCGATTCCAGACCACCGTCCGAGTGGACTTGCGGTCGGCTACCGTTGTGCGGCTCGCCGTCCAACCAGAATCAGACCCAAGTCGACGACGTACTGTGTTTCACGCGCGCCTCAAAGAGATGTCAGCACAGTTGCGGAATTTGTTCGAAAGACTCACCGCGGCCCTGGAACACAAAGGACATTGGAAGGAACTCGGATGGGTTTTAGCCAATAACAGTCTGACACTCCTTTCCACTAGAAAGGAAAAAATCATTTGACGACATCTCATGCTTAAAAAAGGGACCTCCCAACTTCGACACTTCATACAAGTGTTGAACGATTTATGTGCAAACGTTTTTTGTCCAAAATTTTAACGTCTGTCCTGAGCCACGCCACCAAAAAGTGTACTTATATTCAAATGGCAAAACACAAATAGATTAGCAACAACAGAAACTGTACCAAAATCAATTTCACCCATAGAAAAATTCCGTGACAGTCGTTCATCTGACGTTGAATGTCTCACAGACTTCACGCTTTCAGGATGCAAGTTGAATCAAGCATCAATCATGAATTATGCATCGCATTCGAAATTTCTTCTTATGGGTAGGTACTATAAACAGAAGATGTTCTACATGCTTAAAAATTTCTTTAAATGGAAATTTATTGTGTAGTTTACGGTTCCAAAGATAAGGGATAATTTGTGAGGTAAAACTTTGCTTAGTCTTTTAAGAAGTCTTATGCTTACTGTTTTTTGTTCATACTTTCTCCCAAAAACTTTACATTAATTGGGTTCTAACACGAAGCTCAAATTTTGTTGGCTGTTGCTCTGATTATAAGATTCATTTCTTCGGTCTTGATACTAGACAGATCGCAGCTACAATGTGAGGTATAATGTTAAAGCAGTGCCTATTAAAGATGCTGTTTAATGGTTTGAGAAAGAAAAGTAAGTAAATTTTGTAACCACATCATAGTATTATCTAAAGGGATAGTAAAGCCACATATACTCTCCTTACGCCAATTATGTTTTAGCCCCAGGTATGGCGTAAGCCTATTACCAGCCGTGCACTAATTCAGACTTCAAGCGACTACAGATAAATTCTTTAAACCTACAGTCGTAATTATTAGCAGTCACCTTAGCAACCATTTGACCTGCTTGGAAGATTTTGATAACATAGTATTCAATACTTATTTAGTTAAGTAACACTTAGGTCGACGTGAGCGAAGCCGCGGGCAACAGCTAGTTAATAATATTATCGTAGGATAGTAAGATTAGTGTAATTTAATATGATACCAAAAGTATAATCTGTATCAAAAACAAATCAAGTAATTACCTCCAAAACATCCGGTTTTCAAAATTTCGAGATAGTTAAATGCTACATAAGATTTTAACTACTTGATTAAAAAAAAAACCTACAAGTCTAAGATATGATATGTGATGTAATGTGATAACTGTAGGTAATCACAACATCTCAATGTCATACATAATATGCTAGGGAAACTCCCTCTATCAAAACCAACTTAAAGCCCATTATATCCTTTTGAATGCTACATTGAGCCACTTGAATTAAAACAATAAACTAAATCTCATAATATTTTTGTCCTGGGAATCCCTGTCATGTGACTATTTATTTATTTATTTTACTTTAACATAAAAATGGGTCCCGACTTCTACAATATAATTATCTTAACTGGTGATTCTTAAGTTAAGTGCAAACGGGCAAAATGACTTTCTTGCTTTAGGGCTTTTTTAATAATATTTAGAAAAGCAGTCGGGTTTTTTATTGTACACTAGCGATCTGCCCGCTACTTCGTTCGCGTGTCTTATTTCACCCGCGTTAAGTTACGTCTTTTGATACTGCTCCGCTCCCGTGTGTCGTAGCGTGATGCTATGTTAGTCTATGTAGGAATAATGTAGCTATCTATTGGTGATAAAATTGTTAAAATCGGTTCAGGAGTTTCGGAGGCTATTCGTTACAAACAAACAAAAAATCTTTCCTCTTCAAAATATTATTATAGTAGATATTCTTGTTAAGTAATTGTAGTAGACCACATTAATCGTGGCATGACGTTTTTATAACGTCTAAAGGGTCTAAGGACACTTTGGGCGCTCCATCGTCATGGTTAAGAACTCGCCACTGAGTGTCTGATAGGTCTTTATTCCCCCATTTTGCTAAATTTATAGCGTTCTACTTTGCTTGGCGCTTTGTGCTGGTGTTAATCTTGACATTAGCTATCATTCCTAAAATCCATGCAATTATCAATTCTGTCGCCATACAGATTTTCGCAATCATAGTAAGATAACTGAACTGACGTCTTAATACGTAAAGTGGTGTCTCTTTTGCAAAACCCATTAATGAAGAATTGATGTTGATTTTTTTTATAAAGAACAAGCAACATTTTTGAAAAATAAAGTGTTTTTCTTGATGAACCGGCCCCCTATTTTACCATGTTGCGGGAAAATGGCATATCGTTCTATTATTTCTCAAATCAATCAAAATTGAAACAAAACAAAAATAAGGTAATTGGTTATTTCTGTTCATGTAGGACTTATTAATATTATTTTGTAATTTAAGTTCAGAACTGTAAATAATAATCGTGTGAGTAATATTGTTCCTGGTGATACAAAATGGATAGGTAGGTAACTGTAATACGTATTACTCAGTGTTACTATGTTTTGATAAACTTAAAATGTACCAACTATGAGCTGTAGGCATTGTCGTTGAAATCATCTTGCATGAGTAACTTCCTCGTGTGAATTGTGGTCCCAGAAAATACTTATTTATTATACTAGCTATTGGTTCGGTCCTGTTGAGAGGATGAGTGAAAGGCGACTAACGAAAGGGATTTATATAGCAGATGTGAGTGGCAACGCCGGGAGAGGACGCCCTAGAAAGACCTACCCTGGCCTTATTGGTGGGGTTCTTCAGAAAGGTCATGTGCGCAGTACTCGTAACCGGCGTGCTTGTATGAACAGATGTATGAACGTGATCGAGGCGAAAGAAGTATGTAAGGATCGTAGCAGGTGGCGTTCTGTGGTTTCTGCCTACCCCCATGGGAAAAAGGCGTGAGTTTATGTATGTATGTGTAGCTATTGCCCGGGACTTCGTTCGCGTTCACTATTTCATTGGTTTCAATTTTGTTTTCGCGTAACTCTCTTTTATTACAATTTCTAAAATAAAAGTAGCCTTTTTTTTCTCATGGGGAAATCCTCATGGACTTCCTCCGCCTTGAGGAAGGCTGAGGGGAGTGTCGGACTGAAATAAAAGTAGCCTTAGTTACTACTTATAACATTGACTATCGGTAAGTAAAAGTCCCGTCAAAACCGGTCCAGCCGTTTTAGAGATTAGCTGAAACAAACAGACAGACAGACAAAAATTTTAAATTTTGATGTTAGTACCGTTTATACTTTCATATGGATTTTGTGAAAAGCTGTTAATTTGAAATTACAAACAGACACTTCAATTTTATTTATTTGTATAGATTAATCGTGTCATTTCTATTTTGTCTAGTCCTACACAATATTTAGGCGTATACGGTGGCCCAAATATTCGCTACTAACATATTGAACATTTATAAGTATTTCTGAACCTCGGTACCATCTTATCGGAGGTTCTAAATAGTTGATTCTATCTGGCTACTTAATGGTTGACCTTTCAAGTGCCGCTCGTAAAAGCCTACTTTGAAAAGTTGAAAACAAGCCGAAAGTTTGGACCCAAACTTTATCACAAATCTCTTTGTAAGCATTGTTCTCTCAAAGACTTAAGATGAGAGATTACAAATACCAAATAGTCACCCTTTTTGGTGATTTCAGATGCCAACACCACGTTTTGGCGCATCTATAGGTAGCCACTTTATTATTTTTCGATCGTTTACTCAAGTAAATAACATCAATACTTAAACTTACTAAAAACTTAACCGATTTTGAAAATTATTTTACCCATAGAAAGCCACATTAATTGTGAGTGTCATAGGCTATATGATATCACGCTACTACCCACAGGTACGGAGCAGTAACCAAAGACGTAACGTAAGGCGGATGAAATAAGTCACGCGAACAAAATCACTATAAAAAGCATTCCAGTCGGTAGAGAATATCTAACTAACCCGTCG
The DNA here is from genome assembly GCA_947462355.1 of Caradrina kadenii. Classification (NCBI taxonomy): domain Eukaryota; kingdom Metazoa; phylum Arthropoda; class Insecta; order Lepidoptera; family Noctuidae; genus Caradrina; species Caradrina kadenii. The sequence goes on along the minus strand of OX381686.1, from coordinate 13,084,191 downwards.
TGTGCTGAGCCTCTATTTATTTAAACACATTAAATGCCACTTAATCTCAAGAGATTTTAGGTAGGTCTACGAAAATACGGATGATACGTCAAAATACAGACAGAAACACGGTATAAATTTTACCTTCCTGGCTTCGTTATGAGTTTACTTAACTAGTGATACCTACCATTTTTTAAATGGACTATTCTGGTGACGATGACATTTTAATGTAATAATTTATAGACGTTCGTTATTGTTTTATTTATTGGTTTGACGTTCAGTTTCTTATCGCTGCTATGCTTGCCTGCCGACTATATCAGTAACATAAATAGGGGTTAACAACAAGCCTTTACTTGACACTAGCTTCTGCCCGCGAATTTGTCTGGCGTCAAATTTGATATGTTATTCCACAGGAACCGTACCTTTTTCAGTGATTAAAAGTATCCTATGTGTTATTCCACACTACAATCTATCTCAGTGCCAAATTAAAAGCGTGAAAGAGTAACAAATATCCATCCATCAATCCTCACAAACTTTCGCATTTATAATATTAGTAGGATATTTGCCGCTGCTATGGTAACCATCAAAGTCAAAGCATTTATTTCAATTAAACCACTTGCAGGCACTTTTGAATTACCAAGGAGTCGAATAATAATTCAGAAAGTTGAAGCCTCCTCGTTCCACAACGTAGATAGGCCTCTTAGAGAAGAACGAGCAAGAAACTCAACGCACACTCTTTCCAAATAAGTTTTTACAAAATCCCGGTTAGGTACATTATTCTTGCTGCTTCTACATATATCTCCAGGGCTTATAAATGGCATCCATTAGGACCGTCTTTAACCTACGAACTTTAAAATGTAACGATCGCTGTCTGACCTACTTACCGCGACTAGACTTTGTAAAAACTTTGTCCTGTTTAAAATATTTCCTTATGTGATTACCATTTTTGCGCCATAGACACTCTTTTATCCTTTCAAGATTGACGTCATTGGCGTTTCGTTTACGTCATTTCATCTTACAGAGACATATTATTCTAATATGTATTTATTGTGTCTCGTCGCGTCTCCTTCAACTTCATGTATTGATGATGATGATATTATTTAAAAACAGTTTTTGCATCACCTTTGTTTTTTACTGTAATAATACAAGTGTTAGTGGCGGTGGGTCAACTTTTGTAAAAGAAAAGCTGAAGCAATTTTTTTTTTCTTTCATCTTTTTTCCGTACACTGCTGGGCAAAGGCAAAAGTTTCCTCTATTGCCTTCAACTTATCCCTATGCGTTGCCTTTTCTGGCCAATCTCCCATAAATGTGTAATATAAGTAACTAGCGTCTGCCAACGATTTCGTTCGCGTGGTTTTTTCACCCGCGTTTTGTCTTTGGTTGCTGCTCCTCTCCCGTGTGTCGTAGCGTAATGTTATAAAGCCTAAAGCCTTCCTCGATAAATGAACTATCCAACACAACATGATTTTTTCAATTCAAACCAGAAGTTCCTGAGATTAGCGCGTTCAACCAAACAAACAAACTCTTCAGCCTTATAATATTAATATAGATTATTTCTATTAGGTAAAAAAATGTACAACCTAACAACTTTAACATCTATTGTCATACCCATACGCCAGAATTGTCAGTGCCATAATTATGGCGGGTATGCATAATCACGGCACTGACAATTCTGATAAGACTGCAGTTTAAGAAATACTTTGCCTAAGCTCTGCAAGGAGCTTGCGGATTTACATTCAATTCTTAACAAGTTAAGAGCTAAATTGCCGGATATGGTTGGAGTTGGTCTTGGGTTCAATTCCCAGGTCGAACAAAAAATGTTATTGGGTTTTTCTATGGAATTCTCACTAGCAGCTCGGGGTTAGGATTTGTGCCCGGTTAATGCCAATAGGCTCGCCCCTTATTACATGAGACTTAAACATACCGGCGAACTGTGGGTGTACATTGGTACACCTCTGCCTAACCCTTCGGGGAATACAGGCGTGATGGTATGTTCTGAATAAACACTTTCTCAAATTTTGTGCCGTTTTCAAGTGTTATATAATGTCTACGTGACTACCCATTTGCAGAGGGCTTAGCACGAGCAGAGCGTAGAGTAAACGTGTGGGAAGTTCGATCGAATTTTAAATTGAAAATGCCGGTTTAGCTCATATTTATTTAATTTGAAAGCTTTATACTTATCAATGGGACAGTACTTTAAGAAATTATCGTATAAATCTATAAGAAAATTATATAAAAAATAATAATAATACTTTTAGGTCGGTACATTTTTGTATTATTGGGTTCTGCCTGCGAATTTGTCGGCGTCAAAGTTGTTCTAATTTCCCACGGGAACCGTACATTTTTCCGGGATGAAATGTAATTCTAGACTAAACAATATTGTTTATTAATCTATCTTGGTAAGCCGGCAGATCATACAATTGTCGTAAGATCTATAACCAGCCTGAACATCATGATACTTCCAATGACACCTCATCCAATTGTAATATGACAATTGGTTTAAAAGTTATGTGGACACAGATGAACATGCATACATAAACTACTAAAAACATAACCTGCCTTTTGTCTTTGCCGAAGTTGGTTAAAAATATAACTCAATATCTGCATTTCCAGGTGGCGCGGAGTTACGGTGTTCCCTTCGTGGAGACGTCAGCTAAGACCCGCATGGGTGTCGACGATGCCTTCTACACCCTCGTACGGGAGATCCGCAAAGACAAGGCGAGTCGAGTGAAAAGAAATAGGAGAGGACGAACCATAGGCCCTGGACGCAAATTCAGATGCACATTTCTGTAATTCGATATATAATTTAGTGATAATATTTGTGGATATTATCTGATGGCGACGGATCGGTAAGTCAATATTATTGTCGGCAAACACTGCTTGTTTAGTTTTGTAAACTTTTTACTGTAGTGCTTTTTGTAGAGACAGTGACACTTTTGACTTTCGAACGTTAATCGATCGATACATGACCATCGATTTTAAACTCGTTGAAATAGATTTTCTTATATATAGGTATTAGTTGGACTACACTAAACTTTTTGTTAACAATAATATTGACTTCGTGCCAGTAGACTAGCTTCTAGACTACACGGCTTACAGTCACGGAATTGGAATCTTATAACATACAGTCTAAGGTTCCATTTCCATGATCATAGTGTAGCTAAGTTTAGGGAAAACGCTAAAGGTATAAAATTAAATACTTATTAGCCTTAATATAAATTTATAATACGAATATTTGAAATATGTTCAATTAAAATCGATTCTTGACATTTAAAACTAATATTGATCGAAAATTCTGAGTCCTGACTATTCAGCCGCGACACTTAATAATATTAATATACCGATATAATTAAATCTATATCGGTAATAGTTTGTATTGATATGAAATCGAATTAATGTACTTCACTTACCACTGTTTTACAAAATAATAGGCGTGCTTGCGCCCGAACTACATACACAACGCGCTTTTTGACTTATTTCTTACCATTTATATAAAACATTCTACATAGCATATAATCCTTGTATAATATTAATTATAATTAGCTAATCTCTGTGAGAAATATCCATAAATATTATATGTATAATGTAGTAATGAGGCAGTTATGAAAACTAAAGCATTCTTCTGTGGCTGAGTAAAAAAAACTTTGTACGGTCAAATATTTCAGAACTACTTTGTGCTTATTTGTATGAGATACCTTAAGCTTGAATGTGTGCTCATTGAGTTTGTATCTTTTGTGAGGGTAACCGAAGCCACAATTTATTCTATCAATTAGAAAACATCTCTCATTGAAGGTATCTAGTTAGTTAGAGGGGCTTATCACTGCTGCCCCAATATCTTAGCCTAGAAGTCAGTCTGTCTTTAGACGGACTGACTCGAGAAGGATAGACAAAAGATTCTAATTATTTATTGTTTAAGTATTAAACCCAAATTAGATCTATAAATTAAGAATATTTTTTGTGACGAAAGAATGCGCTATATCGTTAAGTTTCTGACCATGAGGATAATGATGACTAAGCTCACGTATAGCTACTTTTACTGTTATGAATGTTGACCTATTCGGAATCTTTTCTCACTCTTATCAAGTAACAATACTCAACTTACAAGCACTGGCTTCAAGTTCTCAAGGTGCTATTTCAAGCATAGTATACTTGTAGCGAAGGCCGTGTCTGTTTAAAAAAAAAAACTTGTAAGTGTGAACTAAAAATTAAATGTAACCAAGTTATATAAATTACATTCAGTTGTATTTAAATAATGGAAATTGTAGATGACAAAAAGAAATAGCAAATTAATTCTAATTAATTCGCTTTTACCTAATGTCCAACTTCTTTTTACCCTTAGAATTATTTATCCGAATAAAAGGGTAAATTCGAATTGTTTTCGCGTAATATAATGGTTGTGCATTATTCAAGTACAATTTTAGATTGGTTGTAATAACTGTTTAGTACAAATAGTGCACAATTATTGGGTAGACATTGCCTAGTATTACACCATGTCTCTTAATACAAGAATAGCTCAACAAGACTTACAATACCTATCTAAAATTCGTACCTATTGTATAATAATCACAATATTTTCAGTTCTAAAATTTTAAATATCTGTTTAATGTAATTCCTGTTTTACTAGACTTTATCTTTGATAAAAATGGCTGCCGAGAATAGAGCGCAGCCGATATCATATACAATCGTTATTGTAGCATAATATTAGGAACATTGTTAAATGTTTTCTACTTTAGCTAGAAGCAAATTTGCAAGCTATATTGAAGTTTGTAACTCCTTGACATATTATTATGCTTGTAATTTTTGGTGTAATGCCAAATAAGCGTTATTAAAGAATTTGTATAGTTTTCCATTAACAAATATATATTGTGTTCCAAGTATTTCGGCCACCATTGTAAATGTTACGAATCCTAGTAGCGCTTCCAATTGCTCACAAACCGCCCTCTAGGAACTTAGGAAATGCAGTTTTTTTATGAGAGGCCAAAGTTTATGTCTCGCAAAATATTATAAAATATCTCTATTACTTTTTATTATTTTACTCAGCATGTACAATGAATTATTCAAACGAATTTTTTAAATCAAATATCAACAATCATACATTTTAATTTTGACAGCGTTTTTTTTTAGTATGTTAAGTTAATATTAGAAAGATTAGTTGTTAGTTTTAATTATAATTTTAAAAATACACCAGGTACTTGCAACATTTTGTTTTCGAACTGTTTTTATGGTCCTCAGTTCACAAATAGTAATAGACTAGCTAGCGGTTAGCAGTCCACCAGGCAGTAAATACCATAAGTCAATGTTTTTGCTCATGTAATTCAACTATATATTGGATTATACTCAATTTAATATAACATTAGAAAAATAACGTTACAACGCTATTATTATTTCAATCATAGCTTATAAAGCTTGCTTATTTCACAATATTTTTTTTTTACTTTGCAGTAATTTCAACAATTTAACACAAAAACTAACGTTATTTGGCCGTTATTTCTCTAATGCTTTAATAAATGGAGCATAGCTTTACCTTCATAATAATAAACGTTTTTTATTAGGTGCCAAACTATATGAGTACTTGGTATATTTTTACAAATATGTATAATATTAATTTCGAACGAAAATCCAAGCTGCCATGAAAATCGTCATCAGCCAGAATAATTTTTGCCATGAATTATGTATACCTACCTACCCCCATTTCGTAGCCATAATTTTATATTTACCTAACGAAAATATTTTTCAAGCTTTACAATAAACATTTACCTTTAATTAATAAACCCGGAGTAAAGTTACACCAGTATTAACTTCGATTTAACCATAATTTTTTCGAGGTTGAAGTTTGGCGCAATTTTACTCCGAGTTTATCAATAAGAGGGCTATTACAGTATAAACATCTATGTAATGCTGTCCCTATATTAATTACCTTGCTTGTAAACGTTGCTCAAAATAAATTCTTCTTTTTTCTAAGTAGTTTTAATTTTTATGTTCAGAAAAAGAATCTTACAAGTATTTGAAAACGTTTACGAGTGAGGGCTATAGTATGTAATATTTTTATTATATTAAATATAAATTTCAAAGCTAGTGCACAATTTTGTTGGAAATAGTTGATATTTTATGACTAATTAAATTCTGTAACAATATAGCACAAGACTGTGTGCTAATTGAAATAAATAAAATTGACGACGCAGTGTTTTATTTATCATCTGGGTTATATTTAAAATCAGTCAATCAGAAGGTTTGGCAGCGTTTCGGTTTTTAGGGTTGCGTACCCAAATTATGCCAAAATGGGACCCTATTAAAAGAAAACCCGGCAAGACTGGCGTGTGGACTAGCCTGGCTAGCCACGACTCGGGATTGCACCCCGGGAGCTGGACAAAAACGTCAGTTACTAGACGCTTGGGCATCCCCAAGGGTTTAGTGAGTGACTGTCCTTCACTCAACTACAACGGTTTGTCGAGGTCCACCGCGCCGATGTAAAAAAAGTTGAACAGCTGAGACATCACAGGATATATGGTGATCAATGCTCATGCCTTTTTTGTAAAGTAGAGGCTTTTGACCAGCAGCAGAACACAAAATAAGCTAATAAAATAGTAGTAGCTAGCCTGTCTTCCCCATAATTCTACTTCTATTCTTTCTATGGCCATGTGGGTCAAAACAATTATTGAAAAAAAAAAATTTTTTTTTTTTGGTCACCCACTTTTCTGAACTGTCAAGTGTGACAGATAGTATATAATCTATGGTGACAGATGTCCATTCCATGTCATTGATGTCATCAAAAAACTTGTAAACACCCGGAATCAAACTTAATTATTTGTATATCGCGACAATAAAGTACAATACTTATTAAAACAATGGAAGCGAAAGACGTTTGTGTAGAAATTGAAAACGATGAGTTTTATAGCAAGTTCTTAGACGAGTCTATAAAGCCTATAATCAATGAACATATTTCTGTTACGGATCAAGTGAATAGACTCGCGCAAGGGATTGAAAAACTTAGCAAAAGCTTAGAGAAACAAGTCCTTGCTAAACACAATGATTTACTAACACAGGCAAGTCATATTTCAGATTTAGAAATGACTTTAGAATCCGTCCAGTCTCAAGTACAGAGTTTGCTACGCGGCGCCGAAAAAATGAAAGATCGTGTACATACACCGTATTTTGCCCTAGAGAACCAAACCATGATGCTTGAAAGAGTTCAAACTACATGCAATCTACTAAGACACTCCTCTAAGATCTTGAACTTATGGAATAAACTGCAGAGTATCAAAGATAACCCATCCAAAGAGGCCATTATACTATTTGAGCTGAATGAGTTGATCAGTGACTATGATTTTGAAGGGATTGATCTACTTGACGAGGTTCTCAAGGCTGTACAACACAGGAGAACTGAGCTATTAACTAATTCTACAGAACTGTTACAATCGAGTCTACTGAGTGGAGACAAAGTTAAACTTTTACAATGCTTCAAGGTATTCCACAACCTACAGTGTACTGAGGAACAGATTAAAAACTCCGTTAACAGCATACTAACTGATGTAAAGAAAGAAATTACTACTGCATTAAATCTACAAATGGTTTCAATTGAAGTAAAGAAATCAAGCTCTGGAAGAATTGCACCAGGGAAAGCAAATATCATGAATGCCCAAGACTTTAAAATTAAACTGTGGGACAACATTGAGAAGCTCTTCAAAGTCGACATTTATAACAGCTGCACTAAAGTTATAATGCTTCAGAATGTAGTCAATGAATTACATGCAATTGGAAACTTCAGAAATATTGCCAAAAACTTCTGGGCCGACTTATCCCTAGTTTTCAGCAGTGAACTTGAGAAGAGCCCTCTCACTGTCAACCAATCTATAGAGATTGACTACCCAAGATTACTGAAATGCTTCAATGATTTACTTTCTAGATTAAAATGTAAGGATCTTGAAATGAACCGCTTGTGTCTGACAAAATGGGAAAACTCGTTTTTATCAAAATCCTTAGGAAAGTTATTAGAGCCTGTTAGAAGTATGTGGCATTTGTCACAAGTGCCAAACATGGACCAAATAGATAATGCTATCCGAGTTATTGCTGAAGCTCTGAGCATTTCACTTGGTGACAAACAGTTGAGTATAAGTTTGGCCAACAGTGTGGCCAAGTCTATCAAGCAGATGACTGTGGAGGCAGAGCAGAGGTTATCAATGGACAATGATGTTGCACAAATCATAGAATCACCTACAAGCTCGCAACAAAAGAATGCTGACCTGTGCAATGCTTTGTATTACTTCTCATCACAAATCAAAAGAGTCCTCATAAATATGAACTCAATGTTGCCCCAAGAAAGCATTCAAGTAGTTCAGAACAGCTTGAAAGATATCTCCAGCATGCCTATCCTTCAATTGTTTGCTGAATCAATCAAGAATTCGCTATACATTATTTTGATGACCATGCATGATGAACCTGATTTGATCAGGGCAGATGATCCAACTGGCAAAACTTTGTCATGTTCCCCGTACATGAAGGAACTTCAGCAGTTTGTGTCCAGATGCAAAGACATTTACTTGTCAATGTTTAGTGAAAAATCAGCTCTCAATGAATGTTGTATAAACATAGCTAGAGCCTGTATTGAGAGATTTACACAACACATCTGTAATGTAAGACCTCTGAGTAAGTTTGGTCGGGCAAAGTTGCAGATAGATTGTAAGCACCTGGAGATTGCTTTGTCCCCTCTAGTAAATGATATGACAGAGTTAGGAGATCACTATAGGCAGTTGAAGGCTTTGCACCTTTTGTTAGAGAAGACTCCTCAAGAAATAGCCAAGAGCCAATCTGAAGGTGCATGCTTACCTTACTCTTCAGTTATGATGTTCTTGTTCTCTCATGGAGGGCATCAGCTGTTGGCTCCCCATACCTGTGCTGGGTGGAATGTTCAGAAGTTGATGCAGTGGCTGGACTCCCACAAGAATGAGAGGGATAGGCTAGAGTTTGTAGCAGGAGCTTTGCAAAGATATCAAAATCATGTGAGACAGAACCAAATCGCGACATATGATGAGGTGTACCCGGTGCTGGTACAGCTGTTAGAGGATGGGAGGAAGTCTTTAAAGAAGTAGAGAAGTATTACAATAAATATTTAGTTTGTATATTATCCAATATTGTAAAATAATTAAATAAGTCATCCCAATGATTGGTTATTTATGTAGCACAAAAAGGGTTTGTAATGGACCTAGTGTTTCCTTATTGTTAATCATAAAATAAAAATATTATTTAACACTTAAAGTTATTTATTAAAAATTAAACTTGTTTAAAACAAAAATTGTCTTCTTAGTTATTTGGCGGCCATCTTCTACAAGCAAGTATTGTTCGTGATGTTGCCCACCTGAATCTGACGCAGGAAATGAATTATTTTAATTCAGTTTCTTCTGACCAATCTGCTAAAGAACGAGAAGAGGGTAATCATTCTAACAACTTGGAAGCAAGCTACTATTTAGGGGCCATTAATTTATTACATAAGACGATTTAGCTGAGGACCATGTATTATTTTTTCTTACAAGAGGGTGGGAGGGTACTCTTGGTAGTTCTTACGTAAGATTGCAAAAATGCGCAAATTTAAAAAAGAAATACCACCATTTATATTATATCATGTGTATTAATTTTTTCGTTTAGATTCTTACATAATAAATATTAAACAGTGGGGAAGGGGTCAAAAAGTAGAAAAAATAGTCTTACGTAATAAAAGGATGGCGTCTTATGCATACATCAATGCTAAATAATTAACGAAACGTGGGAAAACTATAAAACTGGTTAAGACCCAAGAATTAAAGTAAAATAGAATTTAATTCGAATAATGGTCAAGCAGTTTAGAAGCAACTAGAACTAACAGTGATGCCCGCCGTTTAAGCCAGGAACCTCCGCGGAAGTACGCAGGACAACCTACCAATCAGTTATATTTCATCACAATTGGATCCATGGTTTAGGAACAAACGGTTCGAGGACAAACATATAAACATTCGCTTTTTTTTGTATAGATAGATAATGAACTGTAGAGCCAAAACCCCCAGGTGTTCCACTAGAAGTAACAGTAATTGCGTAAAAAGTAATAAATATCATACGGAGTTATCTTGCACACAATTAACAACTTTATCTACGATGTAATTTAGTTCAAAATCAATCATAAAATAAAAGCTGCTCAGTTTATGCTAACCCTTGGTATTTATTTGACAGGGGCGGATCTATACATAGGCTTTATTGGCTACAGTCCAGGGCCCCGTGAACATAACGGGGCCCCCAACCCCAAAACTGCTTTTTGACAAAATAGTAATTTAAGTTGATTAATTAGGTAGGCCCCAAAATAGTGCTAGCTCCGGGCCCCACAAATTCACGGTCCGGCCCTACTATTTGACACTTTTTGTCAATTCGATTAGGACCTCTAGTATTTTAAGAGTAACCTCACACAATCAGATAATACAGTTGTAAAAAAAAAAAACATACGGCAACTAATAAAGATGTAAAATAAGTACCGTTTTACATTACGATATTTGCAAGCTACCAGTTTGCTTATGAACGGTCACAAATTAGGATCTCGTGACACTATTTAGTAGTGGCAATAGGCTCGCCCCCTATTACATGGGACCTAAAAATACCGGTGAACTGTGGGTGTACGCTGGTACACCTCTGGCTAACTCTTCGGGGAATACGGGCGTGATGGTATGTTATTGTATGTTTTATGTAAATTCGCCACCGGATTTAAGACTCATGGCGTCAACTGGTCGCTTGCAAATACCACAATCTAAGAATGAACTAAGGCTAAGTTTCAATACCAAACTACATAAATAAAAAAAAGAAGATATTTATTTAAATTCAACAACATTCTTATAAATCTAACTATTCAACAACCAGCAGCATACGCACACTACATAGCAACTATATACTTTAGGTACTTATGATAAACAAATGCATAGACTTAGAATAAATTAGACACTGGTGAACACATAGAATCGGGTACTAGACACCATCAACCAACAATTCCAAGACACAATTTTATTTCTCTTAAGAAACACTTTATTCTAGCCCTTATAATTAGATTAATTTTCAATTAACCGTAAACTTAGATTTTTAGAACTGCCTCGTTAGCCTAGTGGTCCTAAGCGTGACTGCATCGCTAGAGGTCTTGGGTTCGATTCCTAGGTCGAGCAAAAAGTGTTAGTAGGTTTTTCTATGAAATTCTCAGTAGCAGCCCGGTTAATGGCAATAGGCTCGCCCCCTATAAGCTGGGACCTAAATATACCAGCGAACTGTGGGTGTACATTGGTACACCCCTGCCTAATCCTTCGGGGAATAGTGGCGTGATGGTATGTATGTATGTATTAGATTTTTAGTAGTATTGAAATCAATAAATAGTTAGTCAATTGGGTCGGCAAAAAAGTACCATCACAACGATCTATTGCGCGAAGCGCGATTTGACAGCTCATGAAAAATATATCAATTGATAGTAGTTGAGAATTGATTGTTAGTAGTGTCTCGTACCCGATTGGTGACAGCTCATTGAATCATTGGAAAATAACCACAGATTTTTGCAGTAAAACAGAAGAGAAGATTTCACGACTTGGCCCAAGCTGTATAATGGACCTGATAAAAATGTCTAAAGGAAGGTAAGACAAAACGCCTTCAACCAATAAAGACCCCATATGATTATTTTATTTTATATTTACGATTGATTTATCTTATTGGAAAGTTTTTTTTCATCACTGAGGCAGTCAGTCTCAAATAGGAGTGGGCCAAAGCATTTGAGCTTGTACACAGTATCGAGGGCAGCTTTTTAAATTTGATTAACATTTACAGGATGTATAGAAAATGCTAGTCACTGGGAATTGTTTCTATTCAACTATGTAAAACTTAAGTGCTGCCATCTATATTTCTTAATTGACACTTTCCTCTTAACAATATTATCATTAACCATTTATACATTTAAAATATTGTCTTAGAAGCCATTTTCACCAGATTCAATTAAATATATCATTTAAATATACCACAAATTCTAATTCCAATACTTACTATAGCCTCGACTCGAAAAATATGTACTTTTCGCTATTGTCTACCGGCCAACTATACTTAACCATAGAAAACGAATAACACTGTGTAAAAGCGATGTTTGTGTTCCGTGTACGTTTAATATTGCACTACAAGCAACAAGAATATTGTAACCAAGATTTTGTAAAAACCAAATTGAAAAGAGTGTCCATGGAGTTTCTTGCTCGTTCTTCTCCATAGAGACCTACGTTTTGGAACGAGCAACTAGCTTCAACTTTTTGTGTGAGTAACTTCTTGACAATTCAAAAGTGCCTGTAAATGGTCTAATTGAAATAAATGTTTTGACTTTGCAACCCTGACTCATATCGTCATAGACAAGAGAGTGAGTACGATACGAACTCAATGATCATTTTCGCTAGTGATGTGCCAACTCTAAAAAAACTTAACTCGAGTTGAAATATAACTCGATTAGGTAGAACAAAGTTGAAAATTTAAATATTTTTGCTACGACGCCATCTTTAATTCAAAAGCGCAAAGGTTGCTTTCCGTCTGTAGGTTTGCTGTGGATGGAGCGTCTTCATTGCACGCCATCTAGTGTGAACAAGAGTGCTAATATGTATGGGCTACGCAGGAACTCGAGTTAATGAAAATTCAACTCGAGTTACTGAGAACCCAACTCGAGTAAACTGGAGTTAGCAAGTAGAGTTGACCCATCCCTAATTTTCATCTATATTTCTATCTCTCTTTACGTCCATCGCTCACGTGTGGATGTTGTTGCGCGTGAATATAATGAAAACAACGCTCCCACCTCATCGCCACTACACAAACTATTAATCGATTTTCTATGTATAACTTTCTACCTTAAGCCGTAGCACTACAGTCTATAATAATTAAACCTGTTGTGTTTCGAAGGCGACTTTGAACACTTCGTCGATATCGCTGACAAAGTGCACGTCCACCTTTTCCCTGATGAAGTCCGGCAGGTCATCGAAATCGCGCCGGTTCTCTTCGGGGAGAATCACACAGCTTACACCTGCGCGCTTCGCCTGTGAATATAATAATATTGTTATTTTTTTTTATCTAAACATACCAATATTATAGAAAGAAAAAATAGCTTGTTTATGAAACGTAATCTCTTAAGTACAGGTCCGATCATAAACATTCATTCACGTACGCTGGCCGCAACTTTGTCCGTGTTAATTATTACCAGTATTTTAAAAAATTACCTCTTATAAATACAAAAATTCAAACTAACTTTATCTTTTGATAATATAAGTATAAAAGAGTAATTATTTGTTATGTATCTAGGTTATAAAGGTTAAACTCGTAGCATAACTGAGGACTTACCGCAATAATCTTCTCCTTGATCCCCCCCACGGGCAGCACCCGGCCGGTGAGAGATATCTCGCCGGTCATGGCGAGGTCGTTGCGCACGTGCCGGCGCAGCGCCAGCGACGTGAGCGCGGTGGCGATGGTGGCGCCCGCCGACGGCCCGTCCTTAGGGGTCGCGCCCTCCGGCACGTGCAAGTGGATGTGGCTGGGGACGAGGACATATCATTAACTAGGTAAGTACCATACGACAAACGCAAAGACACGCCATCGGCCATTCTTGACTCGTTATAATATGATTTTCCCAACTATGTTGGGGTCAGTTTCCAGTCTAACCGGATACAGCTATATATACAGCCTATCTGACCTACACAACCCAGTTAGTGGGCAACACGATACCTCTTGGTTAGACTGGTTGTCAGACTTCCTGACTTCTGACTATCCGCAACGAATCAAAGATCTGCGAATGACAGCCGGGACCAACGGCTTTACGTGCTTTCCGAGGCACGGGGTTAAAACACCATCAACTTCCAAACTCCAAGCTGCTACTGAGCAAATCCTAATGGAAAAACCCAATAACACTTTTTTGACTGACCAGGGAATCGAACCCGGAACCCCACGCTCTTCAGTCACAACCACGACCTTCAGCGACCACGAGACCAATGGGGCAGTCAGACAGTCAGTGGGATATATTTCACTATGGAACCCTAAAAAATACCAATTTATTATTGTCCCACTGCGGGGCAAAGGCGTCTTCTCACACAGAGACGGCCAGACCAGCATTGAGCACCACGCCAGTTTAAGGTGGATTGGTGATTTCCGACTTATGATAACAAGACCTCAGCTTTCCTCACGATGTTTTCCTTCACCGATGTCAGTGATGTCCAAGAAAAACTTAAGAAGTATATATGAAATTAAAAGACACATTGGCATTTGCCCGGTATTGAACCCACAACCTCATACTTGAAGAGGGGGCGGGCGCCTTATCCACTGGTCCACAGGCCCTAAACAGCTCGCAATCCCTCACCTAATATTCAAGAACTTGTTCTCCGGGTAGCACAGCGTCATGTAGTTGCGCGCCACGGTGAGCGCGATGCGCGCGGACTCCTTCATGACGTCGCCGAGGTGCCCCGTGAGCTCCAGCGACCCCAGCGGGGACTTGTCGTCCGTGGCCGCGTTGCGCAGCGCAGTCTCGATGAACAGGGTGCTGCCGCCTTCACAGACCACACAAATTGTCGTTATACGGAGTACAAAAAGGCACTATACTGTAAATACTTGCTCGAAAGATAACCGTAACCAGAAGATTGGGTGAAAAACTGAAACTGACACTCCCTCTCGCCTCGCCCAGGGGGGGGGGGGGAAGTCATGATGATTTTTCACCCAAAAAAAAAACATGAAGCTTTATAGTTATGACGCAGAACAAAAAAAAAATATCTCTATGACGGAAAGATGTTACTATAAAAAAAACTAAAGTAAAATAAAGGAGCAACAATAAAAAAGTTATGAGGTTTTTTTTATGTCAAAAATTGTCGATCAACAGCAAGCAAAACGGTGAAAGGCACATCCAGTTTTAGAACAACTTCGGCTTTGTGGAGCTCTCTGTCTCCTTTGCTGACCTGTGTAACTTTTTATTATTAAGTATTATTTTCATTCCTGCGCACTAACCCATGGCAGTCCAGGCGAGCCCCATCACGACTCCTGGCGGCGTGATGTCGTACATGCGGTCGTGCTTGAAGGTAGGCTTGCCCACCAGCTCCGACAGGTTCGCGTCCGTCACTGTCAGCGTCTCTGTCTCTTGCTTCACTATCTTGTACGCTACTTTGCGGGCGATCTGGGAATGCAAGAAACAAAGAATAGAAAATGAAGTTAATCGATTCATTGCCACCTCCGTTTTGGTTCATTATTACAACGGGCCAAAACATTTGGTCGATGCCGCGCCAGAGGTGTCATATTTAGTTTTAACATGTTTTTCAAATTTTTTTATAAGCCGCACTAGGTGCCTCATTGGCCTCACTGAATATGTTCATATGACGTCGCTGGCGCGGTAGTGGCCACGAATCGGTTAAGATACTAAGACCCGGCTAAGAAAAAAACGTTCACCAAAAAGTTATAAACAAAACTTGAAGTTGGTTAATCTATCCATACTATAAATGCGAAATTAATTCTGTCTATCGACTAAACCACTGAACCATTTTTTATAAAATCTAGTATGGACTAAGTTTAAGTCAAAATAAAGGTTTACATAATTACAATAGAGGTACAATTTTTCTTAATGTAGTGTTTGTTCTGCCTGATCTAGGATTAATTAAAACCTGTGTTTCCGGTCATCACTTTACAATACATTTTTAAACAAGACAATTCATTAGAAGATAAATTCACAACAAGATAATAATTATAATACTAAATCATTTGAGTATAAAATACTTAACTAGACTGTTTAAATAATTTATCGAATAATGCCAATGACAATAATATAAAAACTATATACTAAGCATATGTTAAAATTTCCAGCAGTTTTTGAAAGGACACAGGCTACTTTTTACTTCACAACTTCGTCTGCGTCCGCCATGACAGACATTTACGCGCACGATGACGCCGGCAAAAGATAGTATACAGGGTTATTTATAAAATAATGACAACTGTGCAGGACTGTATTACTCTCATCATAAACAACAACTTTTGTTCTATAATTTTTTACAGAATCAAGCAACGCAAGCGCATTGAAGTGAATGACCGACTGAAGGATTTCAGTAAATTTGTAAATATGTCAAGTACAAACACCCCCGCCGCCCTAACCCCGCTCCCCTCGCTATTTTACTATCGCTTTCGTTTGCTTCGCATAGACTTCGTAACATTTAGAGCGTTCAATTTAAATGTTTTTATTTTTGTATGAAAATCTGATGAACTAAAATATGAAAAATTTTTAAATGTCATAGAACAAAAGTTGTTGATTATGATGTTAGTAACATTGTCCTGAGAGGTTGTCTATGTTTTACAAATAACCCTGTAGAAACAGATAATAGACAACCATACCATCACGCCTGTATTCCCCAAAGGGTTAGGCAGAGGTGTCATAATGTACACCCACAGCTCGCCGGTATGTTTAGGTCCCATGTAATAGGGGGCGAGCCTATTGCCATTAACCGGCCACAAATCCTAACTCTAGCTGCTACTGAGAATTTCATAGAAAAACCCAATACCACTTTGCTCGACCTGGGAATCGAACCCAAGACCTCTAGCGTAGCAGTCGCGCTAAGGATAGCAGGGTGGAGGAGGCCAACGAGGCAGTTAAGACACACAACACAGATACAGATAATAAAAAGAAATACTATTGTTTTAAATTGGGTAGGTGACACCATTAAACAATAATTCCACAACACAACTTCACAAATAACAACAGTTTATTTTAGCTTTGAAAACCCGATGAATTTTTGAATAACTATAAAATTCGATTTTTAGTTTCTTTGAAATCACTAAATAGTTAGTGAATTGAGATGTCAAAAAAGTGACGTCATGGTTTTGTATTGTCGTACAAAATCTATGGCGGAATCGCGGTTTGACAGCTCATATCAGTTGATTAGTGGTGTAATGTACCCAATTCGTAGTCACATGTCATTAATTAATATTATTTCATAGGCCGGTAGATCATGCAATATCATACATACAGCTGATCCACACAATCATGTTAGCATTAATATATCAGCTGATTTTTCTTTTTGTATCTGAGTCACTTAATTATGATCGACATACCTTCTCAATATGTTTCTGTAGGTTCCTGACTCCACTCTCCCGGCAGTAGGACTTGATGAGCGAGTGCAGGGACTCGGGCGTCAAGTCCAGCTGTGTGTCGCTGAGGCCACAGTTCTTACGGGCAGTCGGGACCAGGTACTGTTGAGCTATCGCCAGCTTCTCTTCGGCTACGTATCCTGGAGTGATGATAGAAGGTTAAGGGGGTGTCAAGGGGAGATAGCAGCTTTCGTTCATCGGGTTGAAACTCGTTAAATTAAAATGAACATCGAAATATTTGCCGATACCTACATGGACAATCACAGTATCAAGATTGAATCTGAAGAAATAAAAGAAACTGTTGACTTTCGAGATTTGTGCAAGGTCCACATACGCCAAAATCCTGACTCAGAGTTACTTGTTAACACGAGTTTAAATGATATACTGTCGTACAAAATGGGCCCGTGTTAGCAACTTTGAATGTAAATACACATTTTTATGGCCATACTTCAACTGACTACCCTTCTATTGAGCAAAAAAAAATTATCAGGCATCATTCAATTCCCCCCCTAGAGCCTTAGCCAAACATCCTCTATTCTACCACTCACCGGACATATCAATAAGTTCCATCCTATCTCTCAGCGGCTCAGGTATATGCTCTACCACGTTCGCAGTACAGATGAACAGCACCTTGGACAGGTCCACTGGCACGTCTAAGTAGTGGTCCAAGAAGTTCGCGTTCTGTTCTGGATCTAACAGTTCGAGGAGAGCTGATGATGGATCGCCGTGAACACCCCTAGAATGAAGGCATATTGATTTATTTGAAAATACACTTGTTTGTTCCCACTCATGCTTAGTCTTGCCATAATGAGCCAATTTAATAATTACATAATTACGTCAAAAGCCTCGAAAAAAATTACATTACTATCAAACAATAAATTCAATGCATATCAAAAACTTATGCTCAGAATAGATGTAAAATGATGTGTTCAACATTCAAAATCATTAAAATTATCTTAAAAATTGTTAATACTTAGTTGCAGTTAGCTCGTTTTGGCAGAACTCCAATTACGAGTAGCTTGTGGCGAATCAGACACTAATGACATTATAGACACTCCGGAAATTTTTCGCACACGTTTTCTGACACTCACGATTTTCTTCTCCCCTGTGATACTTGATATTCTAGTGTCAGACACTTATCTACTTACTTCTCTTATATGTCAGACACTCACCATATGAACTTTAGTACTTTTTACTTGCTATCTTCAACCACTTACTTGCCAATTTTGTCCACTTCATCAATCAGCACCAGTGGGTTCTCCGTGCCTGTCTTCTTCAGACACTGCACCAGTTTACCAGGCATTGCTCCCACGTACGTCCGTCTGTGTCCCTTGATCTCCGCAACGTCTGTCATGCCGCCCACTGAGAACCTGAAGTATTGTCGATTGAGCGCGCGGGCGATTGAACGAGCTGAAATGTGACGTAAGTGAAGATTGAAAGTTGTAGTAGTACTTAACTTTGATAAAAATTATGAAAGGATTCAAATATCAATCAAAAAATAGTTGAAATATAACAATTACTAAATCTTGCATGGTTTTCAAAGTAATTGAGAGTTTCAGCTATACATAGTTATGAGTCAGATTTTTACAAATTCAATATTTCCCATTTTAACTTGTTTTACATGGTGTATTTCTGAAGACGGTGATACCAGCTCAGAAGAAAAATTAAATGTAGTCCATGGAAGAACGTAAACATTGTATTTTTTTACATCTTGGTTATGACTCACCTATACTAGTTTTCCCAACCCCTGGCGGTCCATGGAAGCACAGAATCTTGCCCTGCGTAGACCCCTTCAACTGTGAAACCGCTATAAACTCCAATATCCTCTTCTTAATGTCATCCATGCCATAGTGGTCTTGGTCGAGAATCACTTGAGCGTCATCCAGCTTGAGATTTTCCTCGGATGTCACCCCCCAGGGCAGGGAGGTCAGCCAGTCTAGATAGCAGCGGGTAACACTGGAAATGAAGAAGAATCATTTTGTTTTTGGGGTTCCAGAGGGACAAAGGAACTGTATTACTAAGACTTTTGTCTATCTGTTTGTCACAGGGCTGTTACTTTTGAACCATGAGCATATTACAAAATCTCGAGAACAGTCGTGGGGCAGCAGCCCTCCAGACATAACATCTGGTCAGAGGATCCTACCTTTGCAGTTGAGGATGAGGAACTTCCCAACCGCATTCCTCGTATCATATTTTTTTTTAAGGATTGAATGTCATCAAATGGCTTCTTTCGCTCTGGGCGGAGTGGAACAGAGTGGCAGACCTTTACTGACTAAAATCCATCCGTGTTTCTTCTGCCCTTTTCGTGCCAGTTTCGCGGTGATTCGAACGAATTCCGCACCATCCCTCATACCTGTAAATAATCTTTTGATAACTTACTTGAACTCAGAACTATGGCTCTCCAAGAAGTTGAGCTTGTTCAGCTCCTCGTCGATAACCGTCTGTATCGCTTGTGGTACAGTCTTATCAGCTAAACGTTCCTTGAACTTATCGCCTATCGCGTCCTTATCGTCTTTTTCTAATCCTAACTCTTTTTTTATCACCTGTAGAATAAATGGAGATAGGTCAGTTTAGAATAGAATAAGAATAGAATAAGTATTTATTCGCATCAACAGTACAGCTATTAACAATACCTACAATACATACTTGTTAGACTTAAATAAAGTGCAGGTAGACTTAAGTTGTCGTAACTAGTACCCTTGCTAAGTTATCGGGATAACTTCTATTAAGGGCACCAGTCCCAACCCTTGTTTCATATTTAAGGCGATACAATATTAGAATGAAAGCAATTAATTAGTTTATTACACTGTTAGAGCAATAGGTATTTAATTAATGCTTTTCAGCGAAATTAATGTATAGATATATAATACAACTACATTAGCAGTAAAAATTGTTTTATAGGGTCTTGTATTTCAAAAAATAAAATAAGTTTTTTTTTCTGATGGGAAATCATCACATCACTTCTCCCGCAATGGGCGGGGCGGGAGGCAGTATCAGACTTTTACTGACTAAAACCCATCCAAGTTCCGTGTTATGCCCTTTGCGTTTCCGGGGCGCGGTATCTCTTACGCACAAGCAGCAGAAAATGGGAATGAACGAATTCCTCAAACGTAGAATGGTGTCACAACATGGAAATGTAGCTGAGTCGCCCACTACATAAGGCAGGGGAGGCGTCCGCGTGCTTGGCTCAAGTACACGTTTAAGATGGATATTTCTTGGGGGGAGAGGGGAGGGGGGGGAGTCTCCCTGACCCTCATAACGAACGGGAATAAAATCCGCGACTCAGCTACATTTCCAACTGCCTTTTTAAGGTTTAAGCTCCATAGGGTTACTAGACTTAAAAACTCAATTACAAAAGTCAACTGTACTTACTTTAAGCTGTTCATGCAGGATGTACTTCCGATGCTGCTGCTTGACCTTCTCCTCTACTTCCTTGCCGATCTTCTGCTGAAGCTTGGACAATTCGTACTCCTTTTTCAGGAGGGAGAGGGACATCATCAACCTCTTTGGTATCTGGTGGAGAAAATGTAATCTAAGATATTGATATTTAATTTAAATATAATTACATTTTGGAATGATTTGTTAGCAAGTGATGCTTGGTTTACTTTTTAAATTCATAGAATATATACAGGGTATAGTAGTCCTAGATGTACCATAATAAAAAAAAACTTAATTATTTTTACATAACTGCAGAATTGGGAAATAGTCATACAAAACAATATTTTAGATAAAATATGTTTAAGGTTGATTTTTCACTCATCACAATAATTATGAGAATAAAACAGGTTTTCTATAATAGTAAATATGTCAAACCACCATATTTATTACTTAGATATAGTTCTCTAACAAATGAAATATCAGTCCTTACAGATGATTAACATACAAATGATTTGACACCAAAATTATTTGATGGCGTTCCATTTAGACAACATACACATAAAAGTATCAAAACTGTTTCAGAAAGTATCAAGACTTTCAATGTCATTCAAGTCATTTGAAACCCACTCACATCCATCTCCTCAAGAACAGCCTGTAGTTCCATGGGCTCGGAGCCCGTCAGGGCGGCGCCCAAGTCTGACAGGTACACCGGATTGTCAACCACGCGTTGACCTTGTGCCAACATGTGGTGCAGGGACTCCCTAGAAACAGAAGTACGTTAAGATTACTGGAAATGTATACTAATAAAGTTCCGATTGTGAAAATTCTCTCACTAATAGTAGATTAAGTTATCGCTAAGTGCTCTATGTCAGATATGTCATCACCTAGATATGCGACATAACGCGATTATCACGACGCGACGCGTTTTGTGGAGACGCAGATTTTAACATCGTGTACAAGAGTTTCAATTTGTATAGAAAACACGCCTTGCACAACACACTGCCGACGCGTCTAAGCGCGGGAAGCGGCGGGACACACACACCAGTGGGAGAGTCGCCTAACGGTCAGCACAGCAGAAAAGCAATAAGGCCCAATTTTCATTGATTAATTGATAATAAACTAAACAGAAATAGAGTTGAAAATTGGGTAATTGCGCAGTCGGTCGTCTATTGACGCTTATACTGGGCAGTTCCTATGGTCACACTCAACTAAGTCCACTGCTGGACACCGGCGGCTATCCGCCCCACCATCCAGTCTATCCCAAACTTCTTGTTAATATCGTAATACCAATTAACTGCAAGCATCTTAGCTTAGCTTCAACTTTTTGTGTGAGTAACTTCTTGACAATTCAAAAGTGCCTGTAAATGGTCTAATTGAAATAAATGTTTTGACTTTGACTTAGCAAATAAGCATATACATACAAAAACTAACCTGTACAAAGGATTCAAATTGATAATATCCCTAATGGTCTTAATAACTTCCTGGGTCAATGCTTTCACCTCTTCCGTCTGCTGGAATTTCAAATGCACCATATTCTCCACTTTGGCCATCATCACCTGATTGGGAGCTGGTTTCTTTGCCTCACCAGCAGGTTGTTCTGGCGTTTCCGGTTCCTTGACTGCCTGCTTTCTCGTGTTCCGGTACTTACGCCGGCGCCGCTCCGCATCAGACTCTTCGCGGGCAACGTTAAGCTCCACGTTAAATAGCGGAAACTTCAACTTCATTTCTGAAATGATTGTTACATTTCAGAAATGAAGTTGATGTGTAAGGGTGAATTTGGGTGAAACATGAATAAATGCATTTGTAATTACAATTTAAAAAAGTCAACTTCAGTGCACAATAATTAATTAATTACAATATTACTGTAAATCCAAAATATTAAATTAGCTGATTTTTTAAAAATTGACTATCTTTAATTGTAGTACAGAGGATATTACTCTTCTTTTCTAAAAAATTAACGAAGCCTTCTTTGTTGATAAAACACATCCATCACCAAAAAGAATTCAATGAAAGAGAAATTAAACTACGACATATTTATCTTCAATTTGGCAAAAAAAGTTTTTGGAAAGGGATTGAGTTGTGGAAATATAAAACTAATGTTAGAACATGTGACTAAGCAGTACCCATAAACCCTTCAAAAAGAGAGTCATCACTCACCAGCCGGCCCACTTTCAATCTCATCTTCAATAAACTGTCCCGTAATCTTAATACGTCTGTGAGCCATCACAACGAGCCTCAGTTTATAGTCCATATCCTGCATCTCATGGATCTGTGCGAATACACCCACTTGATGCAGGTCATCCAAACTCGAGACAATGTCAGACTTCTCATCTTCTTTCTTACGTAGAAATATCCCAATATAAGGCTGGTTTAGTTTCACTTTACGTCTTATTAAATCTATTAAAGCAGGGTTTGATATCTGTAAGTGTGGAAACGAATGTTTTTGGGTAAAATTTCTTAACAGTATATGTGCAAGCTGGCAAGACTATTACCAACCATTGCATCTCCTGAATGCCAGAAATGCTGCATTCATTTAAAACAATCTACATCTATTATATTCAATCTACTCCAGACATGATATGATGATGGTAGCTTTAAAAGGCTTCATTTAAACTTACTACAGCCATTCATGCTTAACTTTTAACCATATACTAACCTCAATAAGCTTGATAAAACGCGGGAAGACAGGGTTTCTGTTAATAGCGATGACGGGCACCTGCGGCCACACCTCAGGCACGGCCACCGTCGCCGGCAGCTGGCTGCTAAACAGCGGCGTTTGGTCTTTTGACTCAGGGTCCTCTTCGGGAGGATCATTCTTATTCGTCGAGAAATACCTCCCAAACCCAACCTGCTGACTCGGACTCAAATAACTACTGCTATAACTACATATCCGTGCACCCCTAGCACCAGCAACCCCAGAATAACACAACCTTTGCACCGGTTTACTATGTGATGCAACTTTTGCTACATTGCGAACCACAGATGACTTCAGGTTCGGACTAAGGAAGCTGTTCCGCAACAAGCTGCTGGCAGTATGCATTTTTATAGTTCTGTAACCGAATATTTACGTTTTATATGCCTAGTTCCATTTAAAATACGGAAATTCTGCAAAAGAGTAGGTTATTTTTCCAGATTCTTCAAAAATCGTGAGATTATGAGATGTCAAATCAAACTTCAATCATGACGTTTATGACATAGGAATATGATTTTATGTTTTTTTTTTGGGTCTAGGACATGTGAACATCGTACTTAGAAAATGAAATAGGTTGTGTTTTCCAAAAAGAAATTGGAAACATAAATTATTTAATTTATAATTTAAAAAAGGGAACTACCACGAGCCATAGCTACTCATGATCTACGGACCTTTTATATTCGGATCTATACCCAGACCCAGACGTAAGAGTAAATTCGTATTCTGGCTTTCGTTCAAAAACATACAAACAAATAAAACCGATTATCAATTTGACAGAGCACTGACTGTGACACATACATGACATTGATTACACATGACATATTTTCGTAACTAAAATAAGAAATAAGAAAGTGTAGGTGTAAAACCAGAAACCCAATATTTTTTTACATATTTTGTAAACTAAATGAATGTAACGAAGTATCGTAGAGTAGCTACAGTTCTTACCAAGGTTTGTAAGTAAAAGAATCAGGTCAAAGCTATTTGCTTTCGCTTCCTTGTACACAATTAATAACCTCAATGAAAACGTGAGCATGTCTACTTATGATATTTATCTTTCTGCAGAGAATTATTAAAATGGATGCTGCTACAAAGCACACATCTATAAAAGAAGGAAAAGCTGAAATACTTCTCAAAACCGACCAGGTTTTTTATAACCCAGTGCAAGAGTTCAACAGAGATCTAAGTATAGCTGTGCTGACTATATTTACCAATGATTATAAAGCAGAACAACTTGTTAAAGCTGAAAAGTTCGCTAGAGAGAGTAAATATAAAGAAAAAATTGATGAGGTTTGTTTATTTTTACTGTTAATAACAACAAAACAAAAACTTTTATACCAGTGTAGATGGCTTCGTATGTAAATATCAATCTGTTTAAGTCACTGTTATAAAGTATGTACTGAATGGATCCAACAGCATGTGGTTATAATCATAATTTCCTCTTGCATCAGCAATAATTTTCTATAAGTATATAAGTAGTCAATCAATTTAGTTTGCAAATACAGTACAGCCAACATATCTTGGTGGCGAAACTTACTTGATTAGCTGCGCAGTAGACAATTTTGTTTCTAAAAGATCCATTGTGCAGCCAAACAGCTAACTTCAGGAGTGCCAAGATACGTAGGCCGTAGTGTATCTGTTGCCTCAGTACCCTGTTGCCATTCAAATTAATGAAGAATCACGTATTTACACCTCCTAAAAAGTTCGACATTTCATCAGTGGTGTCTGTAACAGTGTCAACTCCAAAAAGGCTTGTATTTTAATATGTTTCAGGTAGAAATATCAATACTAGAAGCTCTATCAGCAACTGGACTCAGAAGCATCCGGTATGCTAAAGAAGTGCCAAATATCACAAAGATTGTTGCGAATGACCTGTCGGAGAAAGCAGTGGAGACTATCAGAGAAAATGTTGTGCATAATGATGTTAATAATTTGGTTGAAACCAGTCATGATGATGCTTGGTAAGAATTTCATCATCATATCAGTAACAGGACATCCTCTGCCGCACATAGGCATCCCCTATTGATTTCCAAAAGGACCGGCTGGAAGTGGCCTACATCCAGTGTCTTCCTGCAGTCTTAATAAGGTCATCCGTCCACCTTAACAATTTGTATTATAAAAGTAACGCTGAAGAGTTTGTTTGAACATGCTAATCTCTAAAACTATCGATCCGATTCTACGGATTAACTATCCGATATGTGTACCTATAAACCTCGGCCCAACTCTATCTTTATGCAATTATTTTCCAAATCAAAAACTCATTTTCATGTATCATTCTTGTTTCCAGCATGTTAATGTACAAACACAAACAGTACTGGAAGCGTTTCGTTGCAATAGACCTGGACCCTTACGGCTGTCCCTCTGTGTTCCTCGATGCAGCAGTTCAAAGTGTGCAGGAGGGAGGTCTACTGCTTATAACTGCTACAGACATGGCAGTATTGGCAGGCAACACTCCTGAAACGTGTTACAGTAAATATGGAGCTATTAGTTTGAAAACCAAGTGCTGTCATGAGATGGTAAGTGGAATACATGAGATTGATAAAAACTTCCCCCCGCCCCACTAAATTGCCCCGTTGGTCTCGTGGTCGCAAGCGCGGCTGATGAGCATGGGGTCCTGGGTTCGATTCCCAGGTCGAGCAGTGTTATTATGTTTTTCCATTAGGAATTTCTCAGTAGCAGCTTGGAGTTAGGATTTGTGCCTGGTTAATGGCAATAGGCTCGCCCCCTATTACATGGGACCTAAAACATACCGGCGAACTGTGGGTGTACATTGGTACACCTCTGCCTAACCCCTCGGGGAATATAGGCGTGATGGTATGTGATAAAAACTTTTTTAGGAAGAACTAAATGAAAGAATGGTTACAGTAGCTCTCTCGATGATTTGTTGGGGCAGATATGATGCGGGTCTTAAATGGAACAAATATCTGCTGAGCCTACAGGCACTTGTTCTGGGTATAGTTGTAGTGTATGTGGGTTTATGGTTGTGAAGTCACCCACGACACATGAGAAATTCTTAGAGCAAGAAAATATTTCTAAATAATAAAAATAGTGTAATGTAATGGTGTATAATGGAATTGGTAGCAGGCCGGTTGCAGATGAGGATGATGGCACTGTAGCATTTAGAATTTAGATTAGCAATTTAGATTAAACAAAAAGGATTCTTATACAGATGTGTAGCGGTCAGCAGAGTGAGTAGTTATTATTATATATTAGATATAGTTAATTTTAGCTTAAAAAAATATGAAAAAAACTACTAAAGTACCCTATTTTTTTGCAGGCTCTAAGGATACTGTTACAATGTATAGAATCACATGCCAACCGCTACAGTCGCTACATAGTGCCACTGCTCAGTATATCCGCAGACTTCTACATTCGAGTGTTCGTGAGGGTCTACACCGGCCCCATTCACTGTAAGAATACTACTAGGTAAGCACGCAAGTGCTACAAATATTATTATAGTCTAAGTTTATCTTGGATATCAGTAATGGCCAACCTGCCTTAAGCAAGCGTGGTGATCAATGCTCATGATTTATTTGTATAAGAAGAGGCCCTTGCTCTGCAGTGTTACAAAGGCTGGCATTATTACAATAGTAAACATGCTTTAAGCATGTTTATTATTGTAATAATACCAGCTACTCAAATACAACTACTCAAATACAGATTTGATTTTCCAGTAAGTTGTCTATGGCGTACCAGTGTACTGGTTGCGACAACATAACCCTACAGCCGTTGGGTGGCTTTAGACCTAACCCTACAGAGAAGAACCCGGCACAAATGAAAGCCTACTTGCCTACAGCGCCACCTGTTGGAGAGTTTTGCGTTAATTGTCATCAGAGGCATCACGTAAGTATATTATAACGAACAGACAGAC
Source organism: Caradrina kadenii (assembly GCA_947462355.1). Lineage (NCBI taxonomy): Eukaryota > Metazoa > Arthropoda > Insecta > Lepidoptera > Noctuidae > Caradrina > Caradrina kadenii. The sequence continues at coordinate 13,057,156 of OX381686.1, read as the reverse complement.
CAATCGCGTGCAGCGTCGGAGACCCAAAAAACCAAGAACCGAACCCAAAAACCTAACAATAAGCTTGACGTTTGTGCTCACGACTGTGAAAAGTAATATTAATGCGGTTTACAAAACTTTTTTTATGTAAAGCGACTTCTTTTTTTCTGTTGTATTACCTGCCATTGCTAAGGTTCAACCATAGAGGAAAATAATTATTTATCTATGCCTCCATATAACATGCCCATACTGAGAGGTTAGTTAGATTATAGACACATAAAAGAGGAACACCCAACGGCTGTGCCAGCCCCAAAAGAAAATGAATAGAAGCCGTTGGATAATGTTAAAATAATTTTGAATTAAGGTTTAAAATTTTTCACAATCAGCTAGGCGGCCCGCTCTGGTCAGCTCCTATCCACGACGAAATCTTCGTGACCCGTGTCCTAACCCACGTGGAACATAACCCCGAGCTCTTCGGAACAGCCAAGCGAATAGCTGGTGTACTGGCCATGGTGAGAGAAGAGTTGCAAGATGTACCTCTGTACTATACCATGGACAAACTGTTCGGGAGGGTGCATTTAGAGACTATGCCAATGTTGGTTATGAGGTAAGAATGAGTTTTGTATATTTTTTAAGAAAATAATAGCGTAAAAAATTATTAGAGCACATACAATATTTTAGTACCAAATAAAATGGAGATTAGAGCTATTTTCAAGTAAGAATCATCTTACTTATGTATTGCGATAAGAGCTTTAAAAGGCAGTTTTGAACGTCAATAAAATTTTGAATCTGGTTGCCCCTTACAAAACTTACCTTCGTATTGATAAATATTGGGAGTAATGGGTAAAAAAGTCTATACTTCATTTTTAATAATGTTTCCTCTTTTGTCAACAACTGCTATCCATAGAGGTATACCTCAAAGGCAGTATCTATTAGAACGTCGTGTCACCTCAACTTACTAAACCAACATTAATTACACAGGTCCGCGCTACTGAACTCAGGGTACAAAGTGTCATACTCTCACGCGTCGCGGATGTCCATAAAAACAGCCGCGCCCTCACAACTGGTGTGGGACATCATCCGGACGTGGGAGAAGACACATCCGGCAAAACCTGCTAAGTATGCTTTATTCTGTTTCTTGTCATGTTAATGGCAAAAAAAACGTTTAACAAACTCGCGACTTTTGAGTCCTAAATTTTAGGCTCAGCTGACAAATTGCACCTCTCGACTCGTTACAACAACACCCCCAGACTAGAACACTTAAGTCTACATAGAGACTCGAGCGCAACATGGCGCTCAGGTCTTGATTCGAGCTCGAGTCGTTACACGCGACGAGTCGCGCTCAAATTCTTTTCCATTTGGAGTTCCTTTATAAATAAACAGGGAATAAAATATAAGTCGGAATAAAAATAATATAGGAATATAATATAGGAAGTCGCGGGAAACAGCTAGTGTCAAATAATCTTTCCTATTAAAATAAAAGAGGTAAATATAAGAAAAAATTTTTTACTCATGAAAAATGATTGTAAACATAAACAAATCACATTAATTATCTACTTAATATACCAATTTTTTTCAATCAACCTTGATACGCTCAAGACTAATTCTTTTTGAGACGTGAGCTTGCTTTTAAGACTCGAGCTCTTTTTGAAATAAGAGTTCTATTTTGGCGCTCGAGTTTTCGAGAAAGGACTGGAGCTCGGCCCGACTCAAGTCTCTGAGTTTTGTTAGCACACCGAGTCTTGTAAAATTGAGCCAAGTCTATCGAATTAAGACTCAAAGACTCGAGTTCTTTACATCTCTAGTTATTATGGCTTTGCTGCAATAGGGATTTCTTTGTAATTGTTAGTTCATTACCTTCCCAAGATCATTTTTGACGTCGTATACCTTCTCTTTTAAAAGCTTTTATTTAAATTGCATTTTTTTTTATTTAGACTGGCAGCAGATCCGGTAGCTCGGTTCATACTAGCACAAGACATTAAAACGCAAAATATTGACCTTAGTCCTCGTGGCGACGCTAATCCCGTTAGCCGTCGCGACGGTAGGCTGCGGTTCCAGTACAATCCTACTCCTCACTGGGGACCCGGCTCTAGGGCTGCTGTGAAGTACGTATTCAATGTAAAAGTCTGACGTATTCCGTAGCTAATGATGAAATCAGATGAGAGAAAAAACAATTAGTGACTTCAATTTACTCTAATTTACCGCTGGCACTAAACTTGGCGTATTTGTGCAAATATTTGTGTTATATCGCTTATTAAAAAACAACTGTATTATAATAGGAATAGGGTATATTTTGTATTACTCAAATATTCTGAATATTTGGATAAATACGCCATGTGAAGTGACACCATGACGCTATTGAAGGACTAGTTAGACGTTGGAGTTCGCAGATGTCTCGATATATGTTTAACAATGTTATATGTGAATAAAAATGTATTTTCTTTTTTATTCTAGTGTAGGCGACGAGAAGATGACAAAGGCGCTGAAAAATCAAAACAAACACTCCAAAGATAAAAAGAACGACAAACGACAACACTCACCGAGCGATGACGAAGAGAGGAAGAAAGTTAATACTGGCGGTGAAACTGCTATGTAAATAAATATTTTGTATACTGCATTTTGTCATTTTATTTTTGGAGGAGAACCAGACTGAAGTGGTGTAACCTCTTGGGATACCATTTTTTTTTAAATTATAATTAATTCCGGCCTTTGTCACATGGAGGTAGGCAGAAACCACAGAACGCCATCTGCTACGATCCGTACATACTCCTTTCGCCTCGTTCAGTCAAAGATTGAAACTCTGAGCATACTCTGTTCACTACTGAACTGTCTAAGCATACTTAGATGGTTCGGTCGTGTTGAAAGGCGACTAACAAAAAGGATTTATAAGGCATACGTAAGTGGTAACGCCGGGAGGGGACGTCCTAGAAAGATCTACAATGACCTTATTGGTGAGTTTCTTCAGAAAGTTCGAGTGCGCAGTACTCTTAACCAGCGTGCTTGTATGACCAGATATATTCATGATTAATTCCAATAATAATTAGGAGTAGCAAACGTTTCTAGTTGAAGAAATAACACCTTTTCTCATACGAATAGAGTGGGGTAAAACTTAAGAGTGGATTCTTAAAGTAGATTAAACAAAACATAAAATCAACGTCAGCCACTGTGTACGTAAACGCATTTTTGTATTTATAATTTAGTAGTTTTGATTTCAAGGTAATGTCTCGAATTTTACTAAACTTAATTTGAATCTGTATCCGATCGTGCTGTCAACTGCAATGACATTAATATTTCTAAACGAAACTGACAGCTCTAAGAAACATTATCTGCCCAAATAGAAAACTCAGCGCATTGACAGCAATGTTTCGATGCCCGCTGAAAGTTGCATGACTACTAGCGCCACTGTAAATCCAAAATATAATATTAACATTTTCCGGATTATTGTATGACGCAAATGCGTGGTGATCGCGTAAAAATTACGAAGAGAAAGCTATAAATTATTTAATAATATTTGATAGTACTCGAACGACTTATCGTGTAGGGAATAATTGTCGACGTCGCAGTGACTACACGTGCCGATGTCATTATCATTTGTTTATTGTACTGTGACACCAAGTCGCTGATATATTAACAATAACATATTAATTGTTGTGTGTGAAAAAATCTTTTCCTATTACGATAAGGATGCATTTACAGACTTTATTAATTGTTTTCTTATTATCTTTCGCGTGTGGACAAGACCGAAAGGTGAGTTTTGTTGTTGTATTTATTTTATTTTAGAAAGTTTATTATAGGCTGAGGTATAGGCTCATTGTCTGTTGACACCCCCTTTTTTTTGATCTGGTTTATCTCTTTGTGTTTAGAAGGCGAAGGTCAGTGGTATTGGGTCATCGTTAATTAGTCGAACTGACACAGTGCTGCGGTTTTTTCTTCTGTAAAAATTAGTTTTACAGATTTAAAAAATAATTTTATACCTAAGGCCAGCCAGGGTTATTTTTAAAATCTAAGTTAGTTGTTAACACTGGCCTAATTTTGTAATTTAACCTTGTGTTAGCTGAGTATGAGTAAAATTTTTGGAGTAAGTAGGCCTAAGTAGTTCTATTTTAATGTTCAAGACAACAGATGTTACCATGCCCTCATTTTATCAATCTTATCCTTGCTCTAATACTTCGGCGTTCTGCTACGCGTCCTTCCACTAAACGTAATAATCTAATGTTTATGTTAGTACGACCTTATAAATTATAAATGTATGTAACCTACATTGCTAGGATAAGGATAACATTATGTTTATTTGCATTACTAAGTTATCAGACTTCTAAATAAATTCTAAACAAATAGGTTAAACTCGATAGATAAACATTTTTAGTTTAAATTTTCGTGATGAAACTGATTATTACTAATTATTGTGAAATAGTTTCTGTTTTATTGCTAGTATTCTTAAATATAAATTTTTTACTTAACTAAATAGATAACCACCCAAAAGATAAAATTACGTTTTTTTTTTCAATAGTTAGGTTGGTATGGCTTCATAGCAAAAAAGGTGTATGTATTTAACAAAAAAGTAAGCTAGTTCAAGCAAGTAAGGGAGTACGCGTAAAGTGCTACAATTTATAATAAACATTGATTTATTTTTTATTATTTGACCTTTGACATTTACAGACAAGCTCCGAACTGAATCCGGGATGTAAAAACTGTGGTTCAAGCGTTACCCTTGTGTACATCAGAGCAAATGGCACCCATGACACTGTTCACCAGCTATGGGATTTCACAAGAGGCATGCCCACCATCATCTATGCAATTACAAATCTGAACTCCGCATTAAACGTAACATGGTACAAGGAGAAACCTGTTGGATTTGAGTTTACGGAAAAACCGCTGTACAGTTTTGCTGCGACTATTGATAAGGTAATGTTTATCATATTTTAATAATTCTATTTTTGCATTTTTTGAGGGTATATGTCATGCGCCATATTCTTTTACACTAGGTACTATTATATTAGCCCATACTGCCCTGCTGCAAGGCAAAGCACTCCCATGCGCTAAGTCTTCGCAATTTTAAGTTTATACTTAATTAAGTTTCTATTCTATTTAATTTTCGTTTTAACCTTACTTTCTTGTGTTATCACTTATTTATCCGGGGCTGCGGGTTGTTCGCAAGAGATACCGCGCCCCCGGAACGCAAAGGGCACAAGAAGGAACATGGGTGGGTTTTAGTCAGTAAAAGTCTGACACTCCCTCCCGTCCCGCCCAGGGCGGGAGAAGTTATTTGATTATTTCACACCCACCAAAAAAAAAAAAAAAAATCACTTATTTATGTAAATGTTGGTTGGCCAGTAATTGGCGACTATGTAAGTCCAGGACTGCTGGAACCAATACCTATGATATGTTATACATAGAAGCTGTTGGCAAACCTTTTTTTAATAAATAAATAAATCGTCCAGAAAGCCGTCCAAGTCGTCCCGCAATGCTTTACCGCGGCTCCTTCCCGCTATTTCGGGATAAGCATAAGCGTAAGAGAATAAATATAGGTCTAATGGTTTTCTTGGGCAAAGAGTACTAGGAAGGAATTTAGGACTTGGAAGAGGTCTAGCAATGAGACAGTATAGTCAAGTCAATAAGAAATAAGAAAAAAAAACTACTTAATTTTTTTATGTGTGTAAAGGATCGCTAATAATGATGTCATCTCTCAATTCCCGGAAAAACCAACCGATTCCATAAAAAAACCCATTGTAAGTCATGCATTGTGATACAAGTTCCCCAAATCCAGCACACACAAATGTAATATAATCTGATTTGACGGAAATTCAAATTCATATTTATCAATAGGTGACGTCATATGTAAACCCGCTTCGTTGATGTCAGAACATCTGTTGATGTTAGCCCATATCCACTACCAGAAGGACAGACACTTTATTGTTATTGAATCAGTTCAATTATTTCATTTCCCGTTCCAAAATGGGGAAATCAATCAATGATGAATGTCCTAATTTGATTATTGTAGTTGCTGTGTGACCGTTTGTGGTGGAGAATACATAATCAGTACAATTTAAAATTATAAAGAGGAAAGATTTTTTCGTTTGTTCTTACGGAATAAGCTCCGAACCTGCTGGACCGACTTTAACTATTTTTTACCAATAGATAGCTACGTTATTCGTGACTAACATAGGCTATATAATTAATATCACGCTACGACCCACGAGAGCGAACCAGTAACCAAAGACGTAACTTAGCGCAAGTAAAAATATCCACGCGTACGAAGTCGCGGGCAGAAGCTAGTTGTTATTGTCATACTACTAGAATTTATCTTACGTATGTGGCCAATATTGTCGAAAATATTGAACTCTATTATTAGGGCAATAGAGTTGATTTTGTACGAGAAAAATAACGAGTCTGTTCTAGGAAATACGCCAAGTAAAATGCCCACATTACATTAATTGTCTAATAAGAAAATGTGCATGAAGTCTATCAGCCTCGTGAGTCATAGGTTGTGTCCCCATTTCATAGCACATTGCATTCGATAGCAACATAGCAATGTGTCTCGTGGCTGGCCAGCGCTTTGTGATAATCACACTCAATATTAGTCATTATTGTCTAAACAATAATGACGAAAAAAAATTTTTTTCTTCTAAACATTGCCCCCCACTAGGAATGTCTCCTGTATCGTGGGTGCTTTTACAAACATAGAAACTCACATACATAAACAGCCAGACCCGAAACAACTATCTGTAGGTCATACAAATATTTGTTCCGTGCGGGAATCGAACCCGCGACACGTAGCGCAGCAGCCGATCGCTCAGCCACTGCGCCAACCGTGTCGTCGTGTAAATATACTGTCTTTTTTGAGGACAGTATCTAAAATCCAAATTTATGAAATGCTATGCGAAATTCATATTATTATTCCAAAAATTATAGGTATAAGATATAAATAGTTTGATTACTTTAACCTTGAATCCTACTGAAGACAGCCATTTTCTTTTATAAATTAATAGCTTCTGCCCGCGACTTCGTCCGCGTAGTTTAATGACCTGCATTAAGTTACGTCTTTGAATAGTGCTCCGCGCCTATTCATCGCAGCGTGATGTTATATTTTTTTCAATTCCAAACAGTACTTCCTGAGATTAGCGCGTTCAACCAAACAAACAAACTCTTCAGCTTTATAATATTAGTATAGATTATTTCTAAACCCCGACGCAAATACGACGGGGTATTATAAGTTTGACGTGTCTGTGTGTGTGTCTATCTGTCTGTGGCATCGTAGCTCCCTAACGCATGAACCGATTTTGATTATGTTTCAAAGGTGAATTAATCGGGAGTGTTCTTAGCTATGATTGACGGAAATCGGTTCAGCGGTTTCAAAGTTATCAGCTCTTTTGTTTGTTAGCTGCGGTAGGGATTTATATTCTTCTGTCGGAGGTTACTTAAAATTTTTAATAAATTGTGACATAGCGTGTGTGAAAAAATGCATAACAAATTCGAAAGTTACATATTATTCTTTTCATTACTGCGACAATATTTTGTTCTGAACCATTCTTGAAACCTTTCCTGGTTACGCATATTCAACTAGAAAGTTCCTACTTGGTATCGTTTATTTGCGAAACACGATCCTTGTTCGTAAGCAAAACATTACAGATTACACATACTTTGTGTTGCTTGCATTATTTTGCTGATAACCTGTGATTTTTTACACAAAAAATAAAAGTTGTTTCTCAGAAAATATTTTATTGAACTGCCTCGTTGGCCTAGTGGTCCTAAGCGCGACTGCTGCGCTAGAGGTATTGGGTCGATTCCCAGGTCGAGCAGTGTTATTGGGATTTTCTATGAAATTCTAAATAGCAGATCGGAGTTAGGATTTGTGCCTGGTTAATGGCCAATAGGCTAGCCCCCTATCACATGGGACCTAAACATACCCGCGCACTATGGGTGTATAACACTGGTATGTATTTTATTTAGTGTTTCTTGGTTTGATGAGTTGTGTGCGTAGTTAAAGGCAATACCTTTACTCGTTTTTAAATGAACATTTTCTCTAACCAAATATCGGATGTAACTGGATAAACAAAATTCTTATTAGCTCAGTTGTTGTTAAAACTGGTACTACGAGTACCTATTATTTACAGACATACGCCAAATAGGTAACTGAGAAATGTTATAATAATAACATTTGTTTGACTTATTCTCTGGGACTTATAAATATGGAGTATGGTAACCTGAGAAGTATTTATACACGCATGTCATACACTCACTGAAAAAGACATCGTGACACCTTTATCTTGGACTAGCTACTGCCCGCGAGTCCGCGACTCCGTTCGCGTGGATACTTTCACCCGTAGCAAGTAACGTCTTTGGTTTACTCCGCTCCCGTATGTCGTAGCGTGATGTTTTATAGCCTATGACACAAATAACGTGGCTTTTTATGGGTAAACGAATTTTGAAAGTCGGTTCAATAGATCCAGAGATTACCCCCTACAACCTCACAAAGTTTAGCTCTTTTTAAAACATATTAGATATTATAGATTCAGTTCTTGATTCTAAAGCCCTCATACCCCCGGATACTGAATGAAAAATTTGAACGGTAATTAAAAAGAAGTCTTCTGTTCCATACAAAAGTGCAACGCCTACACGATGAAAATGTATGAAAGTGCTTTTATGTTTTGTAGTATTAACCGCTGGAGGGTCTTAAATAATTCACAACTATATATCTTGCACCCGTAATCTTCGTTATTCCGGTTACATATTTGCTAAAACGTATTATCTAAGTTCCAGCGTTTAAATTATCGTTATTTAGCAGCGTCTTTTTTAGGCATATTTCCGATAAACGTGCAAACCAATAGATAATTTATTTCAATACCCTGTTGACACTTGAAATATTTTTTTTTTTAAAGTTGTTAATTTTTTTCCTGCTAAGCTTTCTTTTCTTTCATTCTGATAAAAATATCTTCCAAATGGCATTCGTCCATCTTCAACGAAATCCATATTTAAACTGAACAAACTTACAAGCACAGTATGAAGAATTTGAAGGGCATTCATTATTTATTTTTAACATAATCTTACAAAGTAGTACCAGTCAGTAACGCCTGGGTGCTCTAAGTACATAATTTTCCTTAATAAATAGGCTATTTGTATTAAAAATAATATTTAAATGCTACTTGTTTCAGCTACAAGAATTCAATGACATAGAAAACAACGGGCACATCGACAACAAGTGCCCCCAGAGGGCGCTGCCGCTGCGTCACGTGGTGTGGGAACGCAGCGAGAGCGTGCTAAAGAATGGAACGGAAGCTATGCTGCGCATGCGTGGGTACTTCGAAGATAAACGGCAGAGAGGCGTTCTGGATGTTAAAGTAAGTTATAATACGTTTGGTGTGCAGCGTACGTGCTGAGTTTATGTGTTTTAAGCCCTTTCTTTAGGTCTTAACTTTTAAGGGCCGACGCTGACTGACGTCACAGCATATGTGATATCATCGAATCTTCTACCGCCCTGGCCAGGCGGGAGTGAGTGTCAGACTTTTACTGACTAAAACTCATCCATGTTCCTTCTTTTGCCCTTTGCGTTCCGGGGGCGCTAATGTCCAGTACTACTGGTCCACTTCTGAGTATTATTATCTGCTAATGGGCAGCTATGTTATAACTTTATAAAAAAAAATTACAGGGGTCCGTAACAAAACGCACGCGGACGAAATCGCAGGCGAGACGAGACGTCTGGAAGAACAAAAGTATTTATAAATGTAATATGCATAAAAGAACAGATAACGACAGGAACTAAATATGGCATATTGTAAAAATAAAAAATACTATTTTTTTTTCAAGAAAATGACGACTATTTATTTAATAACAATTTATTTACATTATACAAAATTAAAAATTCAAAAAGTTTATTACATATTGTGACAAATCAATTGTACCATCATATAGCGCGGAAACGCGTCGTCACGACCGACGCCAGCAATAGGTTTTACGTGCAGCTATAAATGTTTCACATCTATATAATTCAAGAATTTCCTCCTGGTGTAACACAACTCTTCACCCCAACAGCTGGACTTTCTCCCGTTCCAAGACTACGCGGTCAACCTCCCCCACCTTATTCACACAGCAAACTCGACGTTGATCGACGTCAGCCTGGTGAACATGACGACGTCAAGCGACTACAACGCGTCAAGATTCGCGATACACTTCACGTTGGTCAGCACCGACACCAAGAGCGACACCATGACTTGTGAGATGAGGAAGAGCTTGGATGATGAACATACTCCCGGCGTTTTTGAGGTAAGGTTGATGTAATTGGGTAGATGACGCCACTAACCAATTGACGTACGTTTTGAGCTTTTTTTTATGAGCTGTCAAAACGCGATTTCCCCATAAATTTTGTATGACATATATATGACGTCACTTTTTTGACATCTCACTCTATCTTCAGTCTCTTCACTAACTATTTATTGATTTCAAAGCAACTAAAAATATAATTTTATAGTTATTTAAAAATTCATCGCGTCTTCAGAGCTAAAATAAACTGTTTTTTTGTGAAGTTGTGTCTTGGAATTATTGTTTAATGGTGTCATCTACCCAATTTGGTTATTAGTTCGTCATGTTCGTGAACGGCCGCTGTCAGTTGGGATTGGTCATAACTTAACGGCTTATAAGTTTATTATTATTTTAACTGTTTCATATTACTCTTCACCTTCATATTACATATAGAAGTAACAAGAATAAGGTAACGAAAAGGAATGCAGCGTAATAAATTACGAACTCACAAAATAGCCTCAAAGTTAGTAGTAGTAGAGCTCTTTATGAAGGAGCTCGGAAGTACTATCACCATACCTATTTCTGCCGCAAAGCAGCGTTGCTGTGTTCCTGTTTGAAGGGTATGGGTGCCGGTGTAACTACAGGCACATGAGACATTTCAACTTTGTCTCTGGGATGGCAACGCATTTGCGAGGCCTCTGGTATTGTAAATGTCAATAGGCAGCGGTGACCACTTAACATCAGGTGGGCCGTTGGCTCGTTTGCAATCCAATGAAAAAGAAATTCAACCTTCGTTCCTTTGGAAACAATGTATTTTCTCAAATTAACATAAATAAATAAGTATATATGATGTGTTGTTTACTTGGCAGATATTTGAGATAAGAACTCCGAAGTCCAGCCGCTCCGACGACGGCGGCTTCATGCAGTTCCGGCCGGTGTGCTACACGGAGCCGGAGCGCAGTGTGTCGTCGTCCACCAACGCCTACGTTACCAACTTTACCAAGTAATTATACATCTTACTCAATTTGCTGCGTATATTTCTCAATGGAACTAAGCACATTAGTCCTGCCAATAAAAACAAGTTAATTCAAAATTGTTCCCATTTTTAACCGACTTCAAATAGAAGGAGGTTATTAATTCGTCTGTATGTTTTTATTTTATTGTATGTGTCTTACGTGATAAATCCGCCAATTATGAAACGATTTTGATGGTTCTTTTTTTGTTTGATAGGTCATACTTCAAAGGTAGACCCATTTTATCGAAATTGGTTCAGTAGTTTGGTATAAAAAATAAGCTCAGGGGAGAAGTCATTTGATGATTTCCCATCCGGAAAAAAAAACATAAAGCTTTGGAAGTCGGTGGCAATACAAAACAACAAACAGAACCAAAGCCGCCGACTTCCAAAGCTTTTTGTTTTTTTTTTCCGGATGGAAAATCATCAAATGACTTCTCCCTTAAGCTCGTTGACTTCCAAAGCTAAAGTTATTTTTCACTTTTTAGTTTTTGAAGGACGTTGTGTTTTTTGGAAGCAATTGAATGCTTTTGGTTTTTTTTTTAGTGTAATTTAGGCAATGAAATGTTATTGTTGGATAGTAACGCAACTTATTTGGTTTATAGAATTAGTGTGACGTAATTAATTTAAGTACTTGCTTTAATAGCAGAACAAACGATAAATAATCTTTGAAGATATGGGTGTGTATCCTAAACGAAATAAGAGCTTTTTTTCTTTTTATAATAATACTAGTGACCCGCCCCGGCTTCGTATGGGTGTACCTACAGTATATGTGACGGAGATCCTATAGATCTTAAATCCTCACTTCGTGCAATTCATAATTTTAAATCTGTGATAAATATCTTCTGCCTCGTTAGCCTAGTGGTCCTAAGCGCGACTGCTACGCTAGAGGTCTTGGGTTCGATTCCCAGGTCGAGCAAAAAGTGTTATTGGGTTTTTCTATTAAATTCTCAGTAACAGCTCGGAGTTAGGATTTGTGCCCGGTTAATGGCAATAGGCTCGCTCCCTATTACATGGGACCTAAACATACCGGCGAACTGTGGGTGTACATTGTTACACCTCTGCCTAACCCTTCGGGGAATATAGGCGTGATGGTATGTTATTTTCTAAGATTTTAATGATATGCAGTAAAGGGAAATTATAATTGGTATAAAGTGTTGCCCGCAACACAATAACAAGTTGCTGCAACAATGTTGCGCAACTATTGATTGCACGAACTTCACATGTACCTACTACCTTTGTTCCCTCTATCTAACCCATTTATTTATAAATTTAAACTTCAAATGCAAAATGCAAGAAAAGCTAAAAAATTACTTTGTAAAGAGTGTCCATGGAGTTTCTTGCTCGTTCTTCTCCATAGAGACCTACGTTTTGGAACTAGCAATTACCTTCAACTTTTTGTATGGGTAACTTCTTGACAATTCAAAAGTGCCTGTAAATGGTCTGATTGAAATAAATGCTTTGACTTCGACTTATCGCCTTACTTTGTTTGTCCTCAGCTCATCTCGTCTGGTGGGTACGTTGACCGACTTCTACCGGCGCTATGATCTCGACAATTTACTCCTTCAGGACATGTTCATATCGTTCGGTCTGCCCGGGGACGGCTTCTACAGACAATACAACTACACTTCTTGGTAAGTTCTCTCCTACTGAATAAATTATATCATCATATACTTAGCCTTATCCCTGGGTTCGATTCCCAGGTCGAGCAAAGTGTTATTGGGTTTTTCCATTAGGAATTTCTCAGTAGCAGCTCGGAGTTAGAACGTGTACACGGTTAATGCCAATAGGCTTGCCCTCTATCACATGGGACCTAAACATACCCGCGAACCTTGGGTGTACATTGGTACACCCCAGCCTAACCCTTCGAGGAATACAGGCGTAATGGTATGTATGTTGTAGGAATCCTTAAAAAAATTCTAGCGAACAAAGTCGCGAGCAAAAGCTACTAACGACAAAATAAACATATATTTTCTTCTTCTACAGGTCATTCACATTAGGCTACGGAGTACCTCCAGTCGAGAACGTGTCATTGTTTGTCATCATCATTATATCCATCGGGCTGGGCGTGCCGGTGCTGCTGGCACTGTCCGGCATCACCTACGTGCTGGTGCGGAGGTGCAAGCAGAGGAACCCGCCGGCGCGGTTCACGGATGATGAGTAGACAGGTAGTACGGTTGAGAGTGGCTTGGTGAATATAGACCGTAATACATGTTGATAAGTGTGGTGGAAACTTTTACCAAGGATTATGTACATGATTCTAGACTCCCCTAAAGTTGGAATTTAATTTTAATTTATTGTTATTAATTATCTTTCTTCTGCCCGCGAATTCATTTACAAAGACTTCCAAAGTCCTAAATTATCCCACGGGAATACGCAAAAAAACTGTGTAAAAATTTAACCTAATTCCGTTCAGACGTTTAAGCTTGAAATAATAACAAACATTCACGTATATAATACATAGTAATAAGAAGTATGCTTCTAGAATCACATATTGAATCCTTGGTCCAGGTTGAGCGTCGTCCGCCCTTCCAACTTGTTACATGAATTGACAATGAGAGTGCTTAGAAGGTGGAATAATGTGTGTGACTTATTTTTGATGCTTCAGCCGGTGTCGACAAAGATTAGTTTCCCTAAAAAAAAAAAAAAAAACATTTTTAAAACAAAGATTTTTATTGACGACTTGTGTGACTCATGAGCCATGCAGAAGAACCCTGAAGTTAAGATTATAACAAATCGTTGTCTGTCTCGCTTTTTCAAACCGCTCTCGAGCTAAGTAATAATAATTGGTAAAAATAATTGGTACCTTTCGGTTTCTCGAATGAATATTTGTCGAAGTTACGCAAAAGGGATTCAACCTACAAATCCTCAATATTGAGTTAACCATACTAAATAGTTGCATCGTTACCATAATTTGACACACAGAGATGTCGGGTTGATACCTTGTACAGACTAAAGAGAGATATGACGTTTGTATCAACATGCAAACGTCATATCTTTCTTTATTCTGTACTATCAGCAGCAAAAGTCATTTGTCTGGGTCATTTTTATTTAACGAAAATATCGACCGATAGTTTTTAACTCAATTTTGGAGTTTTTGTGGGTCGGAACCCTTTGCGTATCTACGTCTAATAATATGACAATATATAAACTGCTGTAATTCGATGTAGATAATTCAACCAATCGCTTTTCGTTCGAGATTTAAACCAGGGTAAGTTAAAATTCTGCTGCATATCATAATGATATGTTTTATTCGTAATGATTGTTTAAATGTATTTTTTATGATAAGTGTGAGCGTAGAGAAAGGTAATTCTTTGATGTATGAGCGTGTGTGCTTTTTAGTAAATGAAGGATTTGACGTAGACTTTTGACGTAAATGCTGGATTATTTGAGTGTAATTTTGAGCAGTAAGCAATCAGGCAAATAGTGGTAAAACATATTTTTAATATTCACATAGTCAAATTACAAGAAAATTCGTGTGGTGCTGTAATTTTTATGGTATAAATGATTTTTTTTTTTAACGATTTCTTTATCTGGATAGTATTATTATTTTACTGTTCGAAATTTCTCAAATGTCCGGCATTAAGGCTCCATAATATAATAGTGCACTGTTGAAATGAGCACATTCTGTTTCATTTTACTGCTAAATATTAGAACAAGAAAGTATTGGAATTGTTTTAAATGTTAAAACAAATAAAGAATCGATATATTATTTCGCCGGCTTCACTTGACGTATTTGCCCGAATATTGCTTTACTTGGATAATGCAAAATAAACCCTATAGTAATGGAAATAAAATCGATGTTCTATTAGTGGAATAACGTGAACATTTGCCAAGTGAAGTTCCTCCCCTAACTAACGGTACTTATTTATAGTTGGTGAAACAGACCCTTAACTTGATCAAATGATTAGTTTAATCAGAGATTTGATGGGTTTTACGAAAACCGGATTTAGATTCAATTGGCGGTTAGTAGACGCAACATTTCGCTTAGAACCCTAAGTAGTTATAATTATTGTTTGTATAAATCGTAGAAACCTATTTTACAGTCAAATCTTGTACGGCCGAGACTTAGTTCAAATAATAATCGTTATTTAAGTTAAACTAACTAAACGACAATTTATTAATAAAATTATTTTTTAAATTATTCTCTATTTCTCATACAGCTTTTATGAAAAAATCAAATAAAAATAAAGTTAGACTATGTTTAAAAATATTGTTGTTGACTGTACTTCTTACTTTTTTGACAAAATATGGGTTTTGAATAAGGAACTTTAATACACGGAGATTAATTTTGATATTGCTAGCTACATGAAATATAGTTTCAAAATATATATTTAAAGTGCCTGTAAATAGAACAATTTAGTTAGAAACGTGTAACAGTGTAATGTAACATGCAACGTAACCGATGGTGTAATGTAACATGCAACGACGTTATCGAAACATGACTTAGAAAGCTGTATTGTAAAACAGTTTGTGAATTTTGTTGCATTACACGTTTGTTGTGTAACATGTTACACAGACTGTTGCACCATAAAATGTATCATATACAACGTTATACTTATAAATTTAGGTACTTGTATAGAAAGAAAACTAAGATCTTTAAAAATATATTTAAAATGCGTTGTGGTGCGCATGATTACGAAATAAGATGTAAGTAGAACTTATTGCACTAAATTGCCAGTTAAAAAAAATACTGGTTGAAAATAGTAAAATCTAGTGCAGTGGGTACCTACTCGCGAGCGCGCGAGTTTTGTATGAGTGTGAGTACTTGATAGCACGAGAAATAAGGACCGTCGCTCTGAGTGCCTAGTGTGAGTTTTTTCTCGTACTCGATCGCGTTAACGTAAACTTACATTTATGTCAATTTGTATGGAATATCTATTATGATTCTTTATTTCTTTCTTTCTTCTACTACTTTTTCTTTTCGAATCGATAGTTTCAGTCAATCCCTTTTTCCTTATTTTGTAACCGACTTCAAAAAAGGTGGAGGTTATCAATTCGGTTGTATATTTTTTTCTTTGCTTCCTTAGAACTCCGTCATTTCTCACACCAATTTGGAAATTTTCTTTTTGTACTCACTATACGACGCTGTTTCAGTTACAATACAAATTCAACCTCACGTTGGTTAACGCAATCGAGTACGAATAAAAACTCACACTAAGCACTCCAATTTGTTAATAAAGCTTATTTTTCGTTTAAGGAATATACAACTGTGCGTTAACGTTAATAGAAAAGATAGTTATGTAAATACCTACACAGAAAAATAAAATTAATATTGTATTGATGTATAAAAAAAATGTTCCCAAAAAAAACAATTATGTGATGTTACAGTATTTTGATAAAGATGTTGAAATACATAAAAAATATATTAGTTTTAGGATATCGGCTATTTCTTTGGCTTATTTTTGCAAAATTAATTTTATTTACGAAATTGTTTAAACTTAATTTTATGAATTAGTCAGTCCATTTTGTTAATGTATAAAGTTAGAGGAAACGCAACTATATTGACAACCTTACTATGAATGAGACATTAATGAGTAAAACGACCTGACATTTTAGGTAAAAAAAATAATCTTTGACTTGTAATCATTCAACTATGTTTTTCTCACAAAAGTCAAAAACAAGATCTATAATGGGTAAGCCAGGCCGCACACTGGTCATACATTTTGTAATACCAGTCAACAGAATGTGCCGATAAAGGAATTAAATATATGAAAACCGATCGACGATTCGATATAGGTACTTACATATTTTATTGCAACCAAAATGTGGTATTTTATTGTGATGTTTTAGTTCAAAATTGCACTTGTTTGTTAGAGAAGTAGGTGGAGAAGAGTGCACTTTTGAATTGGAACATCTACCTATACAGCGTGTTACGGAAAGGGTATCTCCATACAAACGGGGTGAAGAGTGTATCTGGTACTGAATCTCTATACAAAATTTCAGCTCAAAAGCAATAACTTTGAAAATGCATATTTTCTTTTTGTTTGATCTGTTTAAGTTTAAATCATAACAAACGTTTCTTTTACGGAGTTGTTTCTTTGTGTGTACTTTATTGACACCGATCAGCTGACTTGGTGCAGTGATATGTGAAATTCAAGTATTGGAAACATTTGATTTTTTACTTAAATGTCTCTAAACTTTATAATTTTGTGAGTATTTGTATTAAAATATAAAATAAATGTTGCTATGTGATTTGTGAATTCAAATAGAATCCGTGCCTTTGATACGTATAATATATGCG
This sequence comes from Caradrina kadenii, assembly GCA_947462355.1. NCBI lineage: Eukaryota > Metazoa > Arthropoda > Insecta > Lepidoptera > Noctuidae > Caradrina > Caradrina kadenii. The sequence goes on along the minus strand of OX381686.1, from coordinate 13,039,685 downwards.
TTCCGTAACACGCTGTAGATATTGTTGTGTATGTAGCTCCGGTGTTCGGCCCGCCTTATTAGCTAATTGTAACGTGCTAACTTGGACATAATGTCCCCTAATACTAGCTACGTTCTTAGAAAAAGAAGGATAATAAAAAATGATTTTGAGGAAGACAATATATACGTGATTCCATTTTGATTACCGAATTATGTACCTATTATATTTTTGTAAATTATTTTGTAGCCTTAATCGTTAGCTTTGTATTTTCTGATGTGATATTAATTTTGTTTATATCTATTTGTTTTGTATAATGGGTGTTACCTATGTGTTACAAAATAAATGCACTAGTGCTGTAATAAATGGTTTATTTGAACTGAACTTCCTGAATCCTAATTTGATAGTCTTATTATTAAACAATTCAAGGAAAAAGATTTATCTCAAAATAAGGGGGAGTGCCCGTAAAAATAAAATAAACGGCTATTACCTACCGGATTTATAGCTTCTGATAACCCTGATATCGTGTATCAATAAGTAGGTAATAATAAAATGTACAATTATAATGTACAGAGAATAGTTATGATCCCTGATATTATAATTACGGCTAGCATGGGTTTGGTAATAATAATAATCTTCTGGACTGGTGCCCAAGACCTCGACCATTTATCCTTGGCTAACTGGCGTTAGGTTTAGGCGATCTCCCCCAAGATGAAACCGTGATTTACTTTCGAAAGGCCCTTCAGCACTGGAAATGTAATAAAAGTATGCTTAGAAGAGAATTAACTAAGTAAAATTGAACAACGATTATTCCTGGGACTTTAACTGGGTATTCCTCCGACTTATGACTACTTTGCCTACGATTTTAACTTTTGGTGTAAAAAATTATGGTTTATTTTAGAAAACCGTAAAAATAAGTTGAAAATTTGCCTTTTAATGTCTCTGTAACCTGGAGGGCCCCTGGTATGTACCAGGATAAAAAAAAATGTTTTTTGTTGTTTGAAAGGTATATTAGTCGGGAGTGTTCTTAGCTATGTTTGATGGAAATCGGTTCAGCGGTTTCAAAGTTATCGGCTCTTTTGTTAGCTGCGGTAGGGATTTTTATTTTTCTGTCGGGGGTTACCTAAAATTTTTAATTTTGTATTTTCCTTTACAACCCTTACAATTGCTACTTGAACTAAATACGCAATACCCGACGGTAATTAACCCGAGATAACCCGCAGCACGAGCCACTACGCAGTGTACTACGACCCTCATAAATCTGTCCCATTCATTAGACATTCCTGAATGTCTACAATTTTAACTGCAAAGTAAATACGCCCTTAGGTTATGATGTTTGGGTTGAAATTAGAATGGTCTGAATAAAACTAATTATTGCATCGTTACACGTCACTGTTCGTTTAAGGAAAATTATTTTTATAATATAGTTTTACTTTAAAAATCAGATAATGCAATTTAGGCAAAATTTGTTACCTAGTAGGAGAGTAGTAGAGATGCAAAATAAAACAATAGTTAACTTAAAATAATTTTAATTTAGGAAAAGAATAATGAAACAGTTATCACAAAACATATGTACACAACCCAATAGGAAACTCTCACATCAAGTACATTTAAATTATTACATTTATCTATACTTATAAATAAATAATATAATAATAAAACGTGGCTCACATTAATCTTAGCTTCGAATTGTTATAGCCGCGCGACTGGCACGCAATCATACATCACAATCCTATTTATTTTGACACTAGAACAATATTCATTTCGTTTTTACGTGGACGAGTTTTACAAACATATACAGCAATGGATATTGAATTCGTCACAAAACAAAGTGGATTGTAAGTTAAGCAGTACGGAAGCAGACACCAATAACCAATAATCCAAAGATCCTAACGCCAATTTATTTTCAAGATCTAATTAGTTGCGTCGAAATCATTAAATAGTAAGTCAATTAATTTGGCAAAAAGTGTTATTGGGTTTTTCCATTAGGATTTGCTCAGTAGCAGCCCGGAGTTTGGAACTTGGTGGTGTGACACCCCCGTGTCTCGGAAAGCACGTGAAGCTGTTGGTCCCGGCTGTCATTCGTAGATCTTTGACAGTCGTTACGGATAGTCAGAAGCCAGGAAGTCTGACAACCAGTCTAACCAAAAGGTATCGTGTTGCCCAGTAACTGGGTTGTGGAGATCAGATAGGCAGTCAGTGGAGATCAGATTGGTTTGGCAAATAAGTGACGGTTTACTATTGTCATATTGGTATGACAATTGATTGTTGGCGTCTGTCCATATTGGGGTGCTGGTGAAATTGCAAACGCTAAGTAGATTAAAACAATGAATCAATTGCCAAACTGCCTGGCCGCGCAGAAAAATGCAATTCGAGCTTTAGGAAATTCATACATTGAGGCGATAGAGGCACATCACTGGTTACGAGTCACGAGCCTATCCCGAGGCGGCCTCGGACGTAGCACCAGTATTGGGGTTTCTGTAGCGGTATAATATTTGTACTTAAAATCGAAATATACGTAAAATAAACAACGCCCTATTGGCTGTCACCCGAACGACGTGGTCTGATGTAACTATGTATAGCTTCTAGACTCGAGCAATTTTTATTTATTAATTGATAATTAACTAAAAACCAATATAAATAGAATAGAAAATTCCCTAATTGCATGCAAGATAAGGCATGCTGTGTGGAATTATATCTTACACACAAAAATCAACTTTATTTGCTACATGTTAAGGTTAATTTTCAATTATTAAATTAAAAATGCTCGAGTACATAACATTGCTGCGTTGTTTGCAAAAAAAACACACATTGTTATAATGCATTAATACTGGCGGCCTCAGCTTTGTACAGTCAACCTCACGACAATAGTCACACACTACGAAAACTACTCTTAATGCTACGAAATAAAGATCAAAGTCATATTGTTAACAACGCCGCTCGGTTGACTACACACTTAGAGACGATTGTTAACACCTAAAGCTACCAATCAACACTCACACTTGCTATAATAAAAACAATCTTGTTTAGATAAAGCACACTTTGATAATAAAACAGATATAATTAATAATAACAAGGCTACATTAATGGAGGCCAGCCCAGGAAGTGGTGTCGACGTGGAAGCGTACCTGAAGGCTGGTCCGCGGTCGCACAAGGGAGGCCTGGTCTGTTAAAGTAGCGCAACCAAATAGATCGCGGAAATCATACGTATTTAGTATTACATTCAATAATAGAATTAAATATTTAAAGTGTTTTTAGATTTTTTTGCTGACGATCGCTCCAGTTCCGCTCAAGGTTCTAAAACAGTCACTGCCCTGTCGCGGCACTGGAACGCAAAGGCCATTAGGAGGAGCACGGATGGGTTTAAGTCAATAAGAGCCTGACAGTCCCTTCCGCTTCGCCAAGAGCGAAGTAAGCCATTTGATGATTACCCATCCTAAAAAAAAGAAGACCCTGTTCAGATCTAGTTACACTATAAGCCAACCATAACCAGGAACAACGCTAGGCTAAAAATCATCTAGGGTCTAGATTTTAAGCTAAAAACGGGAACACGAACAAGCTGGACATCAGACCACGGCGCAGAGTCGTCATACAAACGTCAATAACAATAATGTCTAAGCAGTCAGTCTAGGCATTAAGACAAAAGGCAATTCACAACAGGTATTCTCAACAAAACATACTACAGTCAAACGGGGTGAATAGGGACGCAGGGGGGAATCGGGACGAAATTTTAAAAAGGATTCTTACTTTGAAATAATATAGTTTGTTACCAACAAGGACATTAAAATCTTAAATTGTAATTTAAGTAAAACAGAAGAGATCTCTTTGGTAACAAACTATATTATTTCAAAGTAAAAATCCCGTTTAAAATTTCGTCCCGATTCACCCCTGCGTCCCTATTCACCCCGTTTGACGGTATATCCTTTTAAAATATATTTATAGCTGTTCTAAGTACAAAACAGGCAGTTTTAGGGTACCTACACACTAGCACCTGCTGTCAAGTTACAGAAGCGAAGAGTATGAAAATTTACCAATAGGATACCTATTTGTGAGCCGGTCTGTTCTGCTATACAGTCATATGGAGCTGTCATATTGATTCGGCTTCAATGGAGTACTACCCTAAGGTCTTCTTCCTCTAACGCTGATATCGATCGTGTACGTCAGCAATAAGAAAATTATGTATGTGGAGCGTACTGACGATTATATATACGTCCGATGTAGTCAGTCGAGAGACGATGCATGCGACACGCGGCGAGTGTTTGCCCGTGCGCCACGACTCTGCACGCGACTAACGGACTAGTCGTGTGAAGCATCGGCGCCCCCCGCCTCCTTCATTCCGCCAAACAGACCCAAAAATGAACATAGAAGTGTGTTCACGACTCGTCCCTGTTACTATACTACATAGAACACAACGGATAGTCGTACGCGCAACTGACGTACGCAATCGACGTTAGCGTTACAGGAATTCAAACCTAATGTGCTGGTGGCCTGTTAATAACGAGGGTAAGCCTTGCCGGCGTCATAGTGTGTAGGTGCGTTAACAACAGGAAGACTTATTGCTTTCACTTTTAGTAGAAGTATAGTCAGCGTCGAACTCTCAAACACACAATACAAGTATTAGTACTAAAACGTTTGTAAGTCCTACCGTCTTTACAATACACCTTCATGTGACGGAGATAGCATGAGATTTAACGGCGACTTACAAACGTTCGAAGATTTGGCTAAATATATCTCAAATTTTAATGGTATCTTCAAAATTGTAACTTCTAGTATTGAGATCGTCTTGAATGAACAAATGACTAGATCTAACTGTAGTATTTCTTACGATGATAATATATTTTTGATAATATAGAATAAAAACATTTTTGTATTATGATTGAGAGTTCACGAGGTCTTGATCCACATCAAGTTACTCTATGAAACTAAATCTAATAGATATGTAAGACTGCGTTCACACCGAACGTTGCGTTGACAATCAGCAGTTATACAAGTGACAATGATCGTTCATACATTTTGAACTTCACGCTCACAGTCGGCGACTGACCAAAGTTTGATGTGAACGCAGCCTTATAGTAAATTTAAATTTAAAACTCGTTAGGTACTAGAACAGCTCGACGTTACACACTACAGTTGCAAATATGCAAAAAAATATAATGTATTGTTACTAATACAATTTGTTTAAATTGTGCTGGCTATAAAAACTAACAGACGCATACAATTGGTCCTAATAAGTACATCAAGTATCAAGACTTTGGTTTTGAACGTCGATAGAGCATTCTACAAGGTCGTGGTAACATCTACTGTTAAAATGTATTAAAAAACAAATTGATATGGGTACAAAAATACCAATAATATTATTATTTGATTGTATTAACTTTAGTTGCAAGTTTTAAAAGAGATTAACGTACAAACATTCATAACATCACGGCTGCTACCCGTGGGGGTAGACAGGAACAACAAACTTCGCATTTTTCTCCCACATTCATGCCTCTTAGGGAGATAATTGTTAAAATATAGATATCACATCCTTATGAGGAGAGATCCAAACATGGTGTTAGCTCAGCATAAAGCCACAATAAAAAACTCGTTAAAATAAGTAACATGACTAAATATATCTCTGATAAAATCGACGGCCGCATGGTACAGTCAACAGCACGTGCAGTGGTAACACTAGAACTAGAAAACCGAACTCTTATTGCTACTAAAGACGAAATAAAGGTGCTGTCAAAGTTGAATTGTTACCATGTCCGTGTGGTTGATCGTACAAGAGTCAAGAAGACAACTAACATTATTGGCAAAAACCCTTTTAAGCGTGAAGAATACGATACGAGTTGTGGAAGCCGGGATGCGTATTCCAATGGTTGCACCAGTCTTTGTACTTTGCGGTCGTAAATCATTATTGGTGAAAGCGCTATGGTAGCCCGCGAAGCTTAAATTTCCTTTTTTATTGTTTTTTTTATACCGTCGGTGTCGTGGTCGCCATCGGGACTGATGAGCACGAGGTACTGGGTTCAATTCCCGGGTCCGGCAAAGTGTTATTGGGTTTTTCCGTTAGGATTTGCTCAGTAGCAGCCCGGAATTTGGAAGTATGACACCCCTGTGTCTCGGAAAGCACGTAAAGCCGTTGGTGCCGGCTGCCATTCGTGGATTTTTGACAGTCGTTACGGATAGTCAGAAGCCTGGAAGTCTGACAACCAGAGTAACTGGGTTGTGGGGGTCAGATAGGCAGTCGCTCCATGTAAAACAATGGTACTCAGCTGCATCCGGTTAGACTGGAAGCCGACCCCAATATAGTTTGAAGGAAATGCTAAGTAGATGATGATGATATGTTTTATAAGCACAACGCGAACGAAGTCGCGAGCAACAGCTAGCAATTAATATGAGTCTAAAATCACCAATCCGCCTTAAGCAAGTGTGGTGATCAATCCACGTGCCTTCTTCGTATGAGAAGAGGCCTTTGCCCTGCAGTAGAACAATAATAGGCTGATATTATTAACCTGATACTAAGCTAAAAAAAGGAAGGAATTTTGAATTTCGGGGGGAACCTTAGCGCTTTCCTTCCTTTATTTACCAAACGAGCAATCGCGTGAGATTACTATAATCTAGTTGTCGAAAGAACAGAGTTCGCACACATAACAAACACTAGCCAACAAGCTGCCTGTAGACCTAGCACGAGCTCGCTTTCGTAAAACGATTAGAACCGACTCGATATTCGAATAATCGACTCGGACTCGACTGTTGTAATGAGAAATATGATAATCCTATAGCATTTTGGTTTAGTTATACATGGCAAGTACAATTAATATAACTATATATAAATTATGTGCGAAACGAGAGTTTCAAATATATTTTTTTATGTCACGTTTACTTCGCGTGCTCGTGGTAGGCCCTCTGATCCGGATCCGTTCGACAAAGAACCGAATCGATTACGAATTATTGTCACAGGAAATACTCGTATTTTACTATATGACAATAATTTCTGATCACAACACGCGATTTCCGTGGAGTAGACACCTCTTCGTTACAGGCTTCGGTTCTGTCTCAAATCGAATCGGATCCGACATGACACATTAAAACAATCTTGCCACAATTTACTAGATCACAATCGCACAAACATTACATAAAAGTTATTTAAAAACACATTATATATTTTTTATTACTTTTCATTTTTTTCTATAAATACGGACTTATTGTACATTTTAAATTACATTTAGTTAAAAAAAAAAATGTGTATTTATCGCAATGTGCAGTTCACATGAGCGAGATTGCTATAGATTCAGGAACTCTGTCAACTATTGCTATGGCAAAAGAAATTACAATGTTTCTCGTATAAGTTATATGGAAGACAGTTTCGTTAAAATACATATTATTTGTGAACGAATCCTTACTTATACAGGGTTATTTGTAAAACAATGACAACCTCTCAGGACTATGTTACTAACATCATAATCAACTACTTTTGTTCTATGACATCATTTAAAAATTCATCATATTTTTTTTCATCAGATTTTCATACAAAAATAAAAACATTTAGATTGAACGCTCTAAATGTTACGAAGTTTATGCGAAGCAAACGAAAGCGATAGTCAAATAGCGAGGGGAGCGGGGTTAGGGCAGCGGGGGTGTTTGTACTTGACCTATTTACAATTTTACGGAAATCGTTGCTTGATTCTGTAAAAATGTATAGAACAAAAGTTGTTGTTTATGATGATAGTAATACAGTCCTGCAAGGTTGTCAATGTTTTACAAATAACCCTGTATAATGACATAGAATTTCAGGCATTATTGCTTGGAGAGCATTGATATAGAAAAAAATCAAGATACACACCGATTCAAACACGTCCCCAAGAAAATGAGCACAAGAAGGCATAAGGTCGAAATTGTTGTAACAACGTTGTTTACTTTGAACCATTCACGACACCATTTTTTGTGGTACTTGTATTATTTATAACAATTTTTTTTCTCATGAATGGCATCTGGCTCGTCGCAAGGTTGTCGTCTTCTTTACTGGACTTTCCTGTGATGCCTTAAAAATCAAGGCCTGCCAGGTCTTAATAACGATCTATGCATCTAGGATTTTTTTATACATCAATGTTATAGAGATAAGTATCATCCGTATAGATAAACGTCACGAATGGACAGATAGAGAGAAGGAAAGAGACAGATGAAAGGTGTAGCGTGGTGTCCTGCGTGAGATGCGACGCGCGACACGACGCAGTGAACGCGACGAACGCGATCAACTCAACGGCATACCCTACTTGCGTCCTATATGGCAGTCTGCGACGAGACGCGACGTAACGCGTATTTGTTTTGAGGCCAATCTGACGCGACACGGTCTATTCACGGTTTATTCTTATGAACCCCGATTTTAGATGCGACTGTGGCGCGGCCACGAACTACCAAAATCACGTAGGACATTTGTCACACGTAGTATCGCGTCGCGTCGCATTGCATCGTGTCGTGTCGCGTCGCGTCGTCGCTCATGCAGAACACCAAGTAAGTGAATGATTACTATATTATTACATTATAATAATGGATTGTAAGTATTCGTTTCGTTAAATTTGTTAGAGTTTTTAAGATAATCTTCAGAAAATTTTACTAATGATGTGTAAGATAATGAGTAACAGTAATATCAAGTTCAAGATGGTTGTAATTAGGGTATTCTTCCTTAAAATTCAGTCTATTTGATACTATTATATGGAAGCTCAGTAAGTCAATGAGTCACAAAGTTATTTAATTACTACAATTTATTGGTTTATTAATAATTTATTTTCATAAATAAAATGTACTGCACTGATTGGTATAAAGTTCTTTCATTCATATCTTTGTACCAATTTCAACTGTATGTATAAGTTGCTTAAGTTTAGTTTACCTTGCGTCTATTCCGATAGATTCCATCGATTCATATAATCCAACATTGTATTAGGCACATTATATTCGGTCCTCAATGTTCTTATTGCAACACACACACTAAGATATAACCAATGACGCCATTAGCTCCTTAATATTACACGTGTATCACAAGATTTTAAATATTTGTTTTGCGATCTCTCTGTTATTTACATATTGCGTAATATTCTTTCGCTCGCTTTAAGATAATTTTATTTACGAACGTAACCCGCCCGCTTCGCATTATACTGGATCAATTTGAACGACCAAAAATTAATTGCATTTTAAATTTTAAGTAAGGCTGCTTATTAACACTCGTTTTATTGCTATCATAATCCATAATTTGTTGGTCGTGTGAAGAAGGGTACGTTGAAAAATGGAGTGAATTGGAGGCATTTAGATTATTGTTCATTATAACAGTATGACTCTGACATTGGAAATAATTTGCCATTAAAGATAGGACTTTAAATCGTGTGAGCTAAGATATTTTTTGTGATGACAAGAAAAGGTGACGGCTTGCGGGCGGCACGCTTCCAGTCAACGGTCGGAATTTTTGGCTGCGCGTCAGAACGGTGGTGTGACAGCGAGCGATGGCGGCTACGGCTGGTCGTGTGGCGCGTGTCACTTGTCGGCGGCGTGCTTCTGTATGGCGCGCGGGTGGTGCGGCGCGCGGCGGCGCTGCTGCGCGGCCAGCAGCGCGCGCGCCGCCGCGCCGCACAGCTCCGCGCCGTCCCGCGCCGCGCACACGCGCGCGCCCGCCGCCAGCGTGTTGCCGACGTGACTGTGCGGGGGGGGATACTACTTAGCGAACGTTTCATATACTCTACATACTATAAGACAATGTGTGCATTGGTACACCTCTGCCTAACCCTTCGGGGAATGCAGGCGTGATGGTATGTGGTAAAAAACAACATCGATATCATACCGAGCACACTAGTATTTTGTAGTGAGAAGAAATACGTAACTTGGCGCTGAGGGCACGTTTTAGATTTTTTGACGTGGTCAAAAAATTAAAGTCACTTCTAGACAGTCAAAAGAGCCTATAAATATCCGCTTACAAATAGTAGATAGTAGACTCACCGGACCATGTGGTAAGGCACGTGTTGTGTGGAGAGCCACTCGAGAGCGCCGCTGACGTCCAGCAATGACGCGCACCCCACGAACTTAAATGCGCTCGCGCACGAAAAGAATACGATGACGCGACTACCATCCTGAAAGACAAATATATACATGAATATCATACAAATATTGAAAGTAGTTACGCTGCGTACCCCCAGTTTTTTAAACGAAAATCAATGATTGATTGATTGGTCAGTTCAGTCAAATAATCACAGTAGCATTTACGCTGATTGCTTTTTGGGTAATTACACCTTTGTATTAAAATGTGTAACAATCTGTTCTTAAATTATCTTTATCTATGTATATAGAAGTCAATTGCTGTTCGTTAGTCTCGCTAAAACTGCAAGAACGGCTGAACGGATTTATCTTATCTTGGTCTTAAAATGTTCGTGGAGGTCTAGGAAAGGTTTAAAAGGTGAGAAATATTCGAATAATTGCCGGGAAAACCCTAAAAACAGCCCTTTTCTTTTTCCCATTTCATAAACGTTTTCTTAATAAAATGTAGAGTCAATTTGAACTTTAATGCTATTCAATAAAATTCATATTAAATTAGTATTTAAGGAAAACTCTGTTTTGTAAGAAAGCTACATGATGCGTCGAAAATAATAATAAAACTTCATGCTTCATTCAAAAAAAGCTCTTTTATTAAATACGGATTCGTTTTGTTTGTTTGAAGATTATTTTATACAAAAGTTTAGGTCTTTTATTTATCGATTGAGGCAGTACGAAGTCTGCCGGGTCAGCTAGTATATTGTAAACTTCCGCGGGAACATGCTAGGCGCCATTGCTTATTTATTTATTAAAGCTTTTTTTACACATAATGTAAAAAAATACACTGTAAGGCATTTCCTACCAGTCTACCTTAGGGTGATGCAGAGACAAAACATAGTGGGTGCAAGGAACAGAAAGTTTCCAGGAATAAAATATAATAATAAATAGATAATATTCATACAAACAAAATGTACAGAGTAGAGAAAGATAAAATACATAGGTGGAGATATATCAAACTAATTGTGAGAAGAGTCTGCCAATTTCATAAGCAAGTGTTCGCGAGCTTTTGCTTATTACGTCATGGTAAACAACACTGTGTTTAATTAAAGAATAAATTATTGCAATTTAAAATAACTGCTATCCTTATGTAGCCGGGGGGTTGGTTAACAAAACAATATTGAGCAAATAACAATATAGCAACTACATAGCATAACCTAAATTTATGTCACCACAAAAATCAAATAAAAACCGGCCAAGTGCGAGTCGGACTCGCACACGAAGGGTTCCCTACTACTAATTATAAAACGGAAAAAAAAATCATGTCTGTTGTATGGGAACCCCTTATACATATATTTATTTTCTTCTGTTTTTTATTTGATGTTATAGCGGCAACAGAAATCCATCATCTGTGAAAAGTTCAACTGTCTAACTATCATGGTTCATGAGATACAGCCTGGTGACAGACGGACGGACGGACAGCGGTGTCTTAGTAATAGGGTCCCGTTTTCACCCTTTGGGTACGGAACCCTAAAAATTAGAGATGATAAAACACTCACCTGTTTAGCCTTCTGTAATTTCTTAACGGTGCCTTGCGTGAAGGGGTACGTGCCAGTATTCTGCGCGACCTCCACACTGTGCAGGTCGTCCGCCTTTGCGACGAAGTACCTCACATTGCCCTCCGCGCTCTCTCCATACTTCTCTATGTTCGCTAGCAAAGTCTTCCCATTCGGCGACATAGGACTCTTAGGACCGCTATACGACTGGGGGGAAAATGGCTGGGGAACATCGTTCCGCCACCCACCCGGCCGGCCTTGACCGTTCCTATATCCCCCATAAGCGTTATTATAGAAGTTCCCCCCCGGAAATCCGCCGTCATTTTGATTTTGGTTATATTGTGGGTAGTACTGCTTGTTATCGTGACGGTATTGTTCGTCGCTTTCTAAACGTGATCTCCAGCTCGGCGAGTCTACTGTTAACGGTTTCGGTCTCTGTCCGATACCGCTCGGCTGGTTGAGACCAACATTCTTTTCCTCGGATGCCATTATGTAAACCACTGTGCTCAGTATCTGTTCGTCTAAAGGCGTCATAGGTTTCGCTGGGTTGGACATGCGACGTATTACTAACGCGCATAGTTTTTGTCGGAGATAAAATACACTTATTGCGTCTGAAGCGTCAGCTGTGAACGCCATCCAGTCGTCTAGGGTTATCACAGCCGTGTCAGGAGAGGCGTTGTTCTCATCTGCTTCACTGTCTGAATCGCTTGACAGCCCTGGCGGGTTGGCGCGTTGAGTCAGAGCTCCTATGGGCAACCTGAGTGGTCCTCCGAATAACGCTACAGTCAAGGGTGTAACTAACGTATTGCATCGGATAAAACAGAACCTCCCTGCTCGGGAAATTTCTTCGAACACAACCCAGTCTGTTGGCAGACTATGCACAGATTTCTGTGAGCCAGTCAACCCTCCGCCCTGGTGTAATGTGGAACTTGGGTGGAAAGCCACCTTTACTTCTTTCGACGTCCTTAAAGATGCTGAGTCTCTATCAACGCGAGCTATCGAAGGATACAGCCCGCTCACTAGCACCGCCTTCACCACGTGCCACTTTTCAGAGTGCAAATTAACATCTTTAATATCTCCTGAACCTCGAGCCTTCACGAGACATAAAGCTCTCAACTGTGCCAGTAATTGAGACCGGTAACCGACAATCATTTCCATGGTGGCGCCACAAATAAGGTTCTTAGAACAGAACGCTCGCTCCGTGCCGTTAGCGCGCGCGGTCTGCCACGCTTGGAAAGCTCGCAACAGCGCCATGTGATCAGAGTAACTGTCTGCAGCGAACTCTTTGCGCGCCAGACTTCCTTTTTTCCTATTCTCTGGATTCATAGATATCTGGAAGGGCTCTTTATTTGCCAGGCTACATACTATCGTCAAAATCGGGTCCAGGCACTTCATAACACACGCGTAAAGCAACATCTTCCCTAGCTTAGGTTCTACGGTCAGATCTAGCAGGTGCTGACCGATCTCTGTCAGATCTTCCATAGGAGTCAACGCACCGATAGTTTTGAGAAGCGATACAGCGTTCCTCACAGCCAAAAACGAAGGAGGTTCTAGAGCTTTCGATAGAAAATCTGCTATGGGAGTATTTCCTGTCGCAAGTAATTTAGTATGGAGACATAACTCTTGGAGTGGGACTCTTAGAATTTCCGGAACAGAGTTCAAAGGTAAGGTGTTAAACCGTCGTTTGGAACACATGTGGAAGCAGTGTCCTGGCTTCGTCCTACCAGCGCGGCCTGCCCGTTGCTGACAACACGCGCGGGACGTCCAAACACACTGCAACGAGCACACCCCTCCATTGGATTCATAATACTTCTCTTTGACCTTACAAGAATCTACCACATACACCACGTCGTCAATAGTAATGGAAGTCTCCGCGATATTCGTCGATATTATTATCTTTCTAGCGTTAGGGAGAGGATTAAAGACTTTCTTCTGGTCCAAAGTCTGCATATTGCTGTGTAGGGTAAATATCTGGTATTTCAGCACATTCATTTCGGAGCAGGACTGTATCATGTCTCTTAGGGTCACTATATCGTCGTACCCTGGCAGGAAGACTAGGATACTTCCCTTGGGTAGGTTCACGTGTATATGTTTGATTAATGCTAGCATAAGATCGTGGTCTATCAATTCTTCTGAAAAGGTGTGATGATACACGTCTAGAAGGAAGTTATCCGCTGCGCTTTCATCTTCTGCGTTGTCCTTGGGTTCCTCAGTAATGTTGAAGGTGGACAGTATCTTGGCGCAGTCTGTGTGGTTATTTTCTACGGCGTAGTCGTACGCTGATTTGCCATCTTTGTCTTTAGCCGATGGGTCCGCGCCTACAACAAGTATTTAAGTTTGGTTTTGTCTAATTTTCGCAGCTATGAGTGTGGTGGTACAACTAAGGGTTCGCACTCACAAAGTAGCAATATTGTTGCTCTGTGTGCTTACTTAACAAAACATACCATCACGCCTGTATGCTCCGAAGGGTTAGGCAGAGGTGTACTAGTTTACACCCGCAGTTCGCTTATATGTTAAGATCCCATGTAATAGGGGCGAGCCTATTGCCATTAACCGGGCACAAATCTTACCTCCGAGCTGCTACTGAGAATTTCATAGAAAGACCCAATAACACTTTTTGCTCGACCTGGGAATCGAACCCAAGACCTAAGCGTAGCAGTCGCGCTTAGGACCACTAGGCTAACGAGGCAGTTATGCTTATGAGTAGTTTTATTGATTATTTAATGAATAATAATACCCTAGCCTATTATTGTTCCACAGAAGGGCAAAAGCCTCTAAGTAGCAGTTTCCAGTAATAGTATAAGCTGACCTCTCATTGTATTGAGATCCTATACAATGAGCGTTCAGCATAAACTAGAAATGTATAGCTTGATATGTAGCCGTGTGTACAGTAGTTACATCACTGCCTAACCCTTCGGGGAATACAGGCGTGATGTGTGTGCATCTAAAATTAATTAAATTTATTTAGTGTAGTTATCTTGATGGGCTCGTAGTGTGCAGTGACTTACCGATCTGTAACATCTGGGCGATGGTCTCGGCGAGTCCCCTGCACGCGGCGGCCATGAGGCCGGTGCGCTTGGTCTGCGAGTGTCCGCACGACACCGGCACTCCCTCCGATATGTACATGTATAGGATTTGTGTGAACGAATCCTGGGGAAATAACTCTAGTGTTAGTGCAGGGGTTCTCAACCTTTTCTGTTTCTATGAAGTGTCAATGAAATTGATTTTACTGTCCTTTAAAATGTTATAAAATAAATAATGACAATGCAATAGCATTGTCATCTGATTTATTTATTTATTTATTAATACTTTATGCACAAATGTAAAAAAAATACACCGTACAAAGGCGGACTTAATGCCTTGGGCATTTTCTACCAGTCTACCTTAGGGTGATGCAGAGACAAAACATAGTAGGTGCAAGGAAGACGAACTGAAAATTTCCAAGAATAAAATATAATAATAAATACATATATACATACATACAAACAATATATACAAAGTAGATAGAGATCAAAATACATAGGTGGAGAAATATAACAAACTAATTGTGGGACGAGTCTGCCAACTTTTTATGGAAGTATTCGCGAGCTTTTATTTTGTTTTTTTATTAATTTTTTTTATTTTTTATTTACACATGCATGCAAAATTTCTGCTTAATCGGTAACCGGGAAGTGGATCAAATTTAATTTACAAGACTTGATTACAGACAAACAAACATCGGGACAGGTGAAACTAAATAAAACATACCATCACGCCTGTATTCCCCGAAAGGTTAGGCAGAGGTGTAACAATGTACACCCACAGTTCGCCGGTATGTTTAGGTCCCATGTAATAGGGGGCGAGCCTATTGCGATTAACCGGGCACAAATCTTAACTCCGAGCTGCTACTGAGAATTTCATAGAAAAACCCAATAACACTATTTGCTCGACCTGGGAATCGAACCCAAGACCTCTAGCGTAGCAGTGGCGCTTAGGACCACTAGGCTAACGAGGCAGTCTAACTAAATAAAAACTTGTAATAAAAACCATCTTTTTTAAAATTTAAACTCGGGCAGTACGTATGAATTGGAAGTCACATTGGTACTTCAAACCAACATTCTCATGCACTAGACACCTTCCCTAATAGGCTATTGCGACAATTAACGACGGAATACTAACCAGCGTCCCTTCGTTGAAGCATTCGTCGAGGAACTCGTCCATGTCAGCTTGTAGCGAGGGCTCCATCACGTTCTCTTTGTCCTCTTTAACCTCCTTAGCGTTGCTACTGGTGCCCGCGTCCTCCTGCTTTTGACCTGTAGTACAAGCTTTTAGACGACTGTTAAAATATATCTGTACTAATATAATAAAGAAAGTTTTGTGAAATAAAACTTCTTATCACACGCTTGACTTGGGGAGTAAGCTGGTGAATGCGTGACGAAAGCGTTACGGGAATGAGTGTGATCGGGCGAACGGTAGTTGAGAGGGAGATATAAGTTAGTGAAGATAGAAAGAGAGAGTTATGTTTCGTATATTACTGTAGGAGCAAGAGAGAGCTGTGCGCGCGCACATTTTCTTTCTCTCTTCCTCACTGAAGTCGTGTGGTCTAAAGCGCACGTGTATTTTTTTGTTTGTTTGTTTGTAACGAATAGGCTCCGAAATTACTGGACCGATTTTTACAATTTTTTCACCAATAGAAAGGAAAATATTTATTTTAGACCCACACAAGAAGTACAAGACAAAAATGAAAAGAATAAAAAAGAAAATAACATAAAAAAGACCTGTGCGAGGCCAAAAAAGGTCCAAAAAGATAGCTACATTATTCATGAGTAACATAGGCTATATAACATCACGCTACGACCCACGGGGGCGGCGCAGTCACTAAAGTCGTCACTTAACGCGGTTGAAATAAGCCACGCAGACGAAGTCGCAGGCTGTTCGCTAGTACTAATAATAAAGAGCTGAAGAGTTTGTTTCTTCTTTTGTTTGTACGCGCTTATCTCCGGAATTACTGGTTCGATTCAGGAAATTCTTTCGCTAGTAGAAAGCTACGTTATTCCCGAGTGCTATAGGCTATATTTTACTGTCAAGAATATTAGGGTTCCTAATATTTTTGTAAGACAGTTGAGGTGGACGAAATCGCGGGACAAATGCTAGTAAATAATATTCAGTTATTGACGACACGAATGGTGCAGTAGCTGAGAGATAGGCTGCAGCGCTACGTATCGCGGATTCAATTCCATTAGACAAACTTAGTTAGTAAAAGGGTCCTGTTTCGTACCTTTTGTGTACGGGACCCTAAAAATGGAACCAAATTTGTTTGAAATAATGTGACCAGTAATTTAATTGGAATTTATTGGAAGTCGGAATTTATTGTCAATGACCAAGAGACAAGAATTATTGGTGACTTCAAATCGAGTAGCCTTAGCATAGTCTTTTTAAGCTTAACTTCGCTTAGCTTTTTTTTTAACTGCCTCGGTAGCCTAGTGGTCCTAAGCGCGACTGCTACGTTAGAGGTCTTGGGTTCGATTCCCAGGTCGAGCAAAAAGTGTTATTGGGTTTTTCTATGAAATACTCAGTAGCAGCTCGGAGTTAGGATTTGTGCCCGGTTAATGGCAATAGGCCCTATTACATGGGACCTAAATATACCGGCGAACTGTGGGTGTACATTGTTACACCTCTGCCTAACCCTTCGGGGAATACAGGCGTGATGGTATATTTTTTTTTTTTTTTTTTAAGCTTTCAGCTGTGCGCAACATACCTTCAAGCTGTGACCAATAGCTGTTCCCGCTCTTTAGCTTGTTCTTGAGCTCCTTCTCAACTTGCTGCATCTTAGGCGTCTTGTACTGCGAGATCTTGAGCACGTCTTCTAAGTAGTACCGCTGCACCTCGTGCAGGCGGCCCGGGATTGTGATCACTGGGCAGTTGTTGAAATACCTGGGGAATAGGTCATTTTGATGTAAAAGATGTTTATGTTATTTAAAGATGCAACGTGAAAACGCGAGACGCTCCCTAAATAATCTTTCGGGAGTTCTTGTGGGATTTATGATAAAACTAATATTATAAAGAGAAAAGATTTTTTGTTTGTTTCTTTGTAACGTAAAAGCTCTGAAACTACTGGACCGTCTTTAACCATTGTTTCACCAATTACATTATTGTATACCAATGTACTCCGACAGTTCGCCGGTATGTTTAGGTGCCATGTAATAGGGGGCGAGCCTATTGCCATTAACCGGGCACAAATCCTAACTCCGAGCTGCTACTGAGAATTTCATAGAAAAACCCAATAACACTTTAATATCAGACTGTTTAAACTTATATTTCCTCACGATGTTTTTCTGTTAGGTAAGGTTGTGTCCAATAAAAACTTAGCTATTTGAAGCACGAATGTATTTGGTTATTATTATTACCTGGAAAATATCTGCGTGTCCATGGTAGCGGACATGAGCACCAGCTTGAGTTCTTTAAACCGCGGCAGTGCGTCGCGCAGAGCGATCAGCAGGAAGTCGCTGAACTTGTCCCGCTCGTGCACCTCGTCCACGAAGATGTGCGTTACACCTGCACACATTTATATACAGGGTTATTTGTAAAACAATGACAACCTCTCAGGACTATGTTATTAACATCATAATCAACAACTTTTGTTCTATGACATTTAAAAAAAATTCATATTTTAGTTCATCAGATTTTCATACAAAAATAAAAACATTTAAATTGCACGCTCTAAATGTTACGAAGTCTATGCGAAGCAAACGAAAGCGATAGTAAAATAACGAGGGGAGCGGGGTTAGGGCGGCGGGGGTGTTTGTACTTGACCTATATACAATTTTACGGAAATCCTAAGTCGGTCATTCACTTCAATGCGCTTGCGTTGCTTGATTCTGTAAAAATGTATAGAACAAAAGTTGTTGTTTATGATGATAGTAATACAGTCCTGCAAGGTTGTCATTGTTTTACAAATAACCCTGTATAATTTAGTAAAGCAATGATGGAAAGAGCAAACATTTTCGAGTTGGTACAACATTGTGTTAATTATTTTTTTTTAGTAGTCGCCACGAGCCGTGAGCACAGGCGTCAATTTATTTGGGTCTTTCGGTTCCTCTCTGGGTTTTTTGTCCCGCCGACGCTGCACGCGATCGGTCCGATTGACGGTCCAATCGTGACGTTTGTGCTCACGACTCGTGGCGACTACTATTAAGCTCTAAGTAATCCGCAGTTCTAAGTGGTAGTTGATATACAACTTAGTAATCTGTTTGTTATATTATTTTGCCTAACTACACTAGGCTAACTGCCTCGTTAGCCTAGTGGTCCTAAGCGCGACTGCTACGCTAGAGGTTTTGGGTTCGATTCCCAAGTCGAGCAAAGTGCAAATGTGCATAGAATATGTGTAGTATTGTTATGTATTTTATAAACGAAGACCTGTTTTTGGACGCCAGTCTAATTTGCTGTTACTAGTCTGTTTTTTCAGCTGTAAGTTCTCCATATTAGTTAAATAAAAAATTAACAAACATGCAATAGATTTTTTTTTTTTAAGTTTGACGTGACCAAGGTGTGTCTTATCTTGGCTTATTATAACACTGGCTTCTGCCCTCGATTTCGTCAATGTAGAAGTCAAGTACACCATAAAACATATCCTACGACAATCGGCAATAGTGTCGCTTTCTATCAGTTCAAGAATTATTGTAATCAGACCAGAACTTTCAGAGAATGAAATTCTTAAAAACAAACAGGTTAATATTTCTTTATGACATTAAGAATAAGTAATAATAATCATGATGCCTCTTACCAGTAAGCGAGGTGTCTCCCGCCATGAGTGTCCTGAGCAGCACTCCGTTGGTACAGTAGGTGAGCACAGTGCGGGGGCTGACGCGGGATTCCAAGCGGATCTGATATCCTATCGACTGGCCGATCTTCTCCATACGTTCGTAGGCCACCTGTGACCGAAGGTGTCCATTAGAACCAGTGAAAAATAGTAGTTTATGCAGCAGACATACAATAAGGGTTATTAAAACACGAGGGTGGGCTTATTGATAATAGTATCACGCGAGAGTTTTAATACCGAATTATATGCTGTTGCATACACTATTTTATCTTCACTCATGCAGTTGAAAAAATATTGTCATACGGCGGGAAATTCAGGTTGTCATTGCGCATGACTGCGCAGCTCGCGCATCCATAAACAATGACACTATTTTTTTCAATGAGCTTATTATACGCGCATATGATTTAAAAAATAAAAGTATGCTATCAAAAATTAAAAAGTTATTTTATGATGCAGTTGCTTGAAAATCGAAGGAGAATGCTAAACTGTAATGGTCTTTTTTTTTTAATTTTCCTTTCCAAGAACAAAAACTACGTAATATCACAATTTGTTCGAGATTAACATCATTATGAGTAACATTTTGCGTTATTTTATTTCATGATTTGTTATTCAATTTTGCAAACTATTCGGCCGAATACCGAATAGCGAAAAGAAGTGGCCGAATATCGAATATTCGTGGCATATATATTTATTTATTTATTTATTTATTTAAATAGAACGGCCGAAGCCAATTACACTATTTAATTAACATATAATTTATTTAACACAGTCATGCATTCTTCTCACAAAAATTCAAACATTCTGACAGTATCACCTTCCATTCAGTCGCAAACATATCTAGATCTGTGTTCGAGTTCAGGAGAGCGTTAATAGCGGCTAATGTCCGGGGAATAGGTGACTTGGAGTGTGCCACAGTACGGCAAGTTGGAACAGCCAGTAAGCGGTGTTTCCTGCCACGACAGTAATTGTCTGGGACAAATAGCTTGCAGATGTCATTATGCAGATCAGGAACATCAATAATACCCCAAAGAATTTTAAATATTGCAATCATCTGATCGCGCGCCCGTCTTACTTCTAGAGAATTGAAACCTAAACAACCCAACAGGAATTTAGTGGGATACAAGAAGGGATAAAACCCGTGCAAGTGCTTGTAGAGGTATCTAAGGAATGCTTTTTGAACTTTTTCTAAAGCTAACGCATACTGCTTCTCAAAAGGACTCCATACGCACGCACTAGACTCCAGCTTACTACGAACCAATGCCCCATAGACAAGCTTGATAACGTGGGGGTTGTGGAAGTCACGACAGTTCCTTAAAACAAAGCCAAGGCGCCTGAAGGACTCCTTAGCAGTGGATGTGATGTGGTCATGAAAAGTAAGCTTACGGTCGAATATGACTGCGATTTAAAAAAATCATGCATATTCCATGTTAATAAACTTTATTGACTCACCCTCTCTGCGACGGCCACAGCAGATATCCTCCTAGGCTGCGTGCAGTACATGCGCGCGGCATGCTTGTGTTCCTGGCAGTAGTCTAACATGAGCTGGGGCAGTTGTGTCGTCTTACCGCACCCGGTCGCACCTGCTACTATTATGACCTGTAAATAAAATTGAGTTGAGATTAGAGCTCAAAGTTGTGTGACATTTCTTGACAAAGTCAAAGCATTTATTTCAATTAAACCATATTTATGCACATTGCATTGACAAGAAATCAGTCGGTAAGGTGGTTCACCCACTGGCGAAGCATGCCACCACAGGGCGCCTTGCGCGGTACTAAATTCCCGCGCGGTACTAAATTCCCGCGCGTAGACGCGTCGGCAGTGTGTGGTCCGAGGCGTGTTTTCTATACAAATTGAAACTCTTGTATACGATGTTAAAATCTGCCGCCCCGCGCTACGCGTAAGGGCCGGGGCGCGCTGCAGTGGGATAACCACCTTACTCAGAAAGTTAAAGCTAGTTAGTTGCTATTGAATTTATCTAAGCATAAAAATATAAATGAATAAGTGTTTTAAAAATTATATGCCATAGAATGAAGCAGGAGGGGAAGTACTAGAAATATTTAAATGTGATAATGATTGATTTAATTAATATATATATAATTTAAGGCACATTAACATGTTTACAAAGATAAAATCTTAGAGTCACACACATACAGACATGCACAACATTGTTATATATATAAAGGTAAACAATGATGAGGTCTACAAAAAAAGCTGAGGATTATAGGAAATAGGGTTTGCAATGTTTTTACCTTTTATCTCTCCTTCTTCTTCCCTATTCTTCCCCTTCTTTGCTTAGGAAAATACAAGTTTCCTTCTATTAATTCAATAGCTTAGATTTTGTCTCACCTGATTATGTAAAACAGCGTTAATGAGGTCTTGTCTCTGTTCATACACAGGCAACTTCTCTCTAAACTTCACAAGCTCTGGATTGTATTGTGTGTTGGGAACCTGAAACAATAAAGACAGACTATAGACAAACAGGGTCTATGTTTCAAAACTTTTAGGCTTTCTTCTGCACACACTATGATATGAAATGAGGTGTAAAGAAAACAGTATAGGCTAATTTGGCTGCTTTATTATGCTTACCAAATATGAATTAGTATATAGGTAATTAATTTTATAAAAATATCTACAAATCTATGACAGAATACCTGTGCAACCCCATTGTTCAGCTGTCCCATAGTCTTATGCGTAAGTTGTGGACTCCTTTCCTTCTCAGGACAGCTGCTAAGGTCATCCTTCTCCTTGCTTGTGATAGGAAACGCATTACACAGCTCTGCAATACTACATCGCATGTTTGAGTCCAAGATGAGTTTGGCATCATTCTGAATTATTGTTGAACCAATTCTTTTGTATATTGTGAGGTAGCGATTGACACCTGGAAGGAGGTTTTTAGATAAGGATAAATTATACAATACTTAGCAGCTTTTGTCTTATGAAGAAATAACTGTTAATGTAGCAATAATTACATAGTGCAATAAACATTTGACTTTATCCTATTATGATAAGCATTCATTTTGTATAAACTAACAAATAAAGCAATCAATATAGTAAAGAAGATAGGAGTGTGCCTTATTAGTTCAGTTACAATAATTTAGTTATTGCACAATGAAGTGTAAGGAAATAGAAATATTTAGTTAAAAACTAATTGTGATGTGAACAAAACACAATCAGCTAAGTATGATAGTTTTATATATTCATACAATTTACTTTAAGAAGAAATTGTAAATAGAAGAAAATGTAACTGAAGTCTTAATTAAATAAATCACATTCGAGTCACTTATTTCGCAACTAGTGGTAAATAACAAAATTATAATTTAAAATGTATAAAACTTATTACCCTTCCTAATTGATTAAAAAATAAATAATAAATAAAAATTACATAGGTAGGCACTCAATGAGTACATTTGATAATATTGTACAAAAATCAAAATATGTGTTTCGTCACAACAACATACCTTTCCCGCGCGATTTCGACTTCAGACCTAGTTTGGCAACTGTCTCGTGGATGAATCCTCGCTCCTGAGCCGATAGGAACGTCGGGAACTTAAGTTCAGTCTCATTTTCATCGCTTATGAACTTATCCAATTGAATCTTCAGTGCTATGCTCACAGATTCTGCTATCGGGAAATGTTTATTTCCATGACGCTTTCCTTTTTTAGAACTCATTACAACACTCTACGCTATTCACAATATCCTACACCTAAACTATAGTTGTATGTTTACATAAGCAAATTATTAACAAGAGCGAAGAAATATTTAGATGAAAGAAAAACGAAACGAATACTGTTCTACTTTCTTGATGCTAGCGAGAGCGCTAAGGAACGGAGTGAGGAGATCATTAAATTTTATTAGTCGATTAATGGAAGGTATAGAACAATTCAAACTTAATGGCGGCTCGAAAGTTAGCCGTTCGCGCAGGTTTATTCAAGTTAAAAATAATTTAGGCCCCATTTAATGATTTCTAAATATATATATGCTACAGAAGTAATTAAATGGAGCCTAAATTATTATAGACTTAAATAAACCTGCGAGAACATACACTTGCAGCTAACTTCCAAGCCGCCATTAATTATACTAAGGTTGAATCAGCAAACTATTAATTTTGTTTAATTCCAAACTTGAACTGATTTTCGCGATTACTGAAGTGCAAAACAATCCTGCCGAAAAAATCCAAATACTGTAAGCCAGAGAGTAAAAAGCCCTTCCTTTTTGCAGACTTTTCTTCTGTGGGTTTTAACAATATACTTACAGCGTTAATTCGATGCCTAATATTTTCAATTTATTCTAACGTTACAACCTTAAGGAGAAGAAACTAAAGAACACTTGTTCTTTGTTCATAACAATTAGACGATTTACATCGTCATTATCATTACTAATTTACATCACTATAGAAAGCCGTAAATGTCATTTTACGAAGCGTTTAACTTGCTTTCAGCGTATTTACCCATTCTTTAGCATGTCACTGAAATTAAAAAAATAAATCTGTTCATGTATCTAAATTTTGTGCATTAGTTACATACAAACCTATATCATACTTTTACCATTATTTTTTTCCAAACCTATTGAATTGACAAACAAATAGAAATCATTGACTTTACTTTTATGTCTATTGCATTGTTAACCATCTGCCGTTATAATTATAACGAAGTTTGCTAGTAAACTTTGAGGCTGGTAGGTTCCAAGGTTTTCTTTCAGAAATTAATCCAAGAATTTATAGCTTCTAGGTGAACCAGAGCAAAAAAAAATTTTTTTGCTTGCCTCACGTTATTGTGCATATCACCCTACTCTCTGTAACTGTCAGTGTCAGTTGTCAAAATAGTTCAACACGTGAAGGAAGGAAGGAGGAAGGAAAATAGGGAATCATCGACCGTGTGAGATTAGATTAACAACTGTAGTATTGAATTCCTAATGTAACTTATCAAAATGCCGAAAAATATTAAGCATTTAGTGGTCGACACAACGGCGTTCATAAAGGCAGCTGGCTTACAAGACATCGCTGATAACGTATACACAGTGCAAGAGGTTATTGATGAAATCACAAATGATAGACAACGCAGAAAGCTTGTAGTGCTCCCTTACGATCTCATCGTGAAAGATGTCTTCACTGAAAACATTAAATTCATCACAGAGTTCTCCAAAAAGACCGGCGACTGCCGCAGTCTCTCTGCTACCGACATTAAAGTCATGGCGCTAACATACCAACTGGAGAAAGAAAAACTAGGCACCGAACATTTGAAAAGTGATCCAACCGCACAAAAGATTGTTAAAGTAACTGGATTATCCAACTACAACTCAAACGCAAATGGGAATTCAGAAAGGAGATCAGAAAATGTCAACCAAGAAACTGGTGAGCCAACTGAAAGCAAAGACGAAGAGACTGGTGAAGCTAAAATTAAAATCGGAGATAAAACTGTACCTACAACAGAAGACATAACTATAAATGTAGCAAATAATGGCAATGTAAATGATGAAGAAGATGCAAAAGAAATATCTGAACAAATAAAAAATATGGACATACAAGAAGACAATATTGATGATATCATGGTCAAAGTCTCTGAGGATGAAGAGGAATCAGAAAATGATGAGGACTCAGATAGTGATGGTGGTGAATGGATCACACCAGGCAATGTTGCAGAAAAAAGAAAAGAAATGGAACTGGGAGAATTTGAAGAAAAATCTGTTGAAGTAGCTTGTGTAACTTCAGACTTTGCCATGCAGAACGTCCTTAAGCAGATAGGCCTCAATGTAACCTCAATAGATGGAAGGATCATCAGACAGCTACGTACATTCATCTTTCGTTGCACAACTTGCTTCAAAACTACAAGTGTGATGACCAAAGTGTTTTGCCCTAAATGTGGTCACTCTACCCTGAAAAAAGTTGGAGTGAGCATTGATGATGATGGGGTCCAGCATATTCACATAAATGGACGTAAACCTCTGACAGCTCGGGGTAAAAAGTTTAGTCTGCCCACACCTAAAGGAGGTCAACACTTCCAATACCCAATCCTTTCAGAAGACCAACACATTCACAAGAGATTCGCAACTAAAATGGCGAGAGGCAAAACTAATGCTATGGATCCCGATTATACTGCAGGGTTCTCACCATTTGCTATGAGGGATGTTAACTCCAAATCTGCCGTGTTAGGTGTAAGAGCTAATAAGCAGGATATAAAATATTGGATGAAAAACTGCTGCAAGGGAAAGAAGAAATAATATAATTTTAAGGTTTTTTGTTGGGCCTAATTTATAGGCCAAATTTTGTAAATAGTAATAAAAAAATATATCATAAAATATATAGTATATTCTTATTTTACTGATACATTCTTTAAATGGAAACCTATATTAAATAACAACACATGACAATACACAACGTGCAATTCAAGTACTATTTTGATACTTTGTCATCAATCCACTTGAACACTGATTCCATACATGAATATGACGTCATTTCGTGTTTTTGATGACCTGCAAAATTAAATAGATGGTAAGACTATATTCATGTTTTATATTACTTAAAAAAAAAAATTCAAGCTGTAATGACGGTCATCTCACCTGCTGAAACTCTTGGAATGTCAAATTCTGGTGTGTTCATTGGAGTATCCAGTGGAGATTGACTTGATATCCAATTCCTAGCGGCCTACAAAAACATAAAAATAGTAATGAAATAGGCCAATGTTTTTATACCTGAATATGTTGACTGAAGACTGGCTTGTTCTGCCATGTTCAACCTTATTTTATATGAATGTTCTTAAGAGATAAACTGTTTACATGAAGAATGAACATCACAGGTATATTGCATTTAGTAGGTCTGAATACGTCTTGTCAGCCAAGACACATTAAAGACATTAAATTTAACTCACTATACAAAACTACAATTGAAAGAGTATTTTAATCACATAGGTTATTCATCCTAGTGCTTTAACCAACATTCAAGTGTTACGGTAGCTAGCGATCTATTGTGAAATCACAAAGTTACACTTACATCTTTCATATACTTAGTAATCTGTATATTAGAATACACATGCACGGAGTCGGTGAAGGCTATAGCTTTCACCCTCTTCTCAAATTCATCCTTCAGCTGATCAGCCAACGTAACGGTCAGTACTCCGCCGTAACTATGAGCAACAATTGCTATTGAAGTTGCTTTCGTATTTTTAACAAACGTTTTCCATACATAATTGACATGTTCTTCTCCCGAACTACTGTTTGGTATCTTCTGGCCATTAGGTAGACAGTTATCGTTAGGATTTAGTACCATTACTCCGTATCCTTTTTCTAGGGCTTTCTTGATGTACGGTATTTGTGTGCCCATATCTAAATTATCATTGATTATGAGACTGAAATATAAATTGTACATTTCATTTACAATACGAAAAAACAACATATCTAATTATGTTTCCAAAAAATTATGCTTACGATCTAGCCCACTGCCCTGCCCGAACTGCACCAGATCCATGAATTAGAATCACCAAAACATCCTTCAGGTCATAATCCTTTGACACAAAGATAAATGTTCCTTTATTGGAGTCTTTGGGCACCGTCAACCTTGTCAGTTTCTGATCAGCTTCCATTAAATGGTACACATATTCTGTGACTGCATTACCAAGCTCCTCGTAATGCGCCTGACACTCTTGATGTTGGTTACTAACATTGAATTGGAATGGTTCTTCAGTTGGTTGGCCATCAGCACCTACTTTCCGCAGTTGTCCTTCTGTGAAACAGTATTCATACAAATAATTATTCATCGTATTGCATTGTTCATTGCGTCTTCTGCTTTTTAATTGATTTGTAATCTTAAATGGACCTATGTTTACTTTCCCAGACAAAAACACATAATACTTTAGTTGTATTCAGACAGATACATAAAATGACACCATAGTACTTATTGTATAGTTTGATCTCATCTTTTTAACTCTGGAACTATAAAATCTGAGTGCTAATAAGGAAAAATTACTTACCAGTGTTAAAAGCGTATCCCAAGTTTTTCATTGTTTTTACCGGGTCCATTTTTTCTAATTCGGTGGCACAGTAACTGCGAGTGCGACCGGAAGTTTTTAACCAATTTTGTTTTGGCAAAACAGTTGAGCAGAAAACACGGATTTTACTAAAAAAATTGAGTGACATGGAGCGGAAGACAATATAAAGATGCAGAAAGAACTCAGCACTTGAAATCTCGTTAAGAATAATAATGAATAAATGTGTAATTTATTGATAAAACACTATTTTAAAAACAAACAAAATTAATTTATTTCCATTATTTTTTGACGTTTGCTTTTAGTTCAGAAATGTTCTGTCATGTGTTCTCTTTTAAACTTATAACTGAACTAAAATCATAACATCAAGTTTACCATTTCATTGATTCATCACAATCTAAAGTTATCCAATTTTAATATTATCCGAATTCCCACGTTAATTTAATATGACATAAATAAACAGTGCTGTTAAAACCCCCATCAAATGCATTTTTTTTGTTGTATTCCTGAAATTCCAAAGTGCAATATTTCTGAACGAAATGTTGGCATTTTTTGCAGCCTTGTTATCTATTTCTATGCCAAGGAGTTTCATACATACTGCCTAAAACAATACGCACCTAAATCGAGGGTAGGTAAATCAATATCTGGCTATTAATTGCCTAGCGAACCGGCCCGACTTCACCTTACCTTCCCTAAGAAAATCTCTAAAAGAGTGTCCATGGAGTTTTTTGCTCGTTCTTCTCCATAGAGACCTACGCTTTGGAACGAGCAACTAGCTTCAACTTTTAAATGTAACTTCTTGACAATTCAAAAGTGCCTGTAAATGGTCTAATTGAAATAAATGCTTTGACTTTTACTTAAGTCATATGAAAACGTGATTTTATGGGTGAATCCTGATGAATTACTCATCAGGATTCACGCATAAAATCACTTTGGAGATGAGATATTTAATGTAATTTAAAGCATATATATTTTATTGCGAAATGGCATCTACATTCCGCCAAGTTGTAGTTCCACTATGACTTTCATCTCTTTTAGAGTTAAATAGTACTGTAGGGTAAAGTAAAAGAATTATAATATTCTAATACATACAATTTAATCATTATACCAATCTAAGAACAGTAAGCTGAATGACATGACTAACAAGAAGAAAAGTACATAAACCCTAAGCCCTGCATTCCGTTGTATCGCCTGCTTTATTTGATCATTGGCATCCTTAACATTCTCTGTGGACCCCACCACTGTGTTTGATATCCTGTCTATATCTTGCTCTTGTTGTAAAACCTGGAAATTTAAAATATAAGAATGAATATATAACACAGACAAAGCAAAGGGAAAAAGGGCCACAAGTTTATTTAACTGACTGCTATGTTAGAGGCTTTAGGTTCAATTCCCAGGTCGACCAAAAAGTATTATTGGGTTTTCTATGAAATTCTCAGTAGCAGCTTGGTGTTAGAATGTCTGCCTAGTTAATGGCAATAGGCTCTCCTTCTTTTACAGGGGACCTAAACATACCAGAGAACTGGGTGTACATTGGTACACCTCAGTGTTACCCTTTCAGGAATGCAGGTGTAATGGTATGTGTTTTTTTTTTAATTGGGGTATTAAACTCCATAAATAGTTTATGCTTCACCTCGAAAAGCCAAGAACAAAACTAATTTCAAATCACCTTTTCAGTAAATATTTCCTGTAGCTCGGCAATGTGAAGCACTTTGCTTTCAATTGCTTTCACTTCCTCTGTCATGCTATTCAGCTCGTTCAGGAGCTGCACATTCTCTGATTCAAACATCTGTAGCTCCTCAGCACTAAGCTCCTCGTCAGCGAGGACAGCAACCTCATTCTCACACAAATCCATTTTCTTTACTGTGTCTGGTTCCTCTAATTCTTCAAAATCTTTGTCTAAAACTTTTTCAGTCTCCTTTTCTATTACTTTGTCCGTAATAAATGGGTTTGAAATGATTGATTTGGTCTGTGGCAGCTCCAGGCGCGACAGTTTCCTCATCACTAGAGTGCGTTTAACACGCAGAGCCTTAAGCTCACTGTGTATTTTACACACAGCTTTCAAGTACATGTCTATGAGATCGGCTACTGCTTCCATGTATTCTTTCATCTGTGGAGCTGCTGTCACCTTGCGATTGTCATTCCTGAACTCCTTTAGTAAGTGAGAGCAGGTATTGATAATCCTTTGGGCTCCTGTGTCTATTTGGTCTCTCTCTGCGTCGGTCATCTGATCCTCGACTACATTATCGTAGAAGCTCAAGTACTTCTCACGGTGCTCCAGAAGAAAGTCTCGTAATCTCGTAATTTGTGAAGTTATATCCTTCGCAGTTATCATGAAAGCCGTTTTCGGCTTAGTTCGAAGTATGCGCTGTTTATCATCGCTAGTAGGGCTTTGTATACCAAAAGCTTTGTTCCGTGTTTTCACCGTCTTTATGTATGCTCGGAATAACGGCGTGATATCCATCTTGATATCTAGTTTACATAGAATTGTTGGAGAAATCAATTGTATGTGTATCTTTCACTTACACGTTCCCAGCTGTGTTGTATTGATAATTTCGAAATCGTAATGACATTTGACATTTGTCTTGTTCAGATACACATCGCGCCACACAGTTATTGATTTTTCCAAAGATTAATGCTCCAGATTCTAAAAACTTAGCTGTGGGCTTATGGAACGCAGCTGGCTGTTGTTTTTGTTTTTTAATTTTAATTTTTTATCTGTGGATTGATTTTACAATACAAAAGAAAAGCAGCATAATAGAAAATTTTCCATTGTTTTGTACTAAAATACGGTAAAATATCGCAAAAGACAAACAATTAAGATGGGATCAACTGCTGGTAACGGAAATAAAAGCCAACATTCTATACCTATTGATATTTTAGATGACCTGTGCAGGTAGGTTGCTTTTTTTTTTACGATCAAAATAATGTCGTTTTGCGTTTGTTGTGTGGTAAACACTCCATAAAATTTTGTAAATATTATGTTTTGATGACCATTATAGAATTGTGGCTTCGTAGTTACCTGCCTTATTTTTTTTTCAAAATGATGAAATTATGTTAAAAATAATAATATGTAAATCCAGTGCAGCACATGTGACAAACTGGAACCAAAAAATATTGTTGAGTTAACTTTTTAACATAGATTTATTTCCTGTCCTCTGAAAGTGAAATCAACTGTAATAATTCATACTTAACATGGAATGAGGAACTTGACATGTAACACTCAACACACAAATTCTACAAATCCCTAGAATAACAATTGAGGTCAACAGCAAACCTCATGTCCAAGAACTGAATAAAGTCAATCTTGAATGTTATCTGCTTGGGACAAGACAAATACTAAATAGGTTTCCTCCATTCCTTTCATCTTACCAATTTGAAAGGAAACCGCTCCAATCACCAGCCATCTCCTTCGTGGTCTTCTGCGTCCCCGTCTTACCATATAAATAAGTCATAGTTAATTTTTCCTGTGTATGTGAGCTCAGTTTGGTGCTTAGTCAGACTTAAAATTGTTATTACCAAAAAACACAACTTCAATATGTAATTATCAATTTAACTCATCTGCATTTCAGCCGCTTCATTATTAATTTGCCGCCAGAAGACCGTGGAAATCTGGTGCGAATATGCTTCCAAATAGAGTTGGCACACTGGTTCTACTTAGATTATTATTGTACTGATGAGACTACTAGGCTAAACCCTTGTGGTATTAGGGAGTTTGCGGCACATATATTTCAAGTAAGTAACTTTCATAGCAAGTAAGAAAAATTCTGGAAATTAAGTTTTGTGGACAATGTGTTATATTTTTGGACTAAGCCAAGCCTGTAGTCATATGTTTTACTTCCTAACAACAATTTCTTAGTAGCAGCCTAGAACTTAAACTTTTCCTGCTTGCATGCTTCCCACTTACTGGAACTTGATACGAGGTGGTGGAGCTGCAAGAATGGTGTGTTCAGTGTTGATTATCAGTACATACTTTGGGTTTACAAGCTAATAGAGATGTATAGTAGCTGCCATGAGTTTTGAACACAAACGTCAAAAGTAAATTTTTCGGTTTTTGGGTCCTTTCCGGGTCTTTAGGGGTGCCGACGTTGCACGCGATCGGTCCGACTGACTAAACAATCGCGTGCAGCGTCGGCGACCCAATAAACCCAGAAAGGGACCCAAAAATTAACTTGTCATTTGTGCTCACGACTTGTGGCGGCTTATATAGTAGGTTCTATTGTAAGATGCAGCAGAAAGTAAACTTATGTTTAGGCATATTACTTTTCCAAAATTCACATTCAAGTTGAATTCAGTTTCAAGTATTAAAATTCAATTCAATTGAACTCTACCATTATTCTAGCACGTCCCGCAACTCCGCGAGCACGTGAGCAGTTTGGACGAGGTGTTGGACAACTGGCGCGAGTACAAACAGACTGTGCCGACGTACGGCGCCATCTTGCTAGACACAGACCTGTCGCATGTGTTGTTGGTCCAGTCGTACTGGACTAAGGCCTCCTGGGGCTTTCCTAAGGGGAAGGTCAATGAGGATGAAGAGCCGTGGAAGTGTGCTGCAAGAGAGGTGAGGGAAATTATTGATACTGCCTGCATTAATATCTAAATCACTGCAGTTGCCTTCTTAGGCACACAGCACATTAGCGAAACAACTGGCTTTTGGCTCTGTGTATTGCTAGCATAAGTACAAGGTTTGAAGTCGAGGAGTGATTCACTCTGTGGTTTATTGTACTAAGGGCGTTATCACACTGGCGATTTTTGAGCGAATTCAAAGCGAAGCCAGAGCGCAGCGATTTTGCCGCGGACTGCGCCGCCGAAGCCATTTTGTTCCGACGCATTCTACAGCCCGCTCCGTCACACTCAGGCGGCAAAAACCTTGGCGTGCTCAC